>CM042154.1:37944975-37992475 GCA_023376005.1 Doryteuthis pealeii | reverse complement strand
TATATATATATATATATATATATACATATATACACGTGCACACACACATACACACACACACAACACACACACACACACACACACAACACACACACACACACCAATATATAATATATATAATATATATATATATATATATATTGAAAGTATAGATAATTCTATTCGATGTTTGATAATTAATAATTATCAACTATTCATTTTGCCTAGACTTCAGTTATTGAGGGTTGAACATTGTAAATATGTAGATTTGTAACTTTAAATATATATAGATATAAATATAGATAAGTATGTGTACGTTTGTATACGTGCGTGCGTGCGTGCGGGTGACTAAATATATCATTCTCATTATTTTCATTAGGTGTCATTATACTGAGTGCGGCAGAAATACCTCTCACATTTTAAACTATTTCCTGTGTAATGCAAGTGAACTTTAGCAAGGGATAATAGTAGCCCTATCCACCTAATATCTTGGCATTACTTTCAAATACGATAACTTACGATCATAGCCTGGGTCGGTGCCTATCGTACGTTTGCTGTTAAAATATTTTTTAAGACTTGTGAATCAGTAGTCTCACAGTTTGGACTTTCTGGAGGTCGAGCCCTTCAAGATCTTCCAGGTGTATTAATCGATGAATCTGTGGTTGCGAACATTTCAACCAATTGCCGTATCGATTTTTTATATCTAAAACCGCATCTTTCTGACGTAACATGAAACGAACATAGAAAATTCTGTGTAGCAATTACAGATTCACCAGTCTAAAACGTTTCAACGGCAAACTATCTGTGTACACAAGTTCAGGCTATGATCGTAACTGAAAAAGAATGTTAAAACATTTATAGATGGATCTACCATTACCACTTTCCTAATTTCACATGCACTACACTTTAGAAAGTGTGATGTATTTCTTCCGTATCTGTATTTCGTTAATTGGCAACATATCAATCATCATTTTTCTTCTGTGTGGAGAGCATACTTACGTCTATGCATTTATTTACACACGACACAATGTCAATTTTAAGCGGATTTTAACAGGTTTGAATTCAGAGTTTTTCCTTCTTTTACACGGTTCGCCATATTATATTAAAGAGTTCACTCTGTCTTACCACTTAGCAATAGCTGGGGAGAAAATATTTGGATTCATAACTTTCCCAAAGTTATAAACGCGATGTGAAATGCAGCCAACCTCGGCCAGGATTTAAACTCGGGTCGCTGTATCCATTTCCTACGACAATAACCATTACACGATAGATGCCTCATCTATGTACACAGTAAAGGAACAAACACGCACACACACACACACATGTACAACAAAAGAGTATCCACACCCTCTACAATGATTGAAAGTGTTTGTACACAGTCTACAATAACAGAGACTTTGGATAGTCTTTAAACTAAGTACAACCATTGTTGCAACATCTTGTTCGGCAACAAGAAAAGACGAATAAAAGCTAAACACCAAACCTTGGCTGTTATTTTCAATCACGTCCGTGGTCGTCTTTAAGAGGATCTTTTGTTGTAATGATTTTTATGTCCAGACACTTCCTATCTGACCATGAATTAAAGTAAGAATAAAATGAAAACATTGAACGCTTTTCAGAAGAAGAGTCTTCAGGGAGTATTGAACATTTATGATTAGAGCACTGATAATTGAAAAAAAAAAACTTAACATTATCAGTTGATTTTTTTTATATCAGTTCTCCATTATTGACCTGGAAAATGCTTTGATGAATGATATCACAAGCCGACATCTATGCGATGAGAAAATCAGACAATTTTTGTTAACCACATCTATAACCACAGTAATACTATCTATATTAGTACAAAGAAAACAAAAAAGAAAACCTTTAATATATTTCTTTTTCTTTGTACTTTTAAAAGGTTTTTGGTATTTGGATTCAGTGCCAAAAACTGACATTTGAAAAGGTTAATGAGTGAGTTTTAATGTCATGGGGAAGATATGACTGCATTACAAATTTTAATCGAAAATCCCAAACTTTAGGTTACCTCGACAACCGATACTGGCACTCGTAGAAAATAATAGTCCATCAGCCAGGTTCCATTCTACATTATATTATTATAATGAAAGCAATTATTATTATTATTATTATTATTAGTAGTAGTAGTAGTAGTAGTAGAAGTAGTAGTAGTAGTAGTAGTAGTCTGTAATGTTTCATACCAGTAAATAACTAGAGTCTTTTATTGGAGATCAATTTCAATTAATTATAATTAACTGAAAATGATCTCTAATAAAAGACAAAAGTTTCTTACTGGTGTGAAACATTACAGACTACTACTACTACTACTACTACTACTACTATATAATAATAATAATAATGATAATAATACTAAAGAGAAAATAGAAACAACAGAGATAATAGAACTACAAAATCAAGAATGCATAAGAACACCTGGCGAAAAAGAAAATTATAACTATCTGGGAATATTAGAAGCGAGCACTATGAAAAAAAAAACAGAGATAAAAGAAATGTAATAAAGGGGTAACTAAAAAGAAGAAACAAAAAAAGCTTTTTGAAACCAAACTCTGCATAAGAAATCTCATCAAATAAATAAGCACCTGAAGTCCCTCTTGTAATATATTCTGGATCATTCTTAAACTGGAGACCGATGCACAAAAGGACAAAGAAATTAATGGCTATGCCCAAGCCTTTACAGCTGAGAGATTTCCTGACCTCAAGGAATAAATTAACCCAAGACGGGTTGATATGCCGTTACAATCAATCAATCAAATTGACCACGTTGATTTTAACAAATATATAAATAAAAAATAAAAGGAAATTATACCAAAAAAGTGAAAACAAAATGTGTTTAAGGAAAATCTCGATAATTGATTCCATGTAATAATCATCCCAAAAGTATTGGTATGAGTTATTAATTAGCTAAAGTACCCATCATCTACACAAGGAAAGAGTTCAAGTCTGAAATGCAGTTCGCTATTTTGTCAATAAAACGATTCCTTCAGAGTCAAAAATTATGGACACATACACACACACACACACACACACATATATATATATATATATATATATATATATATATATATATATATATATATATAATGGACTTACTCGTCTATTTTGACGCATGGGGTTCATCGAGTGAACAACCCACACAGTGGTTTTGTTTATAGTGGTGAAGGTTTGTGTTGGACCAACCGCACTTTTTGACACAGTCGATAGGAAAATATTGGTGCACAAGGAATACCAGAACACAATCAATGACTGATCTCAGGTTTTTCAAATTTAGAGTTTTCCTTATCCTAGAATGGTTACCTATCCGGGATTAAAGAGCCCAATCTGCCCTACTATTTTACCCATAGCTGGAGAGAGAATATATGTAGCGTGGCATAATGGTTAGAGTCGTGGGAAATCGATTTGTCGACCTGAGTTCAAATCCCAGACAAGGTTGTTTGCATTTCACATAGCGCTAATACCCTTGGGAAAGGTATGAAAACACACACACACACACACGCACACACACACACACACACACACACACATATATATATATATATATATATATATATATATATATATATATGGTACTGTAAAGTCTAGAAAATCGTTGATGCCATCTTCAAACAATATGTAGAAAAAATAGGGTTAAAATTTAACGCCAAAATTCATACGCATTTTCCTGTATGGTTCGTAATACTAATTACCAGCTCACTTGAAGAGTTAAGACGTTAAACCGCAGTAAAACAAATTAAATGCATAAATAAACTATAAAACACATTCGAATTTAAGAAAATTATAGCCATCATATTGTCTTCATTGCAGCGATATTATTTTTCAAAACATTGTCTATTTTAGGATACTTGTTGTCATTTCAACATTTATACCGAACAGTTACAAATAGGAATTGTTGCCATAGAACATAAATTTATAAAAATGAAAAGATTGATTGATTTTAACAATATTTCAACCTGCTGTGGTCTATCTTAGAGTCAGTTTTCTATTTTGCCTACTCCGTCGAGTTAAGTAAAACAAGGTCCGACGCTTCAGATATTCTTTTCTTTCCTTTGTCCTGTCGGTTGTGTAACCCGACTATTTACACTAGGTAGGGGTGTACAAATAATAGATTTGTTATGAGGTAATCCTAACGAATCTATTATTTGTAACTCAGCCATATTAGTATAAGAACAATAGTGGTGCTATTTAACCCATAGCTGGGCGTGAGGTCTTCATACATTTCCCCCCCCAAAAAAAATTGAATATAATAGCGCGACTGGGTTTCGAACTCAATACGATGTTGCCGTACTGTACGTAAACTTCTGTGCCACGGAGTTTACCCTGTTTATTGTCAGAGTCAACATCTCGATGAAATTCCCTTTTCCCTGTGAAACGATATATTGTTTATATAAAATTCATAGCCTCAATAAGTATACACACTTTTGGTAACTCTATATCAGACCGTTTAATCTTCTGCAGAGGTCAGATTATCATTTCCAATTATAACACACCTGCTCCTACTAAATCTCTGTTGCATAGCTTCGAGCAAGCAGCAAGAGGTATTAGTCTCTACGTAAACTCAGATAATATAGAATTCATATGTTTTAAGCAAAATGGTGGCATCTCCTCATTAGATGGCAAGCCTCTGAAATGAATATACCAATTCATATACCTCTGCAGCAATATTTCATTTATTGAAAGCAATGACAGTGTACGTATCCGTACAGTATAAACCATAGCTATTAATAATGTATCAATCATATTAAAATCTGATCTCTAATAAAATAAAGTAAGAATTTTTCTAAGCTATATCTGTGTCAGTATCACTGTATGGTTACTCTACTTGGACTCTTATTGAAAACGTTTGGAGAAAAAGCTTGATAGGAAATACACAAGAATACAAACAGAGTGTTGTGCTGAACAAACCCTACAAGCAGCACCATAAAAAACTGCAATTGTACGGCTACTTTCCTCCCATCTCGTAAATCATTAAACTTTTAACGAGCAAGACATGCTGTGCTCTGCTGGAAAAGTAACGACGAACACATTCGTATGGAATGCTACACATGGATTCACCAGTGTTGGTTGACCAGAAAAATCTTGCATTCATTTGTTCTCTGTGGAAACTGTGTGCATCTCGAAGACTTCGAAGATAGGAGCAGATGGTGAAAGAATGTCAAAGGAATCTGTTTACATGCTTTGATATATTCTTATAATAATTATGATACAAAACGATTTCTTAAAAGCGATGTTACTATATTCTATATTGGAAAAAATCGATGAACATTTGTTATATGTTCGCCAGCACAATGATTATAATTATTTTAGTTGTTTTTTTATTTAATGGCATATCGACATCGTGGGTAATTTAATTCCAAATCATACTTGTAGAACAGTAGCGTAACTATTTAACCCACTGCTGATGTATACGAGTGTTCATACCTTTCCCAGGGGTATTAGTCGGGAAATGAACATAATAACGTGACTGGATGTCACAGGCCAACATGTTAGCCATTACGCTAGGGAGACTCCCCCAATTTACAATTTTGTTTATTCATTAACAAAACGGTAAATGTATTATTTGACCATTTTTAAAAATCTCTTTATAGTAAAATACTTTTGAAGGAAAACAGTTTGTGTCTGTTGATAGCAATTTTTTGTTTCTGTCTTGATATTTTCTTTTTTTATTCTTTGTTTAATAAACCCGAGGCAAAGATTGATGCCAGCAGTGCAACCCCAAACAAAGTTTATTGTTGTTTCATTATTGTTGCGATTTACACAACATTAATATTTTGCTTTGCAAATATCTGATATATTCATAGACTGAGAAGATACGTGGGCAAAAATAATATATACACATATGAATATTTGTCCATTCCCAAATTACCTCCCTTTCGACGGAACTGGGAATATGCTGACTGTATCCTTTTCAGAAGATCCAACTAAAAGGGGTGTTCTGGGTATGACACTAAACATCATCTGATGGCGAGGATCCATCTCTAGAGCACTGGGAAGTGTGGAACGAATCTTCATTGCCATTACTCCCAGGTCCACTCTGACACGGAGTAGTAGTACCTTTTAGGGTCTCATATATGGATCAAACAGAGCTATTTAAAAATGATTCGTATTCGATAGCAACATGAGCAAAAAATCTATTGATAAACAACTATACAAAAGGTTCATATGACTATACAATCAACGCGATTTTGTAACCTCTAGGCATAAAATGACTCTAGGCAGATTAATTGTCGTTAAAAACAATCTCAATATCTCTGATATATTCATAGGTTAAGACGGTGCATAGGCAATATTGATATATAAACATAGGAATATTTGTTCTTTCTCGAATTATTATTTGCCATTAACTTTTATGTTATTTTGGTATGTGAAAATATCCAAGACTTTATATTTTGAAAACAAAGGAAACCTTTTCGGTTTGACTGTTGAAATTTATTTAAAATAGGAAAGACATAGAAATATTCATAATGTAAGATGTTTCATTGTCTGTGTATTGAAAAAAAATACGTTGAATTCTTTAAATCCTCAAACAAATCAGCAAACACAATACAATTATCAGTTTATGTTTTAGATAAATGTAGAAAGAATTCTGTATTTAATGTTTTGTTCTCTCCACTTATATTGATTTTTGTATTCCCATTTTCTGAGCGTGTTTGCTCATCTGCTATGTTTTTATCTATGATATAAAGTAAGTAAAGTCATCGGGGAGGTCTAGAGTCGGTATCAGCCATACACCGAGGGAGTCTATCTCCTTTTCGCTAGTGCTAGACCAAGGATATTGTTTTTAGCATCTGAGGTGGAGTGCCATACCTACCGAAAGCTCCTCACTTTACCGCACATATCGCTGTGCTAGTCATACGCTGAGTTGGCGAGGGCCGGTACTTGAGGTTCCCAGCTGAACACTCTACCGACTGAGATAAACCAGAATTTTGTCTAATGGGTTGGAAATAGAATGCAGTGTTTATAGTTGCACCCTTTTCAATGAAATCAATAGTAATGGCTCCTTTCATGTCCCATAACACTGTCACTATAACCTTATTTAATGACCTCTGCACCCAGAACTTTTTGCTTACCAGATAATTTGTGTATTTCCGCCCCATGGGCTTTCTTTTCAACTCAGACTCGTAGTCCCAAACCCATATTTAGCCCATTTGTAGAACATAGCATTTTTAGCCAGTAAAACAAACCTCTGTTTAAGCATAAACCACTCTGTTTGAATATCCACAAAACAAAAAGTTTGCGGGATTAAAATAAATTTTGATATAAACAAATTCCAGCAATTTACATTTTTGGAAAAATATTTTGAAAAAATACTATTTTACTTAAAAAATACCGCTTATTTATTGCGCGATTCTCGTATGTATAGTCAGTACCATATAAGGAAAATATAAATATAAAATCAATTATTAAAATATTATGAAAACAGAATTTTAACCCTGGAGTATAATGGAGATCCATTTTCTATATCCTCAGAGGGAGGTTTTAATATGTATTTTTATGATCTGTGATAAAAAATAAAACAGGGATTCTTCCAAGCTGTTGTTGTGTCATCACTTGGGCTCGTAACGTTTAGAGAAAAGGCGAGATGGGAACTCTACTCAAGGATGCTGCATACTGTTTTATACACATTCTGGAACCGCACACTATGAAGTAGTAGTTATACGACCACTTACCTCCCATCTCACAAACCATTCAAAAAAGGCGAGCAAGACATCCTGGACACTGCTTGAGAAGTAAGAACGAACTCAAAAGCGACTTTATCCTGTGGGCTCGTACATATACATACCAATTTTGATTGACTAGTAAAATACTATATTTTTCAGCTCTCTGGGGACATTGGGCTCCGTCTAGATGACTTATTGCGAGTGATTGCCAATAGGTACGGATGGTGTGAGAGAGAAAGCCAAGGGAATTAGCACGCTTTGATGATCATGAAGATGATGATTTTGAACACAGTTAAAGTTTTGGTTTGGTTTCTTTGCTTAATGGGTATATCAATATTCGTGGGTTGTTTAATAGCAGAGCCATCCTTGTAGAAGAACAGTAGTGGTAATATTTAACCCATAGTTCGGGGGATGAGGGGATTCATACAATTCCCAAGGGTATTAGTCCGAAAGTGATCGTAATGAGCGTGAGTGGAGTTCAGACTCTGATCTCTCAATCCAGCATGTTGGCGATTACGACCCTCCTCTACGAACACAGTTAAAGTTTTTCAACAGTTATATTTCAGTCACTACAAGATCATTAGAAATTCTAAGAGAAAATAGGAAACACCTTTCAAGTGTGAAGCCAATCAGCCAGTTTTATGGAATAGCAATGAATACTTGATTATCAGGAGGCATTAGAGAAGTACTCAATTATATGTGAGACAGTTTCAAAATGTACACTTCTCCCTATTGTCTGTGGTCGCAATCATGCTATTGCAAAATGAATATATTGCCTTTGATCCAAGATTGCCTTTCACTTGATCTCATATGGCTTATTAAGCTTGATTTACTTCACAATTCTCCAAGTATCATGATATCGTTTGAGTCCAACACTGAAGAAAGCTTTTTCGGTTGTGTAGTGAATCTTCTTTAAAAGATTCGTTTTCTCTTTTGTTTTGAAGCCTAGCTTAGTCTGCATTGCTATAACAGTTTTGGCTAATATAGCTACGGCTGCCAGTTTAGAGAGGAAGGAATTCGCATCTTCGTGCCTTCTTTTGCCTAAATGAAGCAGCTCTTTATATTTGACAACTTTTCTATTGAAGTCGTCCTCTATATTGCTCTTGCAAATGATAATAAAATCTACTGTTTTATAATGATAATAATATAATAAGGCATTTCGTTTTAGATGGATAATATATATATATATATATATATATATATATATATATATATATATATATATGATAATTGCCACTTCTTCGCAGAAGAAGGTAATTTCTACAAGTTCAGTTTGTGAGCACGCCCACAGCTCAGAGTCTAGCTTTGACACGGCCTGCCACACGAATGCGTCAAGATCCCGTCTATCGTCTCCCAATCTAGCAAGATGTCCAGCCCAGCGCATCTGGTTTCGTATGATACGCATTTTTATGCTGGACGCATTGGCTCTTTGCCACTCAATGTTTAAAATCTTTCTGTGACATGTCGGATGAAATATCTCTAAGGCTTTGACGTGTCGACGATACATAGTCCACCTTTCCGAAGAATGCAGGAGTACAGGCAAGACACACGATTCATATACACTGAGCTTCGTCCTGATGGTGATACCTCTGTCCGATCATACACGTTTTTCGAGTTCACCAAAGGCCCTGCTTGCCCTTTTGATCCTTAGGGATATTTCGGAGTCAAGAGATCCACATCTGGAGATTGCGCTGCCGAGATAGACAAATGAGTCAACAACCTCCAATCTCGTCCCCTTGACGGAGATGTTGGATTCCACATACCATTGTCCGTGTGGTGGAGTGAGCATCACTTTAGTATTCTCCAAGCTGATGGTGAGGCCATAGGCAATACATGCTTCAGAGAAGAGATCCATTATCTCCCGCATCTCCTTTTCAGTGTGGGCGACGAAATCTGCATCATCTGCGTAGAGAAGCTGGCGGACGAAGGTCTGGAAAGTCTTCTTCTTAGTATTAAGTCGAGCAAGATTGAAGACCCTGCCAGTCGTATAAAGACACCGGTATCACAGTTCTGGAAGGCATAGGATAGAGTCATCGCAAAGTAGATCGAGAACAGTGTTGGCGCAGGGATATTGATTCCGAGAGTAACCCGTTGAAGTGGAAGCGTGCTTTCATGTCCTGATGGAGTTGTTCAAACATATGGACTAATTCCGTGGGCATCCAAGTTTCATGAGAATAATCCATAGCACGGGTCAATTCACCGTGTCAAACGCTTTTGTTAGATCCACAAAGACCTGGTAGAGAGCTACATGCGGTTCGACGCATTTTTCCTGAAGCTGCCGTGCAGAAAATGTCCATCGTTCCACGACCAGATCTGTAACCACTTTGACATTCTGGGATAACCGAGACTTAGTGAGTCGGTTGAGCAGGAGTTTAGCGAAGACCTTGCCCACAACCTCGAGGAGGCTTATGGAAATTGCCACAGGCCCACCACACACCTTTGCCCTTGTATAGCGAGACCAAGATTGCGTCAACCCAGTCCTGGGGAACAGGAGCACCCAGCCATACATCAGAGATAAGATAGTGGATCTCCGCAGCGATCATGTCACCACCGTGGTGGAGGACCTCAACGGCAATGCCATCAGGACAAGGTGCCTTTCCAGTGTTTATCTCCTTAATTGTTTCACGGAACTCACCGATGGTAAGATGATCCATCATCTCATGGATTGTTTCCCTTTGGGGCAGGCCGCTGTGGTCGATGACTGAAGGGTTGTGAAAGAGATCCATGAAGTGTTCCGTCATATATATGTATATATATATATATATATATATATATATGTGTGTGTGTGTGTGTGTGTGTGTGTGTGTGTGTGTGTGTGCGATAATTGTATTGAATTTACAAAAGTTTTGCAATATTTTGGTAACGTTAGTGACAATTAGGTACTTGACTTTGCCTGCTTATCGTGGTTATTGCAACCCAAAGGAAACTTCTTTAATTACCTATTTACTGTTCAGTGATCAACGGGGTCTTTACATTTCGTAAAACAAATCTTTTTCGTTGTTTTCGCGGCGTAAACATGTAAAGTATAAATTCATCTGTGTGGCTTTCAAATTACATACAGAATGAAGAAATGCACAACGTATCATCACCCCAACAACCACGATATTCCCAATGACAACGGGTACCTAGAATAGCTTGAACTACACGTACTAAAATATTGCAAACCTTTTGACTCTGGTACTATCCAACGAAATCGTAAGAAATAAAACTTGAAAAAAATGAAGTTTAGATAAGTTTTTGTAATAAGAGAAATTCAATCACTTTCAAGTTTAGAAATTTCACTAAAAAAACTCTTAACGACAGACCACATTTACATAACATCACGACACGTTCATCCACAATAAATTTTGAGTATTTAATAAGGTTTTTCTTCTTACAAATCATTTTTCACAATGTCTTTTATAATCATCAAGAGGTAAGTTGGATTGACACATTTAAAGCTTTTCATATTTATCTGAATTTTTTTAGATGAAGCTTGATAATTAGTAATTATTTGTATTATTCAGAATATTATCCTCATATTTATTGTTATTTGTACAACGTTTCGGCCGATGTGGTCTCTGGCCTTCTTCAAGAAGGCCGGAGAGCACTTTGGCCGAAACGTTGTAGAAAATCGCATTCACCGGATTATAACACCACGGTCGGTTTCAACAAGCAAGGATATAAACTTTCAAAACATTAGATACTCTGAAGATGGCGTTTTACCGCTGAAAATATTTAGTATATAACACCAAAGAATTTAATAAATATGTTTTCTCAACATATATTTTGCATTACTTCGCTTTCAAGAAATTTATTATATATATATATATATATATATATATATATATATATATATATATACGCTATCTAACGGGTAAGTGCACATTCCTGATTGTAATAAATGTTATGGTTTGCGCGTGTTGGTTATATTTGTGAAGTCATAGTTTTGAAATTTAATTTTTTTTTTACTTGTGTATATCATCTATTTTTCATTCTAATTGTTGTGATTTTGTATGTGTATATATGGGTACAGTAAATATTCTTATGTTTTTGATTCTTTTGAATATAAGTTTAAAGTTCTTGACATGTTTACATATGAATACGATTTCCTTTCTTCTATTCAGTTGTTAATTCCGGTTTTTTAATTTTATTATTGTTATTTTTTCTCCAGACAAAGATGGCATTTAAAAAAATCCTGTTGGTGTTTTTGACTATTTTATGGTTTGCAATTTTATTTGTGGGTTTTTAATTGTTTTATTTCAGTTCCCAGAAATGTTTAGAAAGTTCGGGTTTTTTAAAAGAATTTTCATTCATAAAGGTTTCTTCGGTGATTGCATGAATGAAATTTCCAGTGCGTGCTGGTGCTGACCGAAACAGATAATTTTTCCCCACTTTTTTCTTTTGGGAATATTTGTGCCTGGTATACAATGTTCTTGGGTTTATATGAACCTCCAATATATATGTAGCAATTTATTGAATTCCTTTTATTTAGTTTACTAAAAAGCTGATTTTATGAATTCCTATAATTTTTCATGTGAATAGGAAGCTTTGAGCAAATAATATTTTTGCGCAAAAACAAAACATATTTCACTTTTGTGTGTGTGTGTGTGTGTGTGTGTGTGTGTGTGTGTGTGCATGTGTGTTTGTGTGCGTGCATATGTGGCTCTAACACTGCAAATTTACGTATTCTGTGTCGTTTTTATTCATAATTCTGTCTCCAGCACTCATTCTTTGATCGTAGAACACGCCCTCGTCTTTTTATTAAATCAATGTTCCTCTTCTTTTATCTGCAGGGATTAGCCCATACTAGATAGAATTAAAATTTCCTTAGAGAGCTTACTAGTTTTAAATCAAGGGAAGACATCGAGACAGATCTCTGTTCATTTCTCTATTTTTTCATTTTTTCGGATACTACGTAATTATGTATGTTGACCAATTAAAAGTTTCTGTAAATGTCGGGCTTATTTGTTTGTAGAATAGGCAATTAGGAAATAATATTACAGTCCAGTGATTTGCTAATTTTCAGTAATCTTTATTCGTCTAGAAGACTTAGCAAGTGCGATGCCCGATAAAAACGGACGGATGTGGAGAGAGAGAGAGAGAGAGAGAGAGAGAGAGAGAGAGAGAGAGAGAGAGAGAGAGAGAGAGAGAGAGAGAGAGAGAGAGAGAGAGAGTGGGGGTGGTGGTGGTAATCTGTGCAAAGTCCATTATTTGGTCGAGATATTTAATACTAGTAATACGAATTGTATTTACCAACTCTTCCATACAAACAGGATGTGCTACAAGTTAAGAGGTTTTTAACCTCTTTGAATTCGTAAGTTTTACTTGTATGTTGCCGCACTAGAGTTAAAGAGCCCAGTCTTTCCTACTAATGCCCATAGCTGGAGGGAGATAGTTGGATTCATACCTTTCCCAATGGCATTACCGCTATGCATTAATGTCATATTATGGAATTAAAGTTTCTTAGGCTTCTGTATGAAGATGGATCAGAGATAGATCCAAGTAAAAAAAAAGGAACATTATTTAACTTTTCAAATGTTTATGAGATTATTAATGGATGCAGATAATTTTATGAAATCTATTTTTAAATATATTATTTCACCCGCAGGTAAAATCGCCTCTTAAATATAAAACATATTATATTTCTTCACATTTAATACTAGAACGATTTAAGATAAGTAATATTTCCAATTGAATATCTTCATGGGGTCAAGTTAATCATGCCGGATCCATGTTACGGCAGGGATGTTTTAAACGAAAAATTGACTTTGCCTTGGAGTGTAAGGCAAGCTGTAATGTCATTATAAAAGCTCAGATCTTTGAGAAATCTTTGAACAATCTCTAACTAAATGTATATTTGGAATTCTTTCTTTTATGAGGTCATATCACTCAATATATAGTAAAAGTGGATTTTCTCAATTGCAAATTAAATTAATGGAAAAATGTTTTAGAAAAAAGTTCATTATTTCCCATAATATAAACAACGGCAGATATAATAATAGAAAAAAGAAATTTAAAAAGAAACACGAAAAAACACGAACCTTGCCTTTAACTTTAATTCTAATTTTTCTCTGACCTGTCAGTGGGGCTTGAAATAAGTTAACTGTATCTCCTGTAAGGTAAGAGTTAAAAGATCCCAAAAGAAGGATCATGGATATGATACTAAACTACATCTGATAGCAAGGCTCCAGTTCTGAAGTTCTGGAGAGTGTGGAATTTCTTTTGGGGAGTGAGAGACATTTTGTTGTAGAAGATGAGGCCTTGGCTGAAATATTTGAACAACATCTAAGCACTTGAACTCATACATTGTCGACAGAAATCGATTCTTCACAAAGCACCATCAATTGACATCCTCATAAGCTCGGACTTGTGAGGAAACGTTGAAATACTTTAAAAACGAAATAGAAAATACATTGAAATATTGCAAAAGGTTTGACTCACCCGATATATGTACAGCCATGGGGTCTAACTCACATTAGAAGGATTAGCAATATTAGGGGATTAGCAAGCTGAACTCGCAGGCAATCGCACGTGAGTTTGATTTACACTAGATGCGTCAATATTTCACCATCAAGCTAGAGTAAGTTAAGCATATCAAAGTGATAGAAAGTTTCACCATTAATCAACACTTCCGAAATACTCGAAATACTTGAAATAGCTTGAATATTGAAAAACTTTTGGCTGCTTAGTATCTTTAAAATATCTCATGCCCAAAACCCATCACAGGTTTGGTAAATTATTTGATTTTAGTTAGGTTCTATTTCGTTGGACAGATTTCTGTGCTTTTCTCTTCGATTCAGAAACATGTTGCCCCAAAACTTTGCATTTAACTATATTTTATTGGCTGAAAATCTATCTTTTCAACGCAAGGGGACAGAGAAAAGCCAATTTACCACGAAGTTGCGGCGGTGGCCAAGTATTTGCCTTCTAATCAAATTTGGTCTTGTAAAAGGCCATTTGGTGAGAGCTTTACTTTTACTCGATATCCTTCCACAAACATAATATGCCACCAAAGATGTGGGCATAACTATATATATATATATATATATATATATATATATATATATATATATATATATATATTCTTGGTGTTGAGCATCATTCCATCCGGATATCCTCTGTAGTGATATAGGTTATACTTAATGAGAGCTCAATGTTTGTTTCAGGTGTGCAAACGGACAGAGCAATATAGATAAATAAAACATGGAAAAAACTTTAAATTTGCTTCATATAATAATTTATTTCAACTGCAACATGGGTAGGACTACATATGTTTGCTCCGTGTCTAAAGATGCCGTAACAAACTAAGCTTATTGCAGTTAAAATAACCATAATTGATTTGTTTACCTATGAGATTCACAAACGCAAAGTAGGATTTCAATGATATTTCCATAAATATTTTAATTTTTAAATACCTTAGCAAATATAAATCAAATCTTTATATTTTGCACAAAAATCAAGATCTGGTAATTGTAAATATGTATATATATTTACTTTGTCTTTAATTGTTTTACTTTCGTAGTTTCCTCCGTACATATATACATAAATACACACCACTGGCCTTTATATATGTATAGATAGTTGACTAATTATCTTCCATCTTACAAATCATCCAAATAAAACATGCTGGGCACTGCTGGTGAATGTAAGATGAAACTTATAAGCAACGTTCGCCTTCTACACATGGAAATACCAGTGTTTGTTAACCAGAAACAAACTTACATTCATCAGCTATTTGAATAAACTAAATACCATGTAGAGAACTCGCCAAAAATGATGACCGATAGGGACGGATGGCAGGGGAGTAAGTAAAAGGAATAAATGTAAAGTTGTCAGGGTAGCCTAAATCGGTATCAAGCAGACTGCGAGGGAATATATCTCCTTTTTACTAGCGCTAGGCCAAGGAGATTGTTCTGGCTTCTGAGGTCGAGTGCCACACTTACCATCAGCTCCTCACTTTACCGTACAGATCCCTGTTGCTACTCATACGCTGAGTTGGCGAGGGCCTGTATCGAACCTGGAACCTTGTCGTTCCTGATCAGACGTTCTATTGACTGAGCTAATCCGACCAATAAATTCTCCATCAGATGATATTTCTGGCTCCAGACATGGTTTAGTGACTAAAGCATTATTGACACTAAACCAGAGTGCTCTAGCATATATATCTAATGCCACTAGACGTTATTGGTTTTCATTCACATCGAGGGGATGCCTGATCAAGATGCACCCTCTTAATATAGTTCTTTGTTGTGTTTCCAACGAAGTGTTAATTCAATAGTACGAGATTTGATTTAACTGACTAAATGATATGTCATCACACTGAACGTGAATTAAAATAGAATTACCAAGAAATTCACATGAGAAGTAAGTATAAAAGATCTCAATAAGTAATCGTTAATTTACTGATGTTAATTTGAATCATATGATGAGATAACATTTGCATTGGAAAGTCAAGGCAAATATCACTGAAGTTCAGGTTCAAACAACTAATTTTTAAACTGGCAAACCATGCCGATACACAAAGGAATCCTTTGTGCTTTGAGGACCTCCTGACTATGGATTACTTCAATCAATTTACAATTTGTCTGATACTATTGGTAGATAAAGGGTTAAACGTATTCATACCCAGAAATAGTTGATTATTTAGCATAATATATATATATATATATATATATATATATATATATGTGTGTGTGGGTGTGTGTGTGTGTGTAAAAAGATGAATAAAAGGGATAAGATGAATAGGCATGTTTCTTTTGTGTTATTTATTTATTTTATTGTTATCAAGTAGTTTTGACCATGGATCATCGTCAGGAGAATCATTTTAGTGGAATATAACTTTTCTTAAAAGTTTCTTTTTTAAAGCGTTGTATATATATGTGTGTGTGTGTGTGTTGAATATGTGGGTAAATATTTGAATAAAACCATACATGCTGAAACGTATTTAAATTTTACAAGACATAAAATGTATTCATTTGATGCCTCTTTTCCTTGAGAACGATGATGTGTCCAGATGAGGAAATCTGTATCCTGTTTGCTTCTGTTTGCTTAAATATTCGTGTTAATATATAAATAGAATTTTCAGTTGTCAGTTTCCATGAAGGACAGATTGTAAGACGATTTGGAGTCTGATAGAACATAATTTTTTGTAGTGTGTGTGTGTGTGGTGTGTGTGTGTGTGTGTGTGTGTGTGTGTGTGTGTGTGACAGAGTTTAAAATTTCGTGTGTGTGTAGTGTTGTGTGTGTGTGTGTGCGTGTGATGTGTGTGTGTGTGTGTGTGTTGTGTATGTGTGTGTGTGTGTGTGTGTGTGTGTGTGTGTGTGTGTGTGTGTGTGTGTGTGTGTGTGTGTGTCCAAGGGTTATTTTGAGGCAGAAGAATTCATATTTCTAAAAATAGGTTGTTGACAAAATGAGTGTTACTTTCATAAATCATATTTCTTCTTACGATTTTCTTGCCAGATTGGTTCGACTAATTTTTGCTGATCTAGAATTCTTATAACATCTATAAGCAGTGTAGAAATGAAGAATATATAAAGCCTCAATAGTCCGGGCTATCTGAGTAAAAAAAAAATGGAACACCATTCAAACAATATCATCGATCGTAGTTATTGTGTTTGCGCGAAATATCGATTAGCTGTTATGTGCCTCGCTGCAAAACATCAAATTCGACATTGAGTTGCGATGTTTGGGAGTTATTTTTGTAGCGATGCTGTCACTCGATGCGACAAAGAGGCACTGGCAATGAGACGAGAAAAAGGAAAAAAATAATTGAAGTGGGTGATAGAATATTAGAGAACAAAAGAAAACAATGAATAATGAATAGAGAATATTTTCTTATTTATATAAAAAGAGAAAAGAATATATCACTCATGTCACGTGTCATTTGTTTTGAATTATAAGAATATAATGAACGATTTTTTAAGACCAATTTTACCTAAAAATAAAGCATTGCTCATGTATACAAGATATGGTTTTGAAACGTCTAAGCTTACCTTGTTTCTAAGCCTAACTTTGTCCATAACTTCGATCCAAAGTCTTCTCGCATAGCTAAACAAAACCTATTACTTAAAATAATAAAGTTTTTACTTAACATTGTTTATTATTCCTAACACATGTGCTTATTTGTATAGATATTGGAAATAGTAAACTAAATTACTGTTATAGGTGATACACCCTATTGACCAATGGAATGCGCCGACAGGTTACTATAGATAACACGGACAATTGTGGCTTAGCTGTAAGCCAATGCGAGCAAGCCAATACTCTATTGTCGGACGTAGTTTTCCACATCTCTCTATTGTATTTGTCTACTTTCTGTTAATACATTTTTCTACTTTTGTTACCCGTCGTTTTGTTCTTATTTGACCCCTTAAAACCTCACAACAATTACATAAAAACTTTATCATCTTAACTAAAAGTCTTTGTTTCGGAATTAGCCTCTGCAGGGCCAGACTAATAGTAAATTAGTCTGAGTTTAGCATAAGATGGCCTGTGTTTTGTTTAGCACTTTTGAAACGATATCGTATGATTTTGTTTATTAAAAAGAAAATAATATCTCCGAAGATCACTTAAACGATTACATACGTACTTATCAATGCTATTGTGTATCTGTGATGGGGCTTCAGTATGTTTGGAATATCAAAGTAAATATGGTAGGCTAAATTGTGAGGTACTTTTATTCCCGAAAGTAATTCTGACTAAACCCCAAGTTTTGAAGGACAGTAGCTAAATGAGGAAATGTGAATAGGATCGACAGCTTTGAAGAAAGTAAAACACAAGAACCTTTTTTTAATACAACAATGTTACTATTGAAGTAAATAAAAGAGATGAAAAGGTTAGCAGATAATGTGCGGCCTCAGACTTAGACTTATAAGGTGAAAATAAGTCATCCGGGCTATATGATTGTAGTTGACTTCAAGTGATAGTAGAGGGTGTTTTCTTCTTGAGGATACTGGCTCAGTACTTTTTAGGGTCGCAGTGTGTCTTAGATTATAGTAAGGGATGCCTTTTTACTGTTCGTCCTTGGCTCGTTGTGAAGTAGCAGACTCACGAGGAATCACGGACTTATGTTAAACGCCTGTCCACTGGAGGTAAAACGAGAACGAATCGAAAGATTCTGAGGGTAATCAGGCATTTCACATGAACTCTAAGAGCACCGTGATTGGATCACTTTAACCATTCCACGTGCATCCGAGAAATCCCAATAACATCACCGAATACACTACGTTGTTTATTTACAGTATTGCATTGATTTTGATTGTATTAACTTAGTTTTAAAAGAATAAATAAGTATTTAAATGTTCTCTCCTTAAGTCATTGCATTTCATTGGATATCGAAGAAATGTTTTGTAGGCTAGCATAGCATATAATAAAATACCTTTTTTTGCAAAGAATTACGAGTCGTTCATTACACGAATATATATGATACTTCAGTCTACTTATTTACATGAAAACATATAAAGAAATAACCAGATGGTCACAGATGTGGGAGATTAGACAGAGTGGATCCAAGGGACGGGGTTTTTAAAAACATACCCATCCAAGTTGGACAAAAGTAATCAGACAAGATGGCTTCTTTGTTTAAAGACATTTATTCTATTTCATATCTCATTCTCTCTCCATTAAAAAAAGTTATCGATCAAAACAGTCTAGAGTTGTATTTCGTTATCCTTACAATTAACAAGAAGCTCACTGATTGTTCCTCGATAGCTTGTTTTTATTATATTGATATTGTGTTAAATCTTTCAAAATCTAACGCCACTTTTAATTCATTTAATTATTTTTCACTCTTGAAAAGTTCTATCATAATGAGGTGTTTAATATAATTGCTTTTCCTTTCCGAATGAATTATATGCTTTCGTCATAACAAATGTTAATTATGGCATGTTAGAGGAGCCTAGAATACATTGGTTGTATCCCCTACAGAGAGTAAAGACACCTTCCCCAAAGGGTATGATACTAAACTTTATCTGATGGTGAGGCTCAAATTCCGGAGATCCGGGGAGTGTGAAATCACTTTTTTTTACCATAACGCGGAGTGTGAGTATATTTTAGTGTCCCATTTGTTAAAAATATTCATATTTGATTGGACCGTGTGAAAACAAATCCTGAATAAACATACACACAAAATGTACATATGAACATACAATTGTGATTCAATAAACCCTTGTCATAAGTAAAAGTTGTTGGTAGGGCGGCCTAATATCAGTATCAGCCAGATAGCGAGGGAGTCTACCCATTTTTAACTAACGCTAGATTAAGGAGATTATTTTAGCATCTGAGATGGAGCGCCACATCTATCATCAGATCCTCACTTTACCGCACAGATCCCTGTGCTACTCTGTCATAAGAGAACATAATCATTTCTAACCTCAAACAAAAATAAAAAAAATATTTTAATGATCAAACGATTGTTTCATTTTTCTAGATAAAACACATCAATGTGAATCCATTAAATTGGTGTGTTTTATAGTCATCATTCTTAAAGAAGCAGAGAACTGAAAGTATTGGTGTTTGGAGTAGTGATAATCTAAATGAGTTTCATTTGATCTTATAAAACGAATCATCGTTATTTGTTTACCCCTGGGGTGGGAAACGTTAATAAGTTGTGGGTATTCACCCCTCCACCACAAGCAGCATGTCACATATGGTCAATTTTCTTATCAGCGTTCAATGAACTTACAATGAAAGCGAGTCCCTAACCTCTAGACATGAAATAACCCTAGACGGGTTGACGTGCCTTTAAATCAACCAATAAATCAGATGCTTATTAACTTCCTCTAAATAATGAATAATCTATAAGATTTTGCATAAAACAAAGACAAGGAAAATATGTCCCAATTTACAATCAATTTAAAATTTCTTCATGAAAATATGTATATTTCAAATACCACCTATTTGCCGGTGTGTTTAGATTTTTAGAATTCTGTATCTGTTTGTCATAAACTGGGAGTATGAAGAAAGGCTTTAGAGATACAATTCTTTGGTGTCTTCGAGATCCAAGAATCTACAATACGGACAGTTGCCAATCCTTGTCACTTTTCAAAGCTGAAATCATTGTGTTGATGGTATTTCCCTGTCTGACACTTTCTGATAACTTCCTATTCTCTTCATAACAAAACTGACAAATAAAAATAACCTTTAAACGAAAAGAATTATTCAAGTTTTGCATAAAGACTGATGCTAAATTAAAAGGTGAACTATTATATTAAGATAGTATATTCTCATCTGATGGAAATAATTGATTAAAGTTTAATTCTAATGATAAGTAAAAATGATATTGATGTTGAAATATGATTTATCAATTTATTTTAACGGCATGTAAATCCATATTTTATACCTAGAGGTTAGAAAATCGCGTTCATTATACGTTCATATTCATATTTGTGTAGTTGTCTCTTTTTTCGCTCGCGGTCCTATTGAATGAAATTAATTTGCAAACAGATCTATTTGACCCACAGATGGGAGAGTAATTGGTACTACCAGAGTGTACCTAAGAGTAATGACAAGGAAGGAGTACTCGACACTCCCAAGAACTCCAGAACCGGAGCCTCACTATCAGATAAATTGTAGTATTATACCCAGAAGTGTGGAATGCATCATGGATTTAATAATATTTCGGGAAAAAAAACATAAACCCTCTTAAGAAACAATTACACAGACATGTAAATATGAACATAAAATGATCGCGATTCCCTAAATCTCTAGGCATAAAATAACACTTGATGGATTTAAATGCCTTTAGAATCAATCAATCCAAAATGCATATTTTATAACTATAGACACATCTCTTCAAATGACACTCATTTAGCTTTTTATTTATTGTCATTCAGTACGTTTATTATGACTACTACTAATAATAATTCTACTAAAACTAGGAATGAAGAAATACACACACACTCACAGTTACATAGATAAATAATTAAAGAATTAGAAATATACGAATAATAACTTATATGAATATTCATAACAGTTATGAATCCTTCCTTGCAGCTGGTTATATATAATCCAGCACAACTTGTATATTAAGTGGGGATGGAATGGACCCGGTTGAGTAACCCCTATTGTTCGCAGAGATCATTCGGCCTATTACCCCCAAAAAGCTAATAGATTATGTAAAAGATGTTCATTTTCATTATTGATCTTAACTAATTTCTTCGTTATCAAGGCGGATTCCTTTGACTCTCTTTTACCAGACTGGGAGAGATAGATAGATAGATAGATAGATAGATAGATAGATAAATAAATAGACTGAGATAGATATATAGATATGAAAAGATACATTCCAGATCAGAGTAATGTCAACGAAGGAATAACAACGAATTCAATTATAGTCGCACACGACACATCGCTATAAATTTAGCAATAGTCCCATACGGCGATGAAAGGTTGAAAAGAATAAGAAATTGTATTATTATTATGTATACGCAAAAGTAAATAAAGTTCTCACAAAACGGAAAATATTGTCAAGGATGCGCAGAGATCCCATTACTTGCGCTCTCAATTCTGCATAGAAATAAAAAATGTGCGTTTAGAAATACAGAAAGGCATTAACCAGGACAATATTGATTCAGTCAGTTTCTCTGACAAGTTCCGATTACTGGTTGAAGACTAGACGCAATTTAAACAATGGCCAGCAGACGACAATATGACGCCATGTTGTCTACTTTAGGTATATGTTTTTTTAGTTATTCTGATATATATCGCACTTTGTAAGTACTATAGATGTTTTTGAGTCCATAGGAGAATATTGCTCATAATTTCGTCCTTACTTCTCCAGCAGCGCTAAGCGTGTATTGCTTGTCTTTCTTAAAAACTATCCCAGATAATTTTGAAATATCATTAAAACGAAATATAAAATAGACAAATAAATAAAACCGTAAATCACTACACAAAAATGTAAATATAATTATACAATATACGCGAATCCCTAAACTAGGCATGAATGACTCCAGATTGGTTGACATGTTATCAATGAATCCTTTAATAAAACACAGTGAACAATCAAGAAAGCAAATTTAATTTTCTGTTGTGTTTTCTGATACATTTTTCTGTCGTGATAGTATATACTAAACTACAACCATTTTTTGAGTATTGGTATTTCATATATATCCCATATAATTTATCTACTCCATCTGGGACAATTCAATAACTTCGTAAGTGGTGTATGTTGCGAATATCACAGGTCTCAAAATGGCTATAAGCACAGCGCGTGGCTGATTATGAAGATAATAAAAGCAATTGTGGATACACTCAGTGCCTTGAATTGTTCCCGAATATTGTATAAGAGAATTATGAAACATACATAAGAGAAAAGAAGCATTGATTTTCCAATGAATCAGATCATAACAGATATCTGACGACTGGATAAAAAACAATATCAATCTAGCTAGCAGGCTGTACAGCATAAGATAAAGTAATAGAGAGAAATACAGAGACAGTTATATATACAGAGAGAGAGAGAGAGAGAGAGAGAGAGAGAGAGAGAGAGAGAGAGAGAGAGAGAGAGAGATAACGGAAAGAAGCATATAGACATATATATGTATGATATTGATATTTACGAACTGTGATAAATGGTTAACAAAATATGATTATAATGCGTGGAAAGAGCACGGATTTCTTTGATCATCTCTCTTTTTCTCGCCATCCGTCCCTATTGGTCATCATACTTGCTAAGTTCTCTAAACGGTATCTAGTGGCATCACAGATCTGATTAATGTAAGATTATGCTTGTCGGCCAATACTGATGTGTCCATGTGTAGAAGTTCATAGAAGAACGCCGCTTATGAGTTCGTTTTTATTTCACCATCAGTGATCAGCATATATTGATTGCTTTTCTTGGGTGGTTTGCAAGCTGTGAGATATTTGGGTGTACAACTGATTTTTTGTAGGGGGGAGGGGCTGGTTACAGGATTTCTTTCAGTGCAGTACGTTGGATTCTTGTGTAGTTTCTAGCGATGTGTTTTCCACACACATAGAAAGATAATTATAAAAAAGCAAACAGATAAATTTATATGATGCGTCGTTTCATATATATCTATTAACAAACTGAGAAAGAAATTTATAAGCAAACAGAGGCGCTTAAATAGTTATAAGATAGACTGCTATAAAATGTTTATTAATTTCAACTTATTTTTGAGGTCTTGAGATGTTGCAGTGTATTGCCGCTTTGCTGCTCTAATAATTTTTGTATTTTTATATGTTCTTTTTCATGTGACCTCAACTTTCTTTTCAATGATAATTTCCTGTTTTCTTATTGAGAAAAACCACAATTGAAGGCGATTCTATTTTTTCACAATATCACGAATGTATGATACAATTTGACCTTTTAAAAACTCAGACAACTGCCTAACAGCATTAGCAAATGACTAATTACAAATTAGGATATCAAATTAAAGAAAAGAAAATTTTATAAAACTGCCTATTGTTTTTGTATTTCTGAAAATTTTCTTTTCAGAAAATTATGACTTTTCGCAACAACTAAGGGAATTTTAGCAACAATAATGAAGGAAAATAATTGCTTTTTATATGCGTCTAAACTATTGGAGTTTCATTACAATTTTTGCCCCTAATAAAAAATGGATCTGTTTTTTCACTGTCTTTTTCTTCCAATACTGTATATGAAGTAATGGAAGCTAAAGATATGTTAAAGTGATTTCTTTTCCATTATTCCAATTAAATAAAATACTGCAGTAGTTTCAAGTGACAAATTCTGGCAATTGAATCTAGACAAAGCTAACAATCAATATGGCTTCCTATTCCATGCCTGATATCTAATCATTGACCAAAATTTATTCTATTTAGTTATGTCAATTTTACTGGAACGAATGTCTTCAAATTTACATGGCAATAGGCCAAATTGACCATCATGAACAGAATAAGAATTCCTGAAAAGCTTTGCTGAAAGTGCAGATTATTATCTAGCCCTAATGTTACAGTTTGCTTTCAAGATGTAGAACTGAACATGAATCTTTCAAAGATTATATGTAAATCCTAATATCTGAAAGTTTGCATAAACGTTTTTTCTTTTTTGGCTTATGGTCGCTTTTGCCGCCATCTTGTCTTCTCGGTCGGTTATCGTTTCTCTTATCCTCCTATGATGTCCCATCTTCTTTAATGCTGGAATGAATGACAAAGACATTTTTTTCCTCTGCACATATACTTTATTGTTAGCAATACATCCGTACGCAAATCAGATCCATAGAATAAATTAAGTTCTCTCAATTCGACGGGTCTCAGCTAAAATCTAACTTCTAAACTTTTAAAATATTTCGCTCGCCATCACTCAAACCCAATTGACACCAACGGTTTAAATCTTTTAAAAATATATACTCTAACTCTAAAATAGTAAATACAGCAAATCTATTATTAAACAGACGTTAATGTTCATTGGTTTCCCAGTAGGAGACTGTGATTTAAAATCAGCATCGATAACCTTTTCTAAGGTCTGTAAGTTCTTTGTGGTGAAAATAACGATAAATCATATAAATTGTATTATTTCAAAATGAATTCGTCATAGCAATAAATATGAATGTAGAATAAGATCAAAGCTTTCAATTTTGACTACCGTATGAATAATCAATATAACAAGTTCCTGTCATAATTCAGTTTATTGGAAAGATAATATCTGGAGAAGAAATGATTTTCATCCTTTTTTCTGTCTATTGTCCGCATCTACAATATTTTTTAGTTCTTTAAAGATACACAATTTATAGGGAATAAAAAGTGAGGGATTAGCAATATTTTATTCTTTGTTGGATACAATTTGAGTAAGTTCTCATTGAAACATAAATGACTTCGAAACCCATCGAAAGTACTTGCTCTGTCGGTGGGACAGAATATGATGACTGTCCTTACAAAAAATGAATCCCCAATGTATGTCTGGGGATGACTAGAGAGTTCTGATCCTAGAGATTTTTCGTACTTAGAGGTTAGGGGAATCGAGTTCATTGTACATCAATATTTGCCTATTATTTACATTAACTGCTTTGAATATTCAGTCGAGGACGGGCTGGATTACCTGACCATTCCTGTATTTTGGATATGTGCCTGGATTACCTGATCCTTGCTACATTTAGAATACATAACTGGATTACCTGATCCTTCTTTCATTTAGAATACATGATTAGATTACCTGATCCTTCCTAAATTTTATAATACATGACTGGATTACCTGATCCTTCCTAAATTTATAATACATGACTGGATTACCTGATCCTTCCTACATTTAGAATACATGATTAGATTACCTGATCCTTCCTAAATTTAGAATACATGATTAGATTACCTGATCCTTCCTAAATTTATAATACATGACTAGATTACCTGATCCTTCCTAAATTTATAATACATGACTGGATTACCTGATCTTCCTAAATTTTAATACATGACTGGATTACCTGATCCTTCCTAAATTTATAATACATGACTGGATTACCTGATCCTTCTACATTTAGAATACATGATTAGATTACCTGATCCTTCCTAAATTTTATAATACATGACTGGATTACCTGATCCTTGCTAAATTTATAATACATGACTGGATTACCTGATCCTTCCTACATTTAGAATACATAACTGGATTACTTGATCCTTCCTACATTTAGAATACATGATTAGATTACCTGATCCTTCCTAAATTTATAATACATGACTGGATTACCTGATCCTTCCTACATTTAGAATACATGACTGAATTACCTGATCCTTGCTACATTTAGAATACATAACTGGATTACTTGATCCTTCCTAAATTTATAATACATGACTGGATTACCTGATCCTTCTTAAATTTTGTATACATTACTAGATTAACTGATCATTCCTACATTTTGAATATTTGTACAGATCATTTTTGTGCTCGACAAATAATATAAACCTGTTTTATTAGATGACTTGAATTCTTGTGAGTCTCAGAAGAAATGTCAAGAAAAAAAAAGAAAAAGGTTTTGGTATCTTTCTTTTCTCTACTTTGTTGTTCATAATATAAAGCACAACGAGTTTAATGAATTGGAAACTGAAAGTATTGGTGTTAGAGGTTCTGTTGTGAGAATCTAAACGTGTTTCATTTTGCTCTTTATAATTGCATTTATAAATATTTATACCTGGGATGTGGATCTTTAACGAGTTCATAGTATGTACTTACTCACCCGTCCACCACGAGGAGATGCACATTGGGCCCAGTACAACTGATTTGAATTCTGAGTTTTTCCTTCTCCTAAACTGATTGTCTAATCCGACTAAGAACCCAGTCTGGATTATTCTGTACACATAGTTAGGATGAAACAGATGGTTGCAATACCTTTGTCAGGGAATTAACGCAATTAAAACTCAAATGTCTTCTGGCCAAGATTTGATCCTTAGGGTCTCCGATTCTATTTCATAGCATCAAATCTTGTGAATAAGCGATTAAATCCTATTAATATTTCAATGAAATTCGAAAATTTTTTCAACCCTATCATAGGTGATTAAAGTGCTCAAATCTTCGCCAATTCTTAAAATTGATCGCTTTTTTGCATCAATGAATTCTACGCATCGAATCTACCAGAAAAACCAAAGATATCACAACTTTGAATACTTTCAAAAATAGGTGATTTCTTCTGGACCTATAAGGGGGGTACCTTACGGAAATTCAAGAAAACGACACCGAGCATTGTCATGAAATTTGTGATTTTCAGGCATTATAAGGGGTTATTTAAGGGTTCAAATTACAGCCAATCCTTCGAATTAAGCGATTCTTTTAAAATCAATGCATTTTATGCATGAAAATCTGTCAAATAAGCCGATTAAATACATATCTAATATTTCAAAAATTCGATAGGTGATTAAAGTGTTTCAATCAATTATTCAAATTTCGACAATTTTTCAACCCTATCATAGGTGATTAAAGTGCTCAAATCTTCGCCAATTCTTAAAATTGATCGCTTTTTTTGACATCAATGAATTCTACGCATCGAAATCTACCAGAAAAACCAAAGATATCACAACTTTGAATACTTTCAAAAATAGGTGATTTCTTCTGGACCTATAAGGGGGGTACCTTACGGAAATTCAAGAAAACGACACCGAGCATTGTCATGAAATTTGTGATTTTCAGGCATTATAAGGGGTTATTTAAGGGTTCAAATTACAGCCAATCCTTCGAATTAAGCGATTCTTTTAAAATCAATGCATTTTATGCATGAAAATCTCTCAAATAAGCCTATTAAATACATATCTAATATTTCAATGAAATTAAAATTTTTCAACCCTATCATAGGTGATTAAAGTGCTCAAATCTTCGCCAATTCTTAAAATTGATCGCTTTTTTTGGCATAATGAATTCTACGCATCGAAATCTACCAGAAAAACCAAAGATATCACAACTTTGAATACTTTCAAAAATAGGTGATTTCTTCTGGACCTATAAGGGGGGTACCTTACGGAAATTCAAGAAAACGACACCGAGCATTGTCATGAAATTTGTGATTTTCAGGCATTATAAGGGTTATTTAAGGGTTCAAATTACAGCCAATCCTTCGAATTAAGCGATTCTTTTAAAATCAATGCATTTTATGCATCAAAATCTGTCAAATAAGCCGATTAAATACATATCTAATATTTCAACGAAATTAAAATTTTTCAACCCTATCATAGGTGATTAAAGTGCTCAAATCTTCGCCAATTCTTAAAATTGATCGCTTTTTTTGGCAAATGAATTCTACGCATCGAAATCTACCAGAAAAACCAAAGATATCACAACTTTGAATACTTTCAAAAATAGGTGATTTCTTCTGGACCTATAAGGGGGGTACCTTACGGAAATTCAAGAAAACGACACCGAGCATTGTCATGAAATTTGTGATTTTCAGGCATTATAAGGGGTTATTTAAGGGTTCAAATTACAGCCAATCCTTCGAATTAAGCGATTCTTTTAAAATCAATGCATTTATGCATCAAAATCTGTCAAATAAGCCGATTAAATCCATATCTAATATTTCAACGAAATTCAAATTTTTCAACCCTAATAGGTGATTAAAGTGCTCAAATCTCGCCAATTCTTAAAATTGATCGCTTTTTTTGGCATAATGAATTCTACGCATCGAAATCTACCAGAAAAACCAAAGATATCACAACTTTGAATACTTTCAAAAATAGGTGATTTCTTCTGGACCTATAAGGGGGGTACCTTACGGAAATTCAAGAAAACGACACCGAGCATTGTCATGAAATTTGTGATTTTCAGGCATTATAAGGGGTTATTTAAGGGTTCAAATTACAGCCAATCCTTCGAATTAAGCGATTCTTTTAAAATCAATGCATTTTATGCATCAAAATCTGTCAAATAAGCCGATTAAATACATATCTAATATTTCAACGAAATTCAAAATTTTTCAACCCTATAATAGGTGATTAAAGTGCTCAAATCTCGCCAATTCTTAAAATTGATCGCTTTTTTTGGCATAATGAATTCTACGCATCGAAATCTACCAGAAAAACCAAGATATCACAACTTTGAATACTTTCAAAAATAGGTGATTTCTTCTGGACCTATAAGGGGGGTACCTTACGGAAATTCAAGAAAACGACACCGAGCATTGTCATGAAATTTGTGATTTTCAGGCATTATAAGGGGTTATTTAAGGGTTCAAATTACAGCCAATCCTTCGAATTAAGCGATTCTTTTAAAATCAATGCATTTATGCATCAAAATCTGTCAAATAAGCCGATTAAATACATATCTAATATTTCAACGAAATTCGAAAATTTTTCAACCCTATAATAGGTGATTAAAGTGCTCAAATCTCCGCCAATTCTTAAAATTGATCGCTTTTTTTTGGCATCAATGAATTCTACGCATCGAAATCTACCAGAAAAACCAAAGATATCACAACTTTGAATACTTTCAAAAATAGGTGATTTCTTCTGGACCTATAAGGGGGGTACCTTACGGAAATTCAAGAAAACGACACCGAGCATTGTCATGAAATTTGTGATTTTCAGGCATTATAAGGGGTTATTTAAGGGTTCAAATTACAGCCAATCCTTCGAATTAAGCGATTCTTTTAAAATCAATGCATTTATGCATGAAAATCTGTCAAATAAGCCGATTAAATACATATCTAATATTTCAAGAAATTCGAAAATTTTTCAACCCTATAATAGGTGATTAAAGTGCTCAAATCTCGCCAATTCTTAAAATTGATCGCTTTTTTTGGCATCAATGAATTCTACGCATCGAAATCTACCAGAAAAACCAAAGATATCACAACTTTGAATACTTTCAAAAATAGGTGATTTCTTCTGGACCTATAAGGGGGGTACCTTACGGAAATTCAAGAAAACGACACCGAGCATTGTCATGAAATTTGTGATTTTCAGGCATTATAAGGGGTTATTTAAGGGTTCAAATTACAGCCAATCCTTCGAATTAAGCGATTCTTTTAAAATCAATGCATTTATGCATCAAAATCTGTCAAATAAGCCGATTAAATACATATCTAATATTTCAAGAAATTCAAATTTTTCAACCCTATAATAGGTGATTAAAGTGCTCAAATCTCGCCAATTCTTAAAATTGATCGCTTTTTTTGGCATCAATGAATTCTACGCATCGAAATCTACCAGAAAAACCAAAGATATCACAACTTTGAATACTTTCAAAAATAGGTGATTTCTTCTGGACCTTACGGAAATTCAAGAAAACGACACCGAGCATTGTCATGAAATTTGATTTTCAGGCATTATAAGGGTTATTTAAGGGAATTACAGCCAATCCTTCGAATTAAGCGATTCAATCTCATAACCTTATAGGTCCAGAAGAAATCACCTATTTTTGAAAGTATTCAAAGTTGTGATATTGGTTTTTCTGGTAGATTTCGATGCGTAGAATTCATTGATGCCAAAAAAAGCGATCAATTTTAAGAATTGGCGAGATTTGAGCACTTTAATCACCTATTATAGGGTTGAAAAATTTTCGAATTTTTTGAAATATTAGATATGTATTTAATCGGCTTATTTGACAGATTTTGATGCATGAAATGCATTGATTTTAAAAGAATCGCTTAATTCGAAGGATTGGCTGTAATTTGAACCCTTAAATAACCCCTTATAATGCCTGAAAATCACAAATTTCATGACAATGCTCGGTGTCGTTTTCTTGAATTTCCGTAAGGTACCCCCCTTATAGGTCCAGAAGAAATCACCTATTTTTGAAAGTATTCAAAGTTGTGATATCTTTGGTTTTTCTGGTAGATTTCGATGCGTAGAATTCATTGATGCCAAAAAAGCGATCAATTTTAAGAATTGGCGGAGATTTGAGCACTTTAATCACCTATTATAGGGTTGAAAAATTTTCGAATTTCTTGAAATATTAGATATGTATTTAATCGGCTTATTTGACAGATTTTCATGCATAAAATGCATTGATTTTAAAAGAATCGCTTAATTCGAAGGATTGGCTGTAATTTGAACCCTTAAATAACCCCTTATAATGCCTGAAAATCACAAATTTCATGACAATGCTCGGTGTCGTTTTCTTGAATTTCCGTATAGGTCCAGAAGAAATCACCTATTTTTGAAAGTATTCAAAGTTGTGATATCTTTGGTTTTTCTGGTAGATTTCGATGCGTAGAATTCATTGATGCCAAAAAAAGCGATCAATTTTAAGAATTGGCGAGATTTGAGCACTTTAATCACCTATTGTAGGGTTGAAAAATTTTCGAATTTCTTGAAATATTAGATATGTATTTAATCGGCTTATTTGACAGATTTTGATGCATAAAATGCATTGATTTTAAAAGAATCGCTTAATTCGAAGGATTGGCTGTAATTTGAACCCTTAAATAACCCCTTATAATGCCTGAAAATCACAAATTTCATGACAATGCTCGGTGTCGTTTTCTTGAATTTCCGTAAGGTACCCCCCTTATAGGTCCAGAAGAAATCACCTATTTTTGAAAGTATTCAAAGTTGTGATATCTTTGGTTTTTCTGGTAGATTTCGATGCGTAGAATTCATTGATGCCAAAAAAGCGATCAATTTTAAGAATTGGCGGAGATTTGAGCACTTTAATCACCTATTGTAGGGTTGAAAAATTTTCGAATTTCTTGAAATATTAGATATGTATTTAATCGGCTTATTTGACAGATTTTGATGCATAAAATGCATTGATTTTAAAAGAATCGCTTAATTCGAAGGATTGGCTGTAATTTGAACCCTTAAATAACCCCTTATAATGCCTGAAAATCACAAATTTCATGACAATGCTCGGTGTCGTTTTCTTGAATTTCCGTAAGGTACCCCCCTTATAGGTCCAGAAGAAATCACCTATTTTTGAAAGTATTCAAAGTTGTGATATCTTTGGTTTTTCTGGTAGATTTCGATGCGTAGAATTCATTGATGCCAAAAAAGCGATCAATTTTAAGAATTGGCGAGATTTGAGCACTTTAATCACCTATTATAGGGTTGAAAAATTTTCGAATTTCTTGAAATATTAGATATGGATTTAATCGGCTTATTTGACAGATTTTGATGCATAAAATGCATTGATTTTAAAAGAATCGCTTAATTCGAAGGATTGGCTGTAATTTGAACCCTTAAATAACCCCTTATAATGCCTGAAAATCACAAATTTCATGACAATGCTCGGTGTCGTTTTCTTGAATTTCCGTAAGGTACCCCCTTATAGGTCCAGAAGAAATCACCTATTTTTGAAAGTATTCAAAGTTGTGATATCTTTGGTTTTTCTGGTAGATTTCGATGCGTAGAATTCATTGATGCCAAAAAAGCGATCAATTTTAAGAATTGGCGAGATTTGAGCACTTTAATCACCTATTATAGGGTTGAAAAATTTTCGAATTTCTTGAAATATTAGATATGGATTTAATCGGCTTATTTGACAGATTTTGATGCATAAAATGCATTGATTTTAAAAGAATCGCTTAATTCGAAGGATTGGCTGTAATTTGAACCCTTAAATAACCCCTTATAATGCCTGAAAATCACAAATTTCATGACAATGCTCGGTGTCGTTTTCTTGAATTTCCGTAAGGTACCCCCCTTATAGGTCCAGAAGAAATCACCTATTTTTGAAAGTATTCAAAGTTGTGATATCTTTGGTTTTTCTGGTAGATTTCGATGCGTAGAATTCATTGATGCCAAAAAAAGCGATCAATTTTAAGAATTGGCGAGATTTGAGCACTTTAATCACCTATATAGGGTTGAAAAATTTCGAATTTCTTGAAATATTAGATATGGATTTAATCGGCTTATTTGACAGATTTTCATGCATAAAATGCATTGATTTTAAAAGAATCGCTTAATTCGAAGGATTGGCTGTAATTTGAACCCTTAAATAACCCCTTATAATGCCTGAAAATCACAAATTTCATGACAATGCTCGGTGTCGTTTTCTTGAATTTCCGTAAGGTACCCCCCTTATAGGTCCAGAAGAAATCACCTATTTTTGAAAGTATTCAAAGTTGTGATATCTTTGGTTTTTCTGGTAGATTTCGATGCGTAGAATTCATTGATGCCAAAAAAGCGATCAATTTTAAGAATTGGCGAGATTTGAGCACTTTAATCACCTATGATAGGGTTGAAAAATTTTGAATTTCTTGAAATATTAGATATGGATTTAATGGAGATTTGATGGCCAAAAATCACCTATTTTGAAAGTATTCAAAGTTGTGATCTTTGGTTTTTCTGGTAGATTTCGATGCGTAGAATTCATTGATGTCAAAAAAGCGATCAATTTTAAGAATTGGCGAAGATTTGAGCACTTTAATCACCTATGATAGGGTTGAAAAATTTTCGAATTTCATTGAAATATTAGATATGTATTTAATCGCTTATTTGACAGATTTTCATGCATAAAATGCATTGATTTAAAAGAATCGCTTAATTCGNAATTATGCTGTTATAGGTGATACACCCTATTGACCAATGGAATGCGCCGACAGGTTACTATAGATAACACGGACAATTGTGGCTTAGCTGTAAGCCAATGCGAGCAAGCCAATACTCTATTGTCGGACGTAGTTTTCCACATCTCTCTATTGTATTTGTCTACTTTCTGTTAATACATTTTTCTACTTTTGTTACCCGTCGTTTTGTTCTTATTTGACCCCTTAAAACCTCAACACAATTACATAAACACTTTATCATCTTAACTAAAAGTCTTTGTTTCGGAATTAGCCTCTGCAGGGCCAGACTAATAGTAAATTAGTCTGAGTTTTGCATAAGATGGCCTGTGTTTTGTTTAGCACTTTTGAAACGATATCGTATGATTTTGTTTATTAAAAAGTAAATAATATCTCCGAAGATCACTTAAACGATTACATACGTACTTATCAATGCTATTGTGTATCTGTGATGGGGCTTCAGTATGTTTGGAATATCAAAGTAAATGTGGTAGGCTAAATTGTGAGGTACTTTTATTCCCGAAAGTAATTCTGACTAAACCCCAAGCTTTGAAGGACCAGTAGCTAAATGAGGAAATGCGAATAGGATCGACAGCTTTGAAGAAAGTAAAACACAGAAACCTTTTGTTAATACAACAATGTTACTATTGAAGTAAGTAAAAGAGATGAAAAGGTTAGCAGATAATGTGCGGCCTCAGACTTAGACTTATAAGGTGGAAATAAGTCATCCGGGCTATATGATTGTAGTTGACTTCAAGTGATAGTAGAGGTGTTTTCTTCTGAGGATACAGGCTCAGTGCTTTTTAGGGTCGCAGTGTGTCTTAGATTATAGTAAGGGATGCCTTTTTACTGTTCGTCCTTGGCTCGTTGTGAAGTAGCAGACTCACGAGGAATCACGGACTTATGTTAAACGCCTGGCCACTGGAGGTAAAACGAGAACGAATCGAAAGATTCTGAGGGTAATCAGGCGTTTCACATGAACTCTAAGAGCACCGTGATTGGATCACTTTAACCATTCCACGTGCATCCGAGAATCCCAATAACATCACCGAATACACTACGTTGTTTATTTACAGTATTGCATTGATTTTGATTGTATTAACTTAGTTTTAAAAGAATAAATAAGTTTTAAATGTTCTCTCCTTAAGTCATTGCATTTCATTGGATATCGAAGAAATGTTTTGTAGGCTAGCATAGCATATAATAAAATACCTTTTTTTGCAAAGAATTACGAGTCGTTCATTACACGAATATATATGATACTTCAGTCTACTTATTTACATGAAAACATATAAAGAAATAACCAGATGGTCACAGTTGTGGGAGATTAGACAGAGTGGATCCAGGGACGGGGTTTTTAAAAACATACCCATCCAAGTTGGACAAAAGTAATCAGACAAGATGGCTTCTTTGTTTAAAGACATTTATTCTATTTCATATCTCATTCTCTCTCCATTAAAAAAAGTTATCGATCAAAACAGTCTAGAGTTGTATTTTGTTATCCTTACAATTAACAAGAAGCTCACTGATTGTTCCTCGATAGCTTGTTTTTATTATATTGATATTGTGTTAAATCTTTCAAAATCTAACGCCACTTTTAATTTATTTAATTCTTTTTCACTCTTGAAAAGTTCTATCATAATGAGGTGTTTAATATAATTGCTTTTCCTTTCCGAATGAATTATATGCTTTCGTCATAACAAATGTTAATTATGGCATGTTAGAGGAGCCTAGAATGCATTGGTTGTATCCCCTACAGAGAGTAAAGACACCTTCCCCAAAGGGTATGATACTAAACTTTATCTGATGGTGAGGCTCAAATTCCGGAGATCCGGGGAGTGTGAAATCACTTTTTTTTACCATGACGCAGAGTGTGAGTATATTTTAGTGTCCCATTTGTTAAAAATATTCATATTTGATTAGACCATGTGAAAACAAATCCTGAATAAACATACACACAAAATGTACATATGAACATACAATTGTGATTCAATAAACCCTTGTCATAAGTAAAAGCTGTAGGCAGGGCGGCCTAATGTCAGTATCAGCCAGATAGCGAGGGAGTCTACCCATTTTTAACTAACGCTAGACTAAGGAGATTATTTTAGCATCTGAGATGGAGCGCCACATCTATCATCAGCTCCTCACTTTACCACACAGATCCCTGTGCTACTCTGTCATAAGAGAACATAATCATTTCTAATCTCAAACAAAAATAAAAAAAATATTTTAATGATCAAACGATTGTTTCATTTTTCTAGATAAAACACATCAATGTGAATCCATTAAATTGGTTGTGTTTTATAGTCATCATTCTTAAAGAAGCAGAGAACTGAAAGTATTGGTGTTGGGAGTAGTGATAATCTAAATGAGTTTCATTTGATCTTATAAACGAATCATCGTTATTTGTTTACCCCTGGGGTGGGAAACGTTAATAAGTTGTGGGTATTCACCCCTCCACCACAAGCAGCATGTCACATATGGTCAATTTTCTTATCAGCGTTCAATGAACTTACAATGAAAGCGAGTCCCTAACCTCTAGACATGAAATAACCCTAGACGGGTTGACGTGCCTTTAAATCAACCAATAAATCAGATGCTTATTAACTTCCTCTAAATAATGAATAATCTATAAGATTTTGCATAAAACAAAGACAAGGAAAATATGTCCCAATTTACAATCAATTTAAAATTTCTTCATGAAAATATGTATATTTCAAATACCACCTATTTGCCGGTGTGTTTAGATTTTTAGAATTCTGTATCTGTTTGTCATAAACTGGGAGTATGAAGAAAGGCTTTAAAGATACAATTATTTGGTGTCTTCGAGATCCAAGAATCTACAATACGGACAGTTGCCAATCCTTGTCACTTTTCAAAGCTGAAATCATTGTGTCGATGGTATTTCCCTGTCTGACACTTTCTGATAACTTCCTATTCTCTTCATAACAAAACTGACAAATAAAAATAACCTTTAAACAAAAAGAATTATTCAAGTTTTGCATAAAGACTGATGCTAAATTAAAAGGTGAACTATTATATTAAGATAGTATATTCTCATCTGATGGAAATAATTGATTAAAGTTTAATTCTAATGATAAGTAAAAATGATATTGATGTTGAAATATGATTTATCAATTTATTTTAACGGCATGTTAATCCGTATTTTATACCTAGAGGTTAGAAAATCGCGTTCATTATACGTTCATATTCATATTTGTGTAGTTGTCTCTTTTTTCGCTCGCGGTCCTATTGAATGCAAATAATTTGCAAACAGATCTATTTGACCCACAGATGGGAGAGTAATTGGTACTACCAGAGTGTACCTAAGAGTAATGACAAGGAAGGAGTACTCAACACTCCCAAGAACTCCAGAACCGGAGCCTCACTATCAGATAAATTGTAGTATTATACCCAGAAGTGTGGAATGCATCATGGATTTAATAATATTTCGGGTAAAAAAAACAACATAAACCCTCTTAAGAAACAATTACACAGACATGTAAATATGAACATAAAATGATCGCGATTCCCTAAATCTCTAGGCATAAAATAACACTTGATGGATTTAAATGCCTTTAGAATCAATCAATCCAAAATGCATATTTTATAACTATAGACACATCTCTTCAAATGACACTCATTTAGCTTTTTATTTATTGTCATTCAGTACGTTTATTATGACTACTACTAATAATAATTCTACTAAAACTAGGAATGAAGAAATACACACACACTCACAGTTACATAGATAAATAATTAAAGAATTAGAAATATACGAATAATAACTTATATGAATATTCATAACAGTTATGAATCCTTCCTTGCAGCTGGTTATATATAATCCAGCACAACTTGTATATTAAGTGGGGATGGAATGGACCCGGTTGAGTAACCCCTATTGTTCGCAGAGATCATTCGGCCTATTACCCCCAAAAAGCTAATAGATTAAGTAAAAGATGTTCATTTTCATTATTGATCTTAACTAATTTCTTCGTTATCAAGGCGGTTTCCTTTGACTCTCTTTTACCAGACTGGGATAGATAGATAGATAGATAGATAGATAGATAGATAAATAAATAGACTGAGATAGATTTATAGATATGAAAAGATACATTCCAGATCAGAGTAATGTCAACGAAGGAATAACAACGAATTCAATTATAGTCGCACACGACACATCGCTTTAAATTTAGCAATAGTCCCATACGGTGATGAAAGGTTGAAAAGAATAAGAAATTGTATTATTATTATGTATACGCAAAAGTAAATAAAGTTCTCACAAAACGGAAAATATTGTCAAGGATGCGCAGAGATCCCATTACTTGCGCTCTCAATTCTGCATAGAAATAAAAAATGTGCGTTTAGAAATACAGAAAGGCATTAACCAGGACAATATTGATTCAGTCAGTTTCTCTGACAAGTTCCGATTACTGGTTGAAGACTAGACGCAATTTAAACAATGGCCAGCAGACGACAATATGACGCCATGTTGTCTACTTTAGGTATATGTTTTTTTAGTTATTCTGATATATATCGCACTTTGTAAGTACTATAGATGTTTTTGAGTCCATAGGAGAATATTGCTCATAATTTCGTCCTTACTTCTCCAGCAGCGCTAAGCGTGTATTGATTGTCTTTCTTAAAAACTATCCCAGATAATTTTGAAATATCATTAAAACGAAATATAAAATAGACAAATAAATAAAACCGTAAACCACTACACAAAAATGTAAATATAAATATACAATATACGCGAATCCCTAAACTAGGCATGAATGACTCCAGATTGGTTGACATGTTATCAATGAATCCTTTAATAAAACACAGTGAACAATCAAGAAAGCAAATTTAATTTTCTGTTGTGTTTTCTGATACATTTTTCTGTCGTGATAGTATATTCTAAACTACAACCATTTTTTGAGTATTGGTATTTCATATATATCCCATATAATTTATCTACTCCATCTGGGACAATTCAATAACTTCGTAAGTGGTGTATGTTGCGAATATCACAGGTCTCAAAATGGCTATAAGCACAGCGCGTGGCTGATTATGAAGATAATAAAAGCAATTGTGGATACACTCAGTGCCTTGAATTGTTCCCGAATATTGTATAAGAGAATTATGAAACATACATAAGAGAAAAGAAGCATTGATTTTCCAATGAATCAGATCATAACAGATATCTGACGACTGGATAAAAAACAATATCAATCTAGCTAGCAGGCTGTACAGCATAAGATAAATTAATAGAGAGAAATACAGAGACAGTTAAATATACAGAGAGAGAGAGAGAGAGAGAGAGAGAGAGAGAGAGAGAGAGAGAGAGAGAGAGAGGGGGGTATAACGGAAAGAAGCATATAGACATATATATGTATGATATTGATATTTACGAACTGTGATAAATGGTTAACAAAATATGATTATAATGCGTGGAAAGAGCACGGATTTCTTTGATCATCTCTCTTTTTCTCGCCATCCGTCCCTATTGGTCATCATACTTGCTAAGTTCTCTAAACGGTATCTAGTGGCATCACAGATCTGATTAATGTAAGATTATGCTTGTCGGCCAATACTGATGTGTCCATGTGTAGAAGTTCATAGAAGAACGCCGCTTATGAGTTCGTTTTTATTTCACCATCAATGATCAGCATATATTGATCGCTTTTCTTGGGTGGTTTGCAAGCTGTGAGATATTTGGGTGTACAACTGATTTTTTGTAGGGGGGGGGGGCTGGTTACAGGATTTTTTTCAGTGCAGTACGTTGGATTCTTGTGTAGTTTCTAGCAATGTGTTTTCCACACATAGAAAGATAATTATAAAAAAGCAAACAGATAAATTTATATGATGCGTCGTTTCATATATATCTATTAACAAACTGAGAAAGAAATTTATAAGCAAACAGAGGTGCTTAAATAGTAATAAGATAGACTGCTATAAAATGTTTATTAATTTCAACTTATTTTTGAGGTCTTGAGATGTTGCAGTGTATTGCCGCTTTGCTGCTCTAATAATTTTTGTATTTTTATCTGTTCTTTTTCATGTGACCTCAACTTTCTTTTCAATGATAATTTCCTGTTTTCTTATTGAGAAAAAACACAATTGAGGGCGATTCTATTTTTTCACAATATCACGAATGTATGATACAATTTGACCTTTTAAAAACTCAGACAACTGCCTAACAGCATTAGCAAATGACTAATTACAAATTAGGATATCAAATTAAAGAAAATAAAATTTTATAAAACTGCCTATTGTTTTTGTATTTCTGAGAATTTTCTTTTCAGAAAATTATGACTTTTCGCAACAACTAAGGGAATTTTAGCAACAATAATGAAGGAAAATAATTGCTTTTTATATGCGTCTAAACTATTGGAGTTTCATTACAATTTTTTCCCCTAATAAAAAATGGATCTGTTTTTTCACTGTCTTTTTCTTCCAATACTGTATATGAAGTAATGGAAGCTAAAGATATGTTAAAGTGAGTTCTTTTCCATTATTCCAATAAAATAAAATACTGCAGTAGTTTCAAGTGACAAATTCTGGCAATTGAATCTAGACAAAGATAACAATCAAGATGGCTTCCTATTCCATGCCTGATATCCAATCATTGACCAAAATTTATTCTATTTAGTTATGTCAATTTCACTGGAACGAATGTCTTCAAATTTACATGGCAATATGCCAAATTGACCATCATGAACAGAATAAGAATTCCTGAAAAGCTTTGCTGAGAGTGCAGATTATTATCTAGCCCTAATGTTACAGTTTGCTTTCAAGATGTAGAACTGAACATGAATCTTTCAAAGATTATATGTAAATCCTAATATCTGAAAGTTTGCATAAACGTTTTTTCTTTTTTTGGCTTATGGTCGCTTTTTGCCGCCATCTTGTCTTCTCGGTCGGTTATCGTTTTCTCTTATCCTCCTATGATGTCCCATCTTCTTTAATGCTGGGATGAATGACAAAGACATTTTTTCCTCTGCACATATACTTTATTGTTAGCAATACATCCGTACGCAAATCAGATCCATAGAATAAATTAAGTTCTCTCAATTCGACGGGTCTCAGCTAAAATCTAACTTCTAAACTTTTAAAATATTTCGCTCGCCATCACTCAAACCCAATTGACACCAACGGTTTAAATCTTTTAAAAATATATACTCTAACTCTAAAATAGTAAATACAGCAAATCTATTATTAAACAGACGTTAATGTTCATTGGTTTCCCAGTAGGAGACTGTGATTTAAAATCAGCATCGATAACCTTTTCTAAGGTCTGTAAGTTCTTTGTGGTGAAAATAACGATAAATCATATAAATTGTATTATTTCAAAATGAATTCGTCATAGCAATAAATATGAATGTAGAATAAGATCAAAGCTTTCAATTTTGACTACCGTATGAATAATCAATATAACAAGTTCCTGTCATAATTCAGTTTATTGGAAAGATAATATCTGGAGAAGAAATGATTTTCATCCTTTTTTCTGTCTATTGTCCGCATCTACAATATTTTTTAGTTCTTTAAAGATACACAATTTATAGGGAATAAAAAGTGAGGGATTAGCAATATTTTATTCTTTGTTGGATACAATTTGAGTAACTTCTCATTGAAACATAAATGACTTCGAAACCCATCGAAAGTACTTGCTCTGTCGGTGGGACAGAATATGATGACTGTCCTTACAAAAAATGAATCCCCAATGTATGTCTGGGGATGACTAGAGTGTTCTGATCCTAGAGATTTTTCGTACTTAGAGGTTAGGGGAATCGAGTTCATTGTACATCAATATTTGCCTATTATTTACATTAACTGCTTTGAATATTCAGTCGAGGACGGGCTGGATTACCTGACCATTCCTATATTTTGGATATATGCCTGGATTACCTGATCCTTGCTACATTTAGAATACATAACTGGATTACCTGATCCTTCTTACATTTAGAATACATGATTAGATTACCTGATCCTTCCTAAATTTATAATACATGACTGGATTACCTGATCCTTCCTACATTTAGAATACATGATTAGATTACCTGATCCTTCCTAAATTTATAATACATGACTGGATTACCTGATCCTTCCTACATTTAGAATACATGATTAGATTACCTGATCCTTCCTAAATTTATAATACATGACTGGATTACCTGATCCTTCCTACATTTAGAATACATGATTAGATTACCTGATCCTTTCCTAAATTTATAATACATGACTGGATTACCTGATCCTTCCTACATTTAGAATACATGATTAGATTACCTGATCCTTCCTAAATTTATAATACATGACTGGATTACCTGATTACCTGATCCTTCCTAAATTTATAATACATGACTGGATTACCTGATCCTTCCTACATTTAGAATACATGATTAGATTACCTGATCCTTCCTAAATTTATAATACATGACTGGATTACCTGATCCTTCCTACATTTAGAATACATGATTAGATTACCTGATCCTTCCTAAATTATAATACATGACTGGATTACCTGATCCTTCCTACATTTAGAATACATGATTAGATTACCTGATCCTTCCTAAATTTATAATACATGACTGGATTACCTGATCCTTCCTACATTTAGAATACATGACTGAATTACCTGATCCTTGCTACATTTATAATACACTACTTGAATTTACCTGATCCTTCCTAAATTTATAATACATGACTGGATTACCTGGATACATGACTGGATTACCTGATCCTTCCTACATTTAGAATACATGACTGAATTACCTGATCCTTCCTAAATTTATAATACATGACTGGATTACCTGATCCTTCTTAAATTTTGTATACATTACTAGATTAACTGATCCTTCCTACATTTTGAATATTTGTACAGATCATTTTTGTGCTTCGACAAATAATATAAACCTGTTTTATTAGATGACTTGAATTCTTGTGAGTCTCAGAAAAAAAATGTTCAAGAAAAAAAAAGAAAAAGGTTTTGGTATCTTTCTTTTCTCTACTTTGTTGTTCATAATATAAGACACAATGAGTTTAATGAATTGGAAACTGAAAGTATTGGTGTTGGAGGTTCTGTTGTGAGAATCTAAACGTGTTTCATTTGCTCTTTATAATTGAATTTATAAATATTTATACCTGGGATGTGGATCTTTAACGAGTTCATAGTATGTACTTACTCACCCCGTCCACCACGAGGAGGATGCAACATTGGGTCCAGTACAACTGATTTGAATTCTGAGTTTTTCTTCTCCTAAACTGATTGTCTAATCCCGACTAAAGAACCCAGTCTGGATTATTCTGTACACATAGTTAGGGATGAAACAGATGGTTGCATACCTTTGTCAAGGGAATTAACGCAAATTAAAACTCAAATGTCTTCTGCCAAGATTTGAACTTAGGTCTCCGATTCTATTTTATACCACGATAACCGTTACGCTAAACATTTTTTACGAGTTCATAGTAACATCGCCCAAATTTTTCAAGTAGCCTTGCATTGACCCTTAGTAGGGGTGATATTAACTACCAAAATGTATCAATGAGCATTATAATAAATTTGATTTTAAAACATGCACTTATTTTTGGTGGTATCAGAGCATTAATCTTTTGAAAAACTCAGATTTAAATTATATAGGCGTATATGAATTTTCACAGAATATTCTAGAAAAATTAGTAGGAATTTAAATTTTCAAATATGAATTTGAATGAAAATGATGAATTTGAATGAAAATGATGAGCGTATCAGAAAGTATTTGTAACGAATGAGAACAATTAAGCTTATTGTTGTTCTTTGAATTATATTCAAACATAGAATAGATGAAGATTTATGTTAAAATGGAAGATTTAGTGAACAACACACTCCTATAAATGTATACTGTCACAAAGCCCATTTACATTTACACTAAACACCCATAGCCGTCGGCTCTTCATTCAATGACTTCTGAAATACACTTTTACAATGACTTTCTTGATTGTATACGAGATGCAAAGATACCACATCCTTGATCTTCTCAACTTCTTTGAGATTCTGGAATTGACTCACCGTGCGAGTTGGATAACTTCCTCTTAGATCGAATTCCGAACAAGATGACTTTGTGCATTGTACATTACCAAAGATAAAATTCACAGTCTCTTGTAAATCGGGATTTACAATATTGGCAAACACTCTAACACCCAAAATATATATATATAAAGTAAACACAACAGTATGAGGATATTGATTGATTTTAACGGCCTTTAAACGTGTCTAGGGTTATTTTATACCCATAACGGAATATATTTCATTCATTATATATTCATATTAGATAATCTTTTGATAATTTCTGCCAAATCGAAAATACGTTTGATACTTCTTTTTCATTCATTAATACTTTAATTGGGGAAATAACCTAAGTTATCACATTTATAAAAGGATTGATTTTTCCTCGTCACTCGTAAAGGTTTAAAAGGTGAAATACAGATGCAAAAGAATCCATTTATTGTAAAATATCTTGAATACTCTAAGTAGAATTGTTTTCCTATAAATGTAACTACTTTTCAAATCTTCAAATAGAAAACATTTGTATTTACCAATATAAATCAAAATATCTATCTATCCATCTATCTTGCTCGGATTGCAAGGATTCCGACGATCAGGCAAGGTCTTAAGTGTCTAAAATCAGAGATTCAAAACCATAGAGACCACTCTAGTAGTATCAGACGATCTCGGCATCTCAAAGTCCAATGTGGTTCGTCACCATCACCATCTCAATAAAAGCATCCGGAGTTGCCGATCTGTTACCAAAATATTTCAAAGATTTTAACTCACCCTAGTAATTACCTAGTATTGTTGCATATTTAAGACTAGAACTCCCGACAAAAAAGCTTAAATTGATAGATATCTTAAACGTCTCTAACTTAAATTCAGAATATAGTTCGCAGCAGAAGGCCATAAAATTTCTCCAGATAAGGTATAATTGGTTAATCCCTTATTAATATTCTGCAGATTTATACTTTATCAATACTAAGAAATTATTGAAGAGCCGATGGCTATGGGTGTTTAGTGTCATTGCAAGTTGGTGCGATCCAAATCTTAACATAGTGGTCGACGGAGACGGGTACTTACCGGCCCTCGCCAGCTCAATGCATGAGTAGCACAGCTTATATCCTTGCGGAAAAAAGTAGGTAGCTGATGGTAGACGTGGCGCTCCACCTCAGATGCAAAAATAATCTCCCTAGTGTAAGTGAAAAGGAGATAGACTCCCTCGCTATTCGGCTGATACCGACTATAGGCAACTCCGTCGACTTTACTTTTTACTCTTTTTACAATAGAATTACTCATCAATTTAGCTGTTTCTATATTTTTTGTGTATGTCTGTGTAATAAAAGGCTAACATATCAAATATAACTGTGGACCAGTTAAAGTGAAGATTCTTTACTATCTAAAGTGAACTGATCCAGATTTTCTGCTTATTTTCCAACATGTGTTGCCTTTGGTAAGACTTGTTTTGAATAATATCAATTCTATTTATTCTCTCCTTTATTTTTGAAAATGTTTTCTCGTTCAGAGTTACAAATAATCGCACGTTATTCTTTTTATAAGAATTGCTTCCCACAACTTAAAACACACTCACACACACACACACACAAAAAAAACCCAAACAAACAAAAAAACATCAGCCTTACTTCCCCAAAAAAGACAGACGGATCCAGTGATAATTATTCTTATTTCTTTCATTAAGGGAATTTACTTGCTGTTTATTTAGTACAAATAAAAATCAAATTCCCTGTTTTCACTTCATGATCCAGATTTTCGTTTTTTAGTAATTACATTTTTGTTCTCCTAAACATTAATGGTGGATCAATAGATCGATTATAGAAGGATTGTTTATTCTATTTGCACCGAGAATCGCCAATCTTCTTTCAATACGATTCCAGCCTCGAAGAGTCCGGCGCCGATTTGGCTGAACTCCAATAAGAAAACAGAATTCATCTTTATGCAATGTTTACAATGTTTGGTGCTTTTCATACTACACTTCCCGTTCAACCAAAAAAAAAAAAAAAGGATTTCCTCTAAGTTTGTCTTGAAAAAAATCTTCTGTCTCCATTTGTTATTTACTTGTTATTTTGAACAAGAAATTATCTAGTGCAAACAGCTCTGTCGGCGGGGCTTAGAATACCCGATTGTACACCGTTCGGAGGGTAAGAAAACCCGCCAAAATTATTGTTTTGGATATGACAGTAAAGTGCAACTAATTGTGAGGCTTAAGATCTGGGAACCTGTGTAGAGTGTAGTACTCTTATATTGCCATTCGCTCTGACTCGGAGTGGTAGTAATTTTTAGGGTTCCATCTACGGTTTAACTAGATCTATCTAAAACATATTCATATTCGATATGAGCGTGTGTAAATAAGAACGAAACAAAGATGCAGAGTTAAGTTTCTAGAAAAACAAAGAAGCAAACCACATGATATCCGTTGTTATTTTTTCCTGTTTCTACGATCTCAAAAACTAACGGAGTGAGAATATAAGAATGAAAACCCCTAGTCAACTCGTGTTTTTGTGTTTTTCCCTCCCCAGCCAACTAATAAGCATTGTCGATTTAGCAGTCGTCGCTGACTACGCTATATATTATCTTCCAAAAAAGGCTGAACTTTTTTTGATTTATCATAAGAATCTGGCCTCTTTAAGATAAAGCGCGAATTCTTCGAAGCTGTAGCCGTGTAAGTGTAACTGTTTGGCTGCATATCTAGAACGAATGTAGCGTAAAGGCTTAAGTCACGTAGTAGCAGGAGGGTTAACTAGTGAGTCACACACAGACAACAACATTCACATAAGCCGTGCGTTCCAACAAAAAAGTTGTTTATTTCTTTCACTCGCTTCGTAGTTTCTTATCAGAGGGAAAGGGTAAGGTTCTATCATAAATCACGTTCGTTACTACTTTGCACACTGTTCAATGACAGCCAAAACACACAAAGACAGAATTCGAAATGTCCACGTCCGTGTCCTGCGAAAAGAGACCGGGTTCCCTTTACTTCCGTATGTGGTCCTGGGGGTAGGGAGAGGACATATCTGTTACTGCTCTGAAGAAAATCTGGGACTTCCATTTTAACAAAAATCTAGTTCAGGGGTCATTGACAGATCACTGGCTGACATATGTTGAGTGCTTAGAATTCTAATATTTTCTTTTGTCCTTATTTTCTTTTCTCTTTCTTCAGAAATCTGATTACCGTTTTCAATCCCCAAATTCTCCGTAGACCATGATAATTACGCTACACAAAACGCTTAGAGAAAAGATGGTAACTACCCAAGGATGCTGAGTGCTGTCTTGAACAAATCTTGCAAACAGTACCCCACAAAAAGCAGCTGTACGACCACTTACTCTCTATCACACAAACCATCCAAGTAAGATAAAAAGAATATGCTAGATACCGCTGAAGAAACAAGTACGAACTTTCAAGTGATATTCTCTAGTGGACATCTACACATGGACATATCAGTGTAAGTTGACTAGTAAAAACATGCATCTGCCAGCTCTGTGCAGATTTCAGATTCCGTGTGGAAGACTTGGCAGGGACGACGATCGATAGGGACGGGTGGCGAGAGTGATTCATGTGAATCCGTGCAATTCAGCACAAATTGATGATGATGATGATGATGATGATGATGATGATGATATCTTTTAATAGGTGGTAGGAATAATATTGAAATAGAATTATGTAAATCTTATATATCAAATCAATTACCACTATGAACACACGTAAGTAAATCGGCGTAGTGGCCTATTATCGGTATCAGTCAATCAGCGAGGGAGTCTATTCCCTTTTCACTAGTGCTAGATTAGGGAGATTGTTTCTGCATCTGAGGCAGACCACCACACCTACCGTCAGCTCCCAAACCTTGTGGTTCCTAGGCGGAAACTATCAAAAAATAGATATCAATAGATTATCGGTTTTGGGGGGTTTAATTAAAGTTTTCGTCTCAAATAAATTA
>CM042154.1:37887475-37942475 GCA_023376005.1 Doryteuthis pealeii | reverse complement strand
TTTGTATAAATACATACATTGTTAGTTTCGATTATAAGAAATACATTAATATCTTTCCAAGAGTTAATGCCATAATAAAGATGTTTAGATTAATTGATTGTTGATTGATTTTAACAGCATGTCAACCCGTCTAGAATTGTTTTATGCCAACAGGTTATGGAATAGCGTTCATTAAAAATTCATATTTACATGTTTGATATATTTGTTTCTTAAGATGTTTGTCCCACGTTCTTATCAAATACGAATAATTTTAAACAAATCTATTTGATCCATGGATATGGAGAGTTACCGAAGTATAGTGGCTAAAATGCTGGATTCTGATATCATAATCTGCGATTGCACTTTCGAACTCTTACCCTTGTGAAGGGTATGAACACACTCAGTTCCAAGCTATGGATTAAATAGTTCCACTACTTTTCTTCTACAAGGGTAGGTTTGGTATTAAATAACTCACAAAGGTTGATATTTCATTAAACAAAAAACCCCAAAAATCCTTGGTCTTTAGATTGTACCCTAACAGGTTCTACCACTCTGGATCAAAGAGAACCTTAATTGTAATGAAGGGATAACTCCACACTTCTCAGATCTCCAGGACTGGAGTCTCACCATCAGATGCAATTTACTGTCATACCCAGGATACACTTTTTGTGTGTGTCTGGGGGTGCTAATCTCTTTGCAGGGTATACAGTCACTGTATTTTAAGCATGAAGAAAATAATTATAAAAATGAAAAATATTTAAATGAATATTTTAATATACATCCTTCACTTATACAGTTTAGTATTATACCAAGAAAATATTATTTTGAGAATAATTTAGAATAGATATTACTTATTTAGATATTAAATGTTGTAATATATATTACATAATTTACACTTTATGTTTCTTTTATATTTAATAATGTTGCTATTTGTATATGACGCAGATATCTTAGAACTTTTTTCTTAGTTCAGAATAACATTGCATTTTTTTTATTATCTAGAACAACCTACTTTCATTTGCTTAAGTCGTCAGTCGATGGAATAAACTTGTTCAGTTGATTTAGTTATAAGACAAAAATGCATTTAAACGTTTTGAAAAAACGTTTAGATGTCTTTTTTGTTCTACCTTGAATTTAGTGGACAAAGACATTTGAAATTCTCGCTAATCTCGTCAATAGGTTACTGTTTTCCTTCATATAAAACGAGAGCGCTCTGTATCTTCTGGTATAAATTTATGTTTGAGTTCATTGCACTAAACACAAGAGTTGAAGTCTTCTTTGCATTTAAATTTAGACCAGATTAGTGTAACACGATTAGAGAAAGCAGACATGTTAATCAAATTAAGTTGGGTGAGAAATTTACGAATCTTCTAAAATAACAAAGTAAAAATAAATAATTTATCCGACAATGAGCACTTACCCCTGAGAAAACAATGTTTCGGATTTTGAACCTGAATGGAATACTGCAAAAATAGGTTTATGTCAAAGTTGCTAGATTAAAAGAAATATGAGTGTAGAAATAAACAGGTTAATTTGTTTGTCCGAAATTGTGGGTGTCCTAAACTGCATCTAATGGTGAAGGTCCAGTTCTGGAGGTTATTACCGTAATTCAGTGGTATACTCTGACTCGGAGTGGTAGTACCTGTTTGGGTCACATCTATGGGTCTACTGAATCTGTTTCAAAATTATTCATATTCGATTGGACAGTATGAAAAAGCGCTTAAGAAATAACTAAACAAAAAATGTTAGTATGAATGTACAATGAACACGATTCTCTTATCTCCAGGCATAACATAACTCTTGCCATTCCGTTAAAATCAAAATAGTGAATACCCCCCACCACACACACTTTAAAGTGAATAAATAATTCTATTATTTTCATCTTTAAATTTTTTGACGAAAGTATTGGCAATCATCATTAATTTCCCACTATTTGTTATTTACCTTTTTAATTTTGTTTCTTTTTATTGTAACTTACCCAAGCTGATATTTCTAAGATAGCAAGGAACAGCATTTATTGACGATAAATCTTCATCATCATCAAAGCTACTGACAAGAAGGATTCCTTTGACTCGTTCTCTCACTAGCGGTCTCTCGCCAGCCATTAAACTTGCTAATTCCTCTACATGGCACCAAGTGCCCGAACAGGGCTAATGAGTGTATGTTTTTTGAAGCAAGAAGATAAAGTAAAGTAGATAAATAAAAAATAAAAATGAACGTAACTTAAAATCAAACAGAATTAATAACCAAGATTTAAGGTATTCAAACTAGTTTGGAGGCACTGAAACAAATATTGAGCTTAGTTTTTCTGTCCTGTCGTCAGTTTTATGAGATAATGACACAACTAAAATATTCATGTTACGTGATTTAAATTTGTTTATACTCGGTCTTTTCGATGCCAAAATAAATAATATCTATTGCCTAATTTGATTCAGAAAGTTGTTTAGAGCTTTCCACTGAATTTAATCGCATGGACGTAGTACAAACAATTCCCTTTCACATAAATTAATTGCTGCAGTAAATCTGAAATCATTTAGACCACCAAACGCTTAAAGACAAATTTAGCAACATATATATATATATATATATATATATATATATATATATATGTGTGTGTGTGTGTGTGTGTGTGTATGTGTGACAATGAAATTGTCTCTAATTCTCATTTGTTAATAGATTAGTGTTTCATGTATGCATGTTACGACCGCGTGAAAACTGGCCGATATAAAGAAGCATTGATCGGAATGTTAATTAAGCAGAAGAGTAAAAAAGTAAAACCTGGGAAATTGAGAAGAGAGGTAGAGAAAATTCATGACTTGGAAACTATGAATTTAAAAATAATTATTGTAGGAATGATAAAAGTAAGAAGTTAGATTGGAACTTCAAATTAATTAGCCGAGACCAATCAAATGGAGAGGAGCTTTATTTCCATGTATGGTCCGGGCACTTCCGATTTGATTATGGTAAAATGTATGTGAAGAAGAATTCCTGAAGTGATAATAAAAAAATGTGCATTAAGAAAATGTTGTTATCATTCATCTCAGCAAAAAAACATCGAACAGCAAAGAAGAAATAAAACAACGTTGGGGTCGGGAGTACAAGATTCCGGCGAGAAGACCACCGACCGGCCGAGTAAGCACAAAATGGCTATGTAGCATCTTATTAAAGAAAGAAAGAAAGAAAGAAAGAAAGAAAGAAAGAAGGAAAGAACCTATCTAGCAAAGCCAAAACTGTAATTATAATTAACGCTCCAGTGTTATCCTAAAAACACCGTCTAATATAATTTTCAATAAATTAGAGTTGACTAGTGCGATGATTGATAAATCATCATCTACAAATGTAGAAACTATAGATAAAATCTACAATTAACACTAAAAGAATGTGAAAACGATAACAAAAAATGCTGTAAATTAATCAGTGTCGCACGTATTGGATGAGTTTATAGGTGTTATATGGATTTCTGCGATGACACTGGCTTTTGTAGTTTAGATAAAACAGCAACTACTACAGAGGGCCAGGCTTCTCCAGGGCAAAAAGAGGCAGTCTAACCGAGGGAAGGAAAATTACTAGTAAAAATTAATTACAAGAGTAATTCAAAATTATGAGACAGTTACTTTTTGTTGAAAAAAATGACCTATCAGGTCAAGGGTCAGTTTTAGTACTGCAATGACCTTAACATTAAACCGCAAATATCTCAAAATAAAAATTCACTAAAGAGTTCAACAAATAATACGACGTATTCGTTTGTTTTGGTTTCAATGTTTAATGGAATACTAAATTTCGTGTATTATTTAAGGCTAAAGCCATCCTTGTAGAAGAAAGGTAGTGGCACTATTTAACCCACAGTTGGATATACAATGTATAGAATGTATTTTGCCACTACTTAAGTTTTAAAAATGATCTAAGATATTAAGACTGAAATTGAGGCGGGTCATACAAGCACAGATGTCTTATAAGTCGCTAATTACGCTAAATCACTTTATACAGCTAATATAAAATCGTGTATTAAATTTTCTCTTTTATGATTTTCAAGAGGCCATTGTATTTCACGCAGATTTGCCAAATTTTTGATGATTCTTAAGACAAATCATCAAAGATTTGTTGGGTGGTTCCCAGAGGCAATGATAAATGACAAAGCGAATTGGCTCAGCATGATTTAGTGAAGAGGAAACAGAAAGAGACGTAAAAATGAAAAGTAAAAGTCTTGAGGAATCTTTTGTTTGGTTGGTGGGGATACTTGACACTGTCCAAGTGCACATTGTGAATGATAACTTTGGAATTACATTTAAAGGATGAGAGACAAGCAACTGTCAGCCTCTGATGGGACTTTTTTGATGAATGGGGAAAATATTCGGAATTCGTGTGTTTGTGTAAATGCAACAAAAAGAAATGGTGGACGACTGCAAAAAAATTTCAACATTTTTGCTAATTAAAATTCATAGCAAAAGAAAAAAAGAAATAAAGAAGGAAGAAGAAATGAATCAACCAAAACTAAACGAGAAGAAATTCCGAATTGGGAAATGATAGAATCTTTTTTGAAAATATTTGGGTTGCCTATTACTGTCGTTTACTTTCTTGTTTGTTGTCTAAATGTCATAATACAGAATGGAATCAAATTCACTTTAGTTTTGCATTCCCTCTCTGGTGAATATTTTCCCATGTCATAGATTATCACAATGTTCGAATCAATACAACTGCATATTTTAACACGAAAATATAAAATGTGTTCTTAATAACAATTAAGTTCATTTCAAATAATGCACAAACACAATTAAGAACACATTTTATATTTTCGTGTTAAAACATTTAGTTGTATTGATTCGAACAAATTCGTATTTCACGTGTAGATTTACGGTGAAATGAAAATGGGCAACCAAAACAGACGGCTTCCATCCGGGGCCAGAGTTTTTTTTGCATAGTCCTATCAAATACGAACAATATTAAACATATATATATATATATATATATATATATATATATATATATATATATATATATATTATATATTGACCCATAGATGAGACCCTAATTACCACTCCGCGTCAGAGTGGACCTGAAAATAATGTTAATGAAGTGGTCTTTCACACTCCCCAGATCTCCAGAACTGAAGCCCCACCTTAAAATCAATTACTCAAATTTCTCACTTTGTATTCTTTCAGTAAATCAATCATTGAGAATCCGAGTTCTCACATCTATTTATTAAAAGAACCATTCAAAGCAATTGTTTTCCTAACAGTTGATTCATTGATCGCAATGTTTACCATAACAACAACAGATGCTAGAATCAGATCTCATGTTAATGTATTGGAGGATTTTCATTCTATTGGCAACGATGATAGAAAAGTAATACTTGCTGTTGTTGTGTTGTATCAATATATTGATGGATAATACGTGGTTGGATCTAATTTCCTACATGAAAAATTGCATTTTACTCTAAGAAAAAAAAAGTGACAACAGGGAAGATATCATTTCACACTATAAGATCCTCTACTCTTAAGTGAAATAATGCATATGGGTGCAAATGGCGTAATGTTTATTGTCGTAGGACATGGACACGGTGATCCGAGTTCAAATCATCAAGGAGACTCTTTGCATTTCACATCACTCTGATACCCTTGAGAAAGGTACGAATCCAACTATTCCTCCTCCTTTAACCTTGTTATGACAACCAGTCTAGGAGAAAGAAAACCCTGAAATCAAATCTGTTAAACTCCGCTTAAAATTGACCTTGTATATAACCACCTCGCGTGGAGGTGGTTAGTAAATACATAATACATATGCGTGTATATGCGAAAATGTCTATATGAATATAGATATATCATATAAGTATGCTTATGTATGGTTGGGGGAATAAATCTGAACGGGGATGTGTGAGAATAGGTACCGTATGTAAATGGATGTAACTTCATGAAAGAATACCTAAAACAAGTTAAGAAGATCAGAAGGATTTTAATAGCAAATAAAATAGATGGATAGGGATCTCGCGAAGGGGATGAAAGGGTTAGTTTTTCAATGTCAGTCATAAACGCGCGCCTTTGATGTTGATATGGTCAGATGTCAATAAACATAGAGCATTGTTTTTTAAAGCAGGTCAGGATCAAACAGTTCAGTTAGGAAACTACTGTTCCTCCTCTATGAGTCTAGCGTCTATTAATGAGTTAACAAAATAACCACTGAAAAGTATCGAAGACATCGAACAAACCCAAATGATGAAAGCAAACAAAGACAAAAAATCATGCGGCATCACCCTTCCTGGTGTTCAAAAAAAGCTACAAAGCCCCAACAACATCACACCTCCAAGTTCGATCCTCGATAGTTGCTCCATACTTGCGACCTCCTGTTACATCCTACCCGTGGGGAATTATTTGAGTAAAGACCTACATTTAAAACATCATCTAAAAATGTCATCTTGACCATGGGTTTTCAAAGTATGTGTTCCGTCCCATCTGTAGATCGCGAAATATACAGATTGGGTCAAAACTAAAAATGGGCCGAGGAAATAATTTAAAAAAGAATTTTGTAGATATCGGAAAGTTGTAAACAGTGTTTGTCTTTGATTAACTCATTTCATATCATTAATGTTAGGTTTAATGGATTGTAGTTAAAATATTGGTCAATCTGTGTAAAAGTTGAAAAATATTTATATATGGCAAGATTTGTAACTAAATTTGTCAATCCTCGACGACGAGTATAAATCAAGTTCAGTATATATATTTATAGTTTGCTAATAATCTATGCATATTTTCCTCTATCTTTTAATTTCGTCTTTACAGAAACTTGGGCATGCCACTTATGATAAATACTTGGTTCGATAATTCTTGCAGAACCATTAGTAATGATTAGCGAGTTTGATACTCACTGGATGCCCTATAGTTTCGACATTGGGTCATCTTACTCGTGGTGAATGACTGGGTAAATACTTATTTGCTTCGATAATTTTGACAGCTAAAAGTTTTAATTGTTGTCATGTCAATAAATTTCCAATCTTTTAGACTAACGCATATACATTTCATGGACATTATATGGAAATCCTCAGCATAAGTATTTCATAACATTCAGGCGAATAGTTTATTAAGTTTGAGACACAACGACGAATCCGCTAGATTGATCTCTTGATCTGTGCCTTAGTTACCTGCTCATACGAAGGAATAATCTTTAGTTTTATATTTTTAAAAAATGTATTTCCGCTCAAAAAGTTTCAGAAACACGTCGAATAAGATATTGAAAAGTTCCCCCTTTCATTGTTCTAATTGGTGCAGTATGAATGTCCTCCCAGGTACTATCGCTTTACCTGCTCTTATATTTGTAGAAAAGGCAATAAAATTTCTTATCTAGCTTTTGAGAACATTTGTTATATGGCTTAGTTCACTAATTCTTAACTATAATTTGAGGGGTTTAAGCTTCATTTTATCCTCATTGATCTCACGGTAAAACTACTGCTGAATTAAGAAAAGTTTCATTTTTCTTCTGTGCTAAATCCAAGTCTGAAACTTCGTTAAAAGTGGTCTGTAAATTCAATGTTTTATATTCTAGCCATCATTGTCGTATTGTTGCAAATGAAAGCGTCTCTTCTAACCTCGTCTCTACATTGTTTAGCCTACGGTCTTAGAAATTGCGACCATGACTTAATTTTTCAAGTCTCCTGCAAAGCCCTCCAGATTTTCGCCAGGGTTATTTTCTATTAGCAAGTAAGAATCTCGAAAAAAAAAACTCAATCAGGATCTTATTGAAAAATGCCGTCCAATTTTGGAAATTTATTTGAGAACATCAGCAGCCCTCTAGGGATCACGTGGGGTCATTTATAAAAGCAAGACCCCATCGACTCTCGCTGTCTCTCTTCTGCTTCCGACCATCGCCGAAGCAACAAACTACGGGGAGCTGGCAGTCACTAAGCCCACGACAGTACATGAATCCTCGCTCCCACCCCCGCTTGCTCTCAGTCTCATGGGCGATAAAGTAAGACATGCAGTGTTGCATCGCAGACCAACGACGGTGATGGCAGCCATCCATATTTTGAGACGACTTAACTACTACTACTACTACTACTACTACTACTACTACTAATAATAATAATAATAATAATAATAATAATAACACTTTTCGGTCAGGGCAACCATAACTTTGTTGCCATGAGGATTTGTTTTTAAAACACCATATTCTCATAGCAGTCATATATTTCTGAAACTAACTTCCTTATTTACCAGTACTGTACTTGTCCGATATAAATTGAACTCTTTGAACTTTACCAAATATTAACTTTCACATTTTGATACTTGGGCTAATTACCTGTTTATCTACATGCTTATTTTGTACATTTTTGCTTGCAATTTTTAGTAGTAAATCTTAGTTGTCATAGCCTTTCCTTTAGGTCACATGTCCAGCTTCTCTCTGCTACCATTAGTAATTGTATTTCATTCCCCTACATTCATTGGGGATATAAATTATTTACTTCAATTTTTATACCTAGCAGAAATATACATAATGATAAGTGGGTGACTGGCTTGGAGTTAGGTGCAAACATAAAAGAATAACGGAAATTGCTTTATAAAAGTAATTACCCTTCAAAACAAAGAGTACCTTGCAATATTCCGCATGGCACAATTTAAAACATTAAACAGTGTATATCTCTTACTGGCCTCAAGAGAGAAAAAAAAAAGAAAAATTCTACGTGTCTTGAACTTCTTATAGACCTTAGAGAATTTAACGAAATCTCTCTTTCAGGAACAGAAATAACGAATTGGAGATTGGATAAAAGGAATTAATGGCCTCAACAACAAAATTCAGGAAGCTTGCGTAAATGCAAGCATAAATCTTAAAGAGAGTGGTTATTTCACTGATGAAAAAAAAAAAAGAATTTATCTACAAATATGATTTTGAAGCGAAATTAAGTAATATGGATGCATTGTTCACACATGATCGCAAGAATAATATAAAAATTGAAAATACTGAACGAAATTGCAGTAACAAAATATTCCACTCCCGATCGCGAGAAAACAAGTTTAAGCCTCTGAAGAGGAAGGCAAGGAAAATGGAAAGAATGGTGCCAGAAATTGGTTGATTTTTGTTTAATAATTGAATTATTTCACTTAATTAGTAAAAATCAGAAAACAAATTTTGCGCGATTCTTAATTATAAACTTACTAAGCTGTTTGCGAGATTTCAAATCTGAATGACATCTCTTTTAGGTTAAGAGACGACACGAACATACCACAATATTCCTTTATATATATATATATATAGATTAGTTAAATATCATTATGAGTGTTTATTCACATACCTAAAGCTAAAAAAAGAAGTATTATTATTATTATTATTATTATTATTATTATTATTATTATTATTATTATTATTCGAAATGATTATTCAGTTCGCTACATATCTTTTGATATAGGTTCAGTTTTTTTTCTTACAAGCTAAATAATTTTATTTCATGATTTAAATTGCTTTCTAAAGAATTGTTTCACTTAAACCCCATGAAACTATATAAATGTAAATTAGATGGTAATAGTCTCCCAGATGCAACTGTTTAAAATGTGGTTGTTATTTTAAATCTTTTTAATTTCTAGTAAAACAAAATTGACAGTTTTCCAATGATTGTATCATTTTAGTTTATTTTAAAGTGTGAAATTTGGTGTTAAAACTTCTAATGAATTCGCTTCTGTTTCTCTATCTTCTGGCTTTTTAAACCATAACTTTAGCAATGCTTAAAAATATATTCACTCGGACGGAAAATAATTGATGGATTGAATGATTTTAATGGCATGCCAAACCCTGTAATATATTTTTGGGCGTAGTGGTTTACATGCTGGACTATGATAGAGTAAACGAGTTTTAACCGTAGTCACGCAATTACGTTCGCTTTCGAACTAATACACTTGAGAAAGGTATGAAACCGCTTATCTCCCCAGCTATGGGTTAAATAGTATTACTGTTGTTTCTCTACAAAAATGTATTTGGTATTAGATAACCCATTAAACAAAGAAACCAAACTAAACCTTAAGTTTTTTTTGTACACTTCCTATCGAATGCGAATAATTTTCTAAGTGATCTTTTTGATCCTAACTATTACTTCCAATCCAAGCCAGGGTACTTCCCACACTTCCAAAACTGGAGTCTCACTATCAGATGTGTCATATCCATATTCAGGACTCACGTGTCTTTTTTCAACGCGCGGGGGGGGGGGGCTTTCCTACTCCTCATCAGTCAATACAGTCAGACCCATCCATTAGGCCGTTGTGGGAAGAAAGAGGTACAATTTAAAAAATATTTAGATGAACCTTTTAACGTAGATCTTACCCTTATTGTTAATAAACCCTATTATTTTTCCTTAGGAAATTTAACTTAAAACTTTGATCATAACAACAGAGTAAATCTTCAATGAAACCGAATAATATTCTAAAAGAATTAAGAATGTAATCCATGACTATCAACCGAGCGCCATCTAGTGTTAAAACAGTTAAACGCAACAAAAGATGAATGGAGTGATTCGTGATGTGTCGCTTCTTATCAATGAAAACACGCATCAGCTGATTGAATTAAGGTTATCAGGAATTATTAATATTTCCGAATGTCCCACGGTACCATTGGGAGTTAACCGCAGCACCTATGGTCACAAACTGTGGCGCCAAATAAAGCTAACGGCAACAGCGCTGAAGGAAATGCACCGCAAAACTCTTTGGGAATAATCAGTTTAAATATTGAGAGAGACCATTGGTTTTCATAGCTTGTTTCAAAATCATGATCACGGATTGATAAATCTAATCAGATCATTTTTAAAAGAACATTTTATCATGGGATTTAGTAAGGAGAAATAAGTCATAATTATAAGAAATATAATCTATCCGTCCACAATATTTAATGCCTAGACAACAGGGAATTGATGTTCATTGTACGTTCATATTTAGCTTTACTGTGTACTTGTTTCTTAAGATGTATTCTTTGCACACAGTCCTCTCGAATACGAATAATTTTAAACATATCTATTTGATTATGGATGGAACCTTAACGAGTACTATCGATCCGAATCAGAGTTGTGGCCATGGAAGGGTACTTCACGCTCCCTGGATATTAGCTGGGTCCTAACCATTAGATGCAGTTTAGTGCCATACCTGGATACCATCAGTTTTGGTAGTGGGGGCCTTATTTCTCTGCAGTAGATAAAGTCAACGTATTTAAAGGTCCACCGACAGGGTGATATTACGCTTGCTTATATCTATTTAATATAATTTAGTAGTGGGGTCTGCATAAGATACATCAGCGTATTCTAAGTCGAAGAGAAGACTGTTATTCTAATTTTTAAAGCTAATTTTTCCCACAGTCATCGGACAAAAACGTTTGTTTATTTTTTAAACACAGAATATTTTGTAACGTTGCGGGACCGAAGAACTATATGGAAACTTGTCCTACGAATGGCCACGCCATTTTGTTGAGATTTGAGTCACGCTGTTTTGATATTAAAAATTGAACGGAAGTTAATTCATTTCGCTGTTGTCAACAAAATCTTATTCTCGCCGACACATCGTATCTAGCAGTAAACTCTAACACACACACACGCACACACACACACACAGAGAGAGAGAGAGAGAGAGAGAGAGAGAGAGAGAGAGAGAGAGAGAGAGAGAAGAGGGGGGAGATTTGTTTCTCCTCATCAGCCTATCGCATTAGAAAGAGAAAGAGAAGGAGAGGGATTTTGAAAGGCAGTTTCGAATTCTCTGCCAATGTTACCACACGGAAACACTATATAATTAGAGCCTTTTAACATCACTCCAGAGATTCCAGTTGGTCCCCTTACGTACTCGGCGAAGCACTGCTTGTCTACAGGTCTTTACCATTTCGGTTCGTTGCTGATCACGAGTACGTTGCTGCCTCCAGTACCAGACCTGCGGCTGATCCTGTCTTCAGTTCAAGCCCTGTCGCAGATTCTGCCTCTAGTGCCAACCTGTTAAATCCAGCTCCTCGAAAACTGTCCTTTTCAGGACAATCTCCGAAATAAAGTTCTTCCTTACCCGATTCATCAGGCAGGTACTATACAAACTGTCTTCCTTAGGACAAACCTATAAACACCCAACCCTTTTTAACATGTGGGTGCTAGATGGTGGTGGCTGAGGGTTATCAAAAAGTTTATTAATTCTATCAATTTATTAATACACATGAAAGTATTGGAAATTATTTATACCAGTTGATAAAACTAAACACATATTTGAGTAAAAGTAAGTAAAGTCGTCGGGAAGACCTAGAGTCGTATCAGCCATACAAGGGGGTATATCCACTTTTCACTAGCGCTAGACCAAAAAGATTGTTTTCAGCATCTGAGTCAGAGAACCACACATACCGTCAGCTCCTCACTTTATCGCACAGATCCGAATGCTATTCATACGCTGAGTTGGTGAGGGCCGGTATCGAACTAGGAACTTTGAGGTTCACAGCCGAACACTTTTCCGACTGAGCTAAACCGGCCCTTGTACCAGCAAAATATTCACTTAAAAATCATATATGCAAAACAGAATTTTAAAAAATAAACAGGATTTGTCATGATATAACCCACAAGGGTTGATATGCCATTAAACAAAATAACCAACCAACCAACTAAAAGAAATAACATACTGTGAAACAAAAACAAAATGCATTGCGTGTTGAATAAAGGTGTAATCATTCTGACCATAGCAAAAAGGGAGACAAGTATAAATAGTAAGACCTATGCTAATCTAAGAATAGGAGGGAACATTGAAAGAGAGAAGTCTCAGCGATAATTAAATAGTTTGCGTGATCTGTTCTCATTTAACGGCATCGAGAGCGAATTCTCCTGAGTGTCTGTATTCGTTTACTTTGCGGGAAGAGCAGAGACAATTCGTTTAAACCATGACACGTGAAAACAGAATTTAACTGGCACAGACAAAAGAACTCACTAGTGGATATTACATTCTAAGTTACTACAGACTAATATTCATTAAATAGTTTAGTGCCAGCAGTCTGCTAATCTAGCTTACCAACTATTATTCCACGTGGGGTATAATGTTAACAAGTTAGATTAACGGGCCATTTGTAAAAAGTTCTTTTCTCACTGGAAAGTATCGTCGTTGTACCAGATCTAAGCTAATCTCAGTAAATAACGACTAATATTAACTGAATTGTAATATCATTCAACACCCACACAAACACATACACATACTGGTAGATCTATATCTTTTTACATCTTTTTACATTTTAGGTGTTTTATAGCTATCTTCGTTATTTCAAATGTACACCCCACAAGATAATAACTCAGTTGCTAATTTGGACAGGACATTACTTTATTCTCTAATTTTGAACTTACATACCAATGTTTTTTTAAATAAAAAAGCACCCTACAATGTACCGTTTTGTTGAGTTACGATTACATACATACTTACAAACATAATAATATTTTCAGTAACATAGAAACAGCACATCAACATCTTCAGGAACAGCCTTCAGATGCGACATCTGTGGTCGAGAATGATGATGATGATGATGATGATGATGATGATGATCAGTGTTCTCAGGCTTTAATTAATTTTTGGTGGCTGAGAAATGAAAACCATGGGAAAATTACAGAAGTATGTTTCATGTATACTGAGAAACATTTTTCAGTAAAATCAAGGTTTACTGTTAGACTAAACATAGGTTTGCCACTAAGAGCCTGAGTGAAAAAGAAAGCCCATTGAGTGAAAACACACTGAATCTGTTTAGAAAGTCTTGTGATCTGTTCGTATTTTTTATTGTTAAATGATGTTTTGTGTGTCTAGATTCTTTGTTTTCAGTGGCCTTCTCTTAGTCAATTGTTCTTTCATTGATGTGCGGACTGTATGTGCCTGTACGTAGTTGCGTTTGTAAAGTGCTTGAATGTTCTGTGTTTTGTTTAGATCTTACGTACAACGTTTGTTTGTAGGCATTTTCTGCTTAGGGGGCATTCGTATTTGATTTTGCAATTATAGGTTTTTATTTGTGGTGCATTGTATGTTTTATTGTATTTTTTGTATTATTTGTACAGTGCAGCTGTAACTTAGTTTTAATATAATCCTATTGAATATTTTATGTAGTTTGTTTAATGTCGAGTGTGTAAGGGCCTTGTGTTCGGATGTTTAGGTGAGGGAAGAAAATCTGAGTTTTGTATCCCACAATTTAAATGTATGAAACTACGGAAATGTAGTTTCCGTAGAAAATAAAAGAAGACAAAATTGATACAATAAACAACTTTATATACATTATTTTACAATTGGTATAGTGATAGTCAATTGTTCTTTCATTGATGTGCGGACTGTATGTGCCTGTACGTAAAGTGCGTATGTATTGTTTACATTTGTTCGTTGGGATGTGTCAACATTCTAACAGTTTTGTTAAAACAATGTATGTGATGGAAACTTGTGTCGTCTTGAGGAGAGAGAGAAAAATATGAAACGAAATAAGAGACAGACCTAATGTATCATTTGTGTCTCCGGACAGCGACCTCTTCCAACTGTGTCGAGTTGGGGAGAGTTCCCCCCCCCTCTGTCGAGTTAGGGGAGCATCCGCTCCAAATGCCTGGTTTTCAGCTAAATTGGCCTTTTTATAATTGTTTTTTGTATATTCATCAAATATCAGCTGATTTTGTATTGACGTAGATATCGGATGATTTTGTTAGCCGTGGCATTCCAATGACGTAGATACTGTCATCGGAATTTGAACAATTGTTTCTATTGTTGCTAAAATATTTCCAAACTAATTTTCATTCGATTCTCTTTTGATTACATAATTCTTAACTCATGACATACAATTGTAATACTAATTATTTAAGAAAACTTAATTATTTTAATTTATTCAATTCCAAATACCGTATAAATATAGGGGCCAATCCCTATAAGTGTTTATCTATTAGTTTTATAAATATTTTTTAATGTTGCAAATGTATATGTTCCTTATAGTTATCCACCGTTACGTCGAATGTGTCTTGGTTTATAGATGATATAGTATTTTTCCATTGGTTTGATTTCTAGTTTTTCCCTTAGTTCAGTGTTAATTTCTCCTAATATAACTTATTTTACTTTAGTTATTATTCTGCATGTAGGCTTATCTGTAAAGATTTTTTTATATATTTTAGTGTTGTGAACGCTTGCTTTTTCCCCAAGTGGTTTATGTGGTTATCCAATATGAGTTTTCTTTTGTGTCTAGGTTAATATCTAATTGTATGTGGTTTGTTGATTTTTTTTTGTTAATTTATTTTATAAATTACTTACATAAAATATTACATTTTATGTAAGTAATTTATTTTGTTGTTTTGATTTTAGTTTTTATATATTCATCGTCTCATCGACTGAAATAAACAAATTAGGTATTTTTAAACATTATTTATATCCTGATTTAGTTTCTGCTGGAAATGGAGGAGCGACACAAAACACCATTAAACATAACCGAGGAAACAAATTAACAAATCATAAGATTAATGCAATATAAACAGATAAGTAACGACGCAGTATATACTAGAATACTCCAGAATGTCCTACAGATTAAACCATCCTTCTCATCATGCCTTACAAAGTTAACCACTTTTCTCATCATGCACCATATAAGCGTATATAAATAGCCGTACTGCACGTGTGTTTTTCTTGATAGAATAGGCGAAAAATTGACAGTTACCAAACAACGCTGACTTTATGTCTACGTTATCATAGCACACACACACACACACACACACACACACACACATATATATATATATATATATATATATATATATATATATATATATATCCAATAGACTAGATGATTTGGCGTTAGGAATGTTTGTATTTAGGACCTTTTTTATCCTCCATACAATTACAAATGCATATATATATTTGAAAATCTAACAGTTAGGCGCACAGTACCGAAACAGACACACACACACACACACACACACACACACACACACACACACACACGTGTGTATGCATACATATACATTTATATATGTACATATATGGATATACACACAACTCCTAAATAAACATAAAAGAAATATTCCTGTTTTTCTTATCACTTTTTGTTCATATCATATATATATATATATATATATATATATATATATATATATATATATATATATATGCACACTCATAGACATATGTTAAGATTCTTTCAAGTCCTCAGGACAGCTCAATGCATAACAATTATATCACTACATATTGAGCAATATTCATAACTGCATATAAAGGAAAAACAAAACAACTAGTTATATTATCAATAGTTAAATGACTGGTTTTAATTCTTTTTCCTTTATATTTAATGAAATGTTTACCTTTTTCCTTTATATATATATATATATATATATATATATATATATATATATATATATATATATATGTGCAGACCGTACTGAAATTTTTAGATTTTGGGTGCGTTTTGCAGAGGATTTTCGAATTCCAGCTTCTGTAAATATATGAAATGTATTCCTGGTTTTGCGTATTTACCAATTTTATTCCTGCTATCTGAAAAGATCGAAGAAAGTTTCATTAAGATTATTGAATTTACTCACGAAACGAACAATGACAGTCCGAGCCTAGCCAAGTCAGACACTTTCTTCTTGAATGACTTCAAAACATTGCTTTCTTCTTGATAAACAAAGAATAAACAAAGTTTACGTCAGAAACAACGCGACAGTTTCTATGATCGTATGAGGATGGGATGGACATTTCTTATGATGACGTGCTATCTGCTGTTTAATCTTTTGATCAATAGTATCAAAGCACCGATGGAAGAAGAGTGTGTACCGCAAGGAGGACCATGTTGAAAAATAAACCTCATTTGGTCACATTTCATGAGAGTATCGAATAAACCTATGAACATTCCCCCTGACGATCGTACTTTTCGAATGGGCTCATCATTAGGCAACTAAAAAAGAAGGACAGAAATCACTATCAATGGCTTGCCTGACTATTACATTGATAGACACTAAACAATATTTAAGAGAATCTTCCAATTTATGAGTCAAGATAAATGCTACCGACTTTGTCTTTCTCATCTAATGTGACTGCCCTGTCGACGGTGCTCAGAATATATTGACTGCATCCACTGAAGAGGGTTAAGATCCCCCCCCCGCCCACAAAAGAGTTTCTTGGTTTTGATAACAAACTGCAGCTGATAGTGAAGCTCTAATTCTGGAGAATTGGGGAGTGAAGAGTACACATCATTGTCATTAGTCGGTTCACTATGACCGGAGTGGTAGTACCTGTTAGGATCCACCTATGGGTCAAATAGACCGGTTTAAAAATTATTCATATTATATTATACTGGGGGGGGGGTAATAAATCTTAAGAAACTACAGGAAAAATACCAATATGATATACAATGAACGCAAGGTTACCTATATGTATAAAATAACCAAGATTGGTTGCCTATGCCATTAAAATCATTCAATTAATCAATCAAACATTTTTAACCAGATATTATTTAAATTACTTCGCATGATACAGTTTTTAAATAAAAAACTTAAAATTAAATTCAGACCTGGAAATAGTTTATGATCCTTATAAATACGTATCACAAAAATACATTGAAGGGATAAAATATGTTCAAGAATTTGAAATAAATAATATTCACATGAATTCTCCGTATATTTTAATTACATTCAGTCATTTTTCTTGTATCACTGCGACTCTTTAATATAATTAAATTATAAAAAAAAGTTTCCGTAAAAGTTATTTCCCTGTATCAGCATGGTGTAGTCGTATCCGAGATATTGTTGAATAAATCTCAACAAGAGGTCGCAAAAAATGGTTGCTGGAAATGGCAAATCAAATAGAAAACTAAAAAAAAGATTTTTTTAAATCAAGGATATCGTCTGAAATGTTGGAAGGAAAAATTGGAAATTCAATTTTGGAAAATGGAACATTCTCAGAACAGACTCGGTCGACTATTTCAGACAAGGAAAAAATTCAGGCTGACTCGAGTTGATTGGAAGTGGAAGATAAAAAAATAGAAAGAAAAAATGAAATAAATTATATTTTTGCTTTTGGTGATGCGATCGTAAGTTTCTGTGCATATATATAAGTGATTATATTAGCGTACATCCGAATGTATAAATTAAGTGTACGTGCTGGTGCATATGATATATATATATATATATATATATATATATATATATATTACACAATCTATATATTAATACTCTTGTTCCTTAATCTTTCAACCGTTATCATCTTACAACACCCTCTGGTTAAAAATGAGACCATCCATGCAAAAATGTAAATCAAACATAATGAAAAGAAGAAAAGAAAGAAAAATAAGATTATTATAATTGTACATATTGAACTATTGGCAATAGCTCTTAAGTAAATATATCAAACGTTGTAATAATTAAATCATTATACTGTGGTATATTAACAGGTCCTGCTAATGTATATATATATATATATATATATATATATATATATATTACAAATGTATACATTTTACACAATAAATTTTGCGCATGCGCTTTGTGCGTTTTGGGTTTTGTCTACTGTGTAGTAAATTAGAGTCAGTTGGGCCGTATCTGTAAGAAAGGCAGCACCATGATGCAATTCACCCCCCCCACCCCAGAAATTGAGAAACCACATAGCATATTGCTTAGTATTCATGCCGGAAGCTCCAACTTCGGAGTATTTGGACGACAATTTGGGGATGGTGCAGAGGATTCGAAACGAGATGGATGTGTCCAATGGTGATTACAAAGGTTCGGCTACTTGGTAGTCTCACTCGGATTGTTCTGATACTTCCCATGGCTGGGATCTGGGGATAATTGCCAATGATTACGGCAAGTCAGTTAGGTCCATTTTCAGGAACATGGAAGAGTCTTAGTTTATTATCAAGCAGGTAGTATATGGACACATTCGGTGTTTCTCATACAAGATGAGAAAGGGACAATTTTTTATCACAGGGCATGAAAGACAAGAGAAAAGATCGCATTACAAAGCTTTTTAACAAATTCAAGTATCCCTTCCAACCGAACATGATTTTATCAGATGAGAAAAACCTCTGCCAGGATCAGATGGTTAATTCGCAGAACAACCTTGGTTTGTTATGTACGCACAAGATAGGGATAAAAAGGAAGCATTTAATTCTCATCATTATATTTAGAAGTCACTAGCGATGGTGATGTTATACCTCCATTTATCTTACATCATTACAGACTCAACACGGTGGTTTATATCAAGTAGGAAACGTAGTGCTGCCCTGCATCGAGTGGGTAGTTGATCGAAGACCCAACTCTGAACGATACCACAGAAGCAGGAAACCACAATGTTGACTGTCATAAAACTTCTGTGACCACAATATCCCTAACATCTGGTTAACTAACTCCCAGCTTGCAATCACATTGTTATTATATGTGACGCACAATAACAAAGATGAACGAAGGAAGGATAATGACAACATTTAGCCATTTTTGAGTGGTCAAAATTTAGTTTCTTGCATAATTCCTAGTGGATCAATTTTTCAACCCAGTCAAGCTTTGCCTTGTATTTTCGTTGTGCTATTTTGCTACATTCGCTTAGTAAATAGCTCATCGTTTCATTTCTGTCTCCTCACACCCTACATTTACTGTTCTGTAGTGTCTTATCTATTTTTGCTTTGATTTGTTCTTATGGCATTGTTTTGTGTTGCAATTATATACTCAGCTTCTCTCTTGAGGTTTCCTTTTATATCCAGGTCTTTTCAGGTGCAATCTCACTAATTCTTCGCTTGAAGTTTCCATCTGAGTTTTCCCGGCTTAAATTCCACTCACTCGGGTTTATGTGTTATTTTTATGAACCTCATTTGTCTGTCGTAATATATTTTTGACCTATGATAGTGGCATGCAAGATATTTTAAAGCTTTGTTTGGAAATAAAACCAGTCATCTCACAAATGATAACCTGCTAAATTACAACTGTTATTCTTTTTTTAGAGGTCGTTGGTTGAAGCCAATGTCAATTTCATTGAATAAATTTAATCTATACAATGTCAACATATTCTCATGCAATTTTGGAATATATATCTGCTACTAAAGGGAGGTATCAGTGTTATTTCTATTGTTGCGTAATTTAGACGAATATTTATCCATTTCCCCCCATATATATATATATATATATATATATATACATATATATATGTATGTGTGTGTATGTGTGTGTGTGTGTGTGTGTGCTTTTGTTTGGTTTCCTTATATCCCTGCATTGTTTGACGTAACGGTTATCATCATAGGAAATTGGAATAAGCGACTTGAATTCAATTCGTGGACGAGACTGTTTGCGTTTCCCTTCGCACTAATACCAATTGGAAACGCACAAATTCATCTATTCCCTGCAGATATGGAGAAATAGGTAGGCTCTTTAACCATAACAAGGTAACCAATGTAGGAGAAGAAAAACTGAATCCAAACTAGCTTTACTCCACTTAAAATTGGCCTTATATCCCATCCTTCTTGTAGTGCAGTGGTTGAGTACCACAACTTAATTAAGGTGAGTAAGTAACTATGATCGCAACACTAGCAAGGATAGCAGACTATTGCAAGTGAATTCGATTCTCACTGAGGGCCTTATACCTCTGGGCATATAACATCACTGTTCTAAGTTTAGTAAATAACCATGGGCGTTTGCAGACTGGACGTAACACAAGATCAAATTTTAAGTAGATTAAGGTGGTTGGATTCATATTTTTCCTTCTCCTTAGCTGGTTGTCTAACCAAGGCTAAAGAATCTAGACTTCACTACTATTTATATGTATTTGGAAAGAGAAGTATTCATGCCTTTCTTATTGAAAACAGCTCAAAGTAAAACGCAAACATTATTGGGTCGACGATTTTATTTCCTACCCTAATAACTGTTACGCTAGGCGCATCAACATTCACATGATGTAATGGTTAGCGAGTATATTGACCAACATTTGTAACTTCGATAATTTAATTTCAGCCTTATGGCATAGATATACCTGTAGCTGAGTGAGTAACTGTATATATAGAGAGAGTGTATCCTCTCCATATGATTTTATTTATCAGTCTTTCTTGAATCGGTTCAATAGCTTATTCATATGCATGCGGATGTACATCTACATATGTGTGTATATCTTGTTATTCACTAAGTTTTGCTTTGCCGAGCACATAGGCCTCAAGCTGTTTATTGAGTGGGTTCATCACTGCGTAACTTCACTGATCTGGTGGGAATAAGTACATTCTGCGTGACTTGACTGTAAACAATGTGTGTTAGTGTGTGTGTGTGTGTGTGTTTTGTGTGTATATGCTAGTGTGTATGTGTGTGTATGCTAGTGTGTGTGTGTGTGTGTGTGTGTGTGTTTCTTCAGCGATTATATATGTTTTTGTATTTGTTCCTGTCCCAGATACAGGATTGAGTAATTAATTTTAACGGCATATTAATGTGTCTAGGTTTATTTTTACCTTGACATTAGGGAATCGCGTTCATTGTACGTTCGTATTTACATTTGCGTAGTTGTTTCTTAAATATTTATTGTCTCCTGTTATGATTTAGTGTCCTTTCATATCATTACCATCATCAATGTGTGTTGACAGTAAGGATACCTTTGATTCTCTCTTGCTGTCCGTCCCTATCAACTATCGCTCATAGTAAGTCCTCTAGGAGACAGAGAGTTTATGAATGTAAAGTTTTTCTGGTCGGCAAACACTGGGTTGTTCATATGCAGAAATCCATAGGAAAACCTTGCGCATGGATTCCTCCTCACTTCTCCAGCAGTGTATGTGTTACTCGCCTTTCTTGGATTAGTTACGGGATTGGGGGTAAATGGTCAGACAGTTGCTGTTTTTTCATGATGTTGCTTCCAGGATTTGTTGCATTGTCGTTGTGTAGTTACCTTTCTCTAATTATATTTATATGAATTTCTTCATTCTGAAAATATAAAATGATTACATGACATTATTGATTCATTCAAACTGACACTCCAAACAAAAAATGTTTAAATCGGTAAATCACTTAAATTTTGAACATTTCTCGACATAATTGTCAATTTTTTCATAGAATGATTTTAATTTCATAAGAAAATATAAATGATATATTTAACAAATCTATTTTGTGTCATGTAGATTTATATTTAATTTAAACAAGTTCCGTTTGTAAATTTCTGGTATTCATTTCTAATTGAAAAACAATATAGTAAAATATTCTTTAATATATATAGATGTATCATAGATTCTATTTATTCTTTTAGTAATTAACGATAAATAAATCAGCAGTAAACCAAATGATGTGTCACTTATAAATTATTTTGATGAAAGAAGATTTTTTCTTCTCAGTTTTCTGTTGTTATATCTTATTATACCTTTTAAACTGAAGATATCTTTTTCAGCTGTTAGCATCAAGTGAACTAGCATTGAATTCTGCTAAAAACAATTGGTCGTCTACGTCTACCCTTACTTTTCATGTACGGAGATTGATTGCAAAAAAGAAACAATAACAAAAAAATGTAATTATGAACGCAATTTTCTAACTTTTAGGCAGAGAATAACCCTAGACGGTGGGACATGACGTTAAAATCAATCAATTTGAACTTGATCTTAACTAATAATAACTGGTTGTTAAACCAAGTCTAAAGAACCCTGTCTGCTCTACTATTTACCCATAGCTAGATGGAGAATAATTGGATTCCTGTCTTCCAAGGGGCATTAATCCGAAGTGAAATGCAAACAGGCTCGTACAGAATTTTAACCGGGGTCGCCGATTCAATATCCTACGACGATAATGCATCTCCTCTTGTTTCTTCTGTTTTTAAAAGAGCACTCACTAGATAGTAATCTTTTTCAACTGATCATTTGATTTGATTCAAGATTGCATCAATTCAATCTAAGTGATACACTTAACGAACTATTTTAGTCGTTGTGTTTACATCAACTCAGGGTGACACGGAATTCGATGATTGGAGGAATCGATCAGAGGAATTTGACATTCGATCATTAAAGTTGTTGACAGTTAAGAAAAGCGAACCGAAATGAGCTGTGTCATTTTAGCGTCAATGTCACTAGAAATTTGGGAATCGATCTTCACGAGGGTTCGGTCAACCATTACACTGGTAGTCAGACAATCTAATGAAAAGTTAGAAAACTCCTCTACCAGTCGACCTAGCAATGTTTCCTCGTATCAACATTCTATATAAAACTAAAAACTAAAACAGTCCTACCACTAAGACGATGATCACCGGTGATAAAAATCAAGCACTCTTTTACATTAGTCTCTTCAGAGGAAGAAGTAATTTGTAATGTTAATCATGATGATAATGACAATGATGACAATGTGGACAATGATGATGATGAAGATATGGATGTGTACAAAAAGTATTAGAGTAAATATGTATGTCCATTAAAGATGTTATTGAAAAGTATAAAACATAATTACATGATTATGAAAATATCGGAAATAATACAGAATATCCAGAGTGATGACATTTTATTTAAATGAATTGAATGATATAATAAACGTTAATAATTAACTTGCATCATCATCATCATCATCATCATCATCATCATCATGTGCTGAAAACACGAATTCGTTTTACTTTTCTCTCTCTTGCCATCCATTCCTATCAGTCATCCAACTTGAAAAAAAAAACATTGTCCTCACAGACTTGAGTGTAAGTTTTTGATGATCGGCTAACACTGGTATGTCTACGTGTAGGATTCCATAGGAGAATTTCGCTTATGAATTCGTTCTTACTTCATCATCATGTCTTGTTTCTCTTACTTGGGTGGTTTTTGAAATTAGAGGAAATTGGTTGTAGAGGTTCTATTTTGTAAGGTGCTTTTTTTCCAGGATTTTTTTTGAAAACAACACGCAACATTATTGTATATTTCAAATCTAGCTTTTTATACAAGCATTTCGTTTGATTCTAAGTGGAGCAACCATAGAGTAGTACTGGTACGGATACTATTTGGAAGAATTCTCGTTTTATTCTATCAGATGGATCAAATGTCCCAATACTCGATACCCTGTTGATATCAGTCCATACTTTACCTTTGCGTCTGTTGCCATCACTTTCAGTAGATGAGATATTGTCCATTGATTTGTATATGATACGTAAAGAGAAACATTGAAATGCTTAAGACACTTGATATTTCATAAATAGGACTAATGTAGAAATATTATTCCCATAAGCGAAGTTATGAAAATTCAAAACACAAAAATATATGTTGATCTAACGTCGAATTTAGCCGGAAATTTAGAAAATGATTAAATAAACAAAATCGTTCTCACAATCAGAATAAAATTGTTTAGATAAAATACATTTCTCTTGATTTCTTATCGCTATTCAATTAAACATTAACACGCACAAACCATAGATAAATATATTTCTTATCTACGAGCGTCATTCAATAAATAAGGTGAATGTTGTCTAAGGAATTGGCAATAGGAAACCCTTTTTACAGTTCTCACAATGTTTAAGAAATCAATAGTGATGGATCCTTTCATGTTAAAGAATGTTGTCTGCATGACCTTCTTTACCACCCGCTGCGCCCGGAGGTTTTTATTTACTGGCGAGTCACTATGGACTAGCCCATTTGTAATTTTTTCCTAAAACATGTCTCTGTACACATCAAACATTTTTATGTAAATTTCACATGGTTTGCACATTTCAGCCACCAATGATTGCATAAGAGATCTCTATTCAAGCCTGGAGCGCTCTATTTGATTTTCCGCCATATTGAATTACCTCAAAACAAATATTTTTCAGAGATTAAAATTAGTTTTGCTATAAACCAATTTCAAAGAATTCAGACTTAACATTTACAGAAAAGAATTCTGAAAAGCAAATATATTTTTATTTTTCTAAAAAAAAACAAACTTATCTATTGAATGACATTTCGTATTTTTCTAATTACTAATGTTTCTGGGATTTAAAACTTCCATAATTCATTGACAATAATTTTAGGATGTGAGCTGTTTCATTCTCGTGTTAAAATGTATGGGAGTATTATGCATCGTACTGTTTTTCTTTTAGTATGTTTTTTTTAACTTTATAAGACATTAAACTTTTGCCTTTGTTAACATCAGACACTCACATTTATCTATAATGTATAATATATACTGTTTACATTATAGACTACATATACGAAAAAAACAAACAAGTACATCAGAATAATGAGCTAAAGGCGTAAACATAAGAGATTCGAGACTCGAGACATAAATATACATTTTTTTACTCAACTGTCTGGAATCTTTCATAGAAAACTCATTTTCTGGTCTCTGGACACAAAGATACATTTTCTGATGGTCCAAATCGACTTCAATAAGACGCACTGTTCTTCCTCGTTGAATGAATAGTACAATTATACAGCACATATTAGGTAGTGCCATTAGTAATTATCATGTTATTTAGATCACTCCATTATCAGATTAAGAAATATGACAATTACAGTTTTTCTGTATTACGAATCATATATGCAATGGGACTGTACTGACCCTTTCTATATTCAATTAGAGGATTTGCAAAAAACAAAAAAAAACTGAAACTTTTTAACAAAGCCCTACATGAAAATGTAGATATTAACTTATGATGAACATGATTTTTAACATCAAGTCATAAAATAACCTTAGTTGACATACCGTTAAAATCAATGAATCAATAGAACATGTACAGTTCATATAAAAATTCAACACATCAGATCACAGACTTATCAATTCTCTCTTCAATGCATAATTATATCATTTCACTGAATTTTTTAGATGATGCTTGATAATTTATATTATTTGGATTATTCGGACTATTGTCCCAATCTTTATTGTTATATGTACAACGTTTCGGCCGATGTGCCCTCCGGCCGTCTTCAAATATTTCTTGTCAGACTTGGGAACCTTCTAGAACTTGGTAACATTCTCTTCAAACCCGGGAACCTTCTTTTCGAACTCGGGAACCTTTTTTTCGAACTCGGGAACCTTCTTGTAATCGGGAGCCGTCACGGAACTTTGAAACCCAACACTTTATTCAATCCATGTTGATACACTTTTCTCAATCCGCTAACCATTACTGGGTACAAGTGTTAAGCTGCAGGTTCAATCCAAGTCAAGGGCAACAGTAAAATAGTATATTATTTAACACAGCTTAACACTTGTATCCAGTCATGCGGAATGAGAACAGTATACCCCGTGGATGGAATAAAGGGTTGGGTTCAAAGTTCTGTGAATGCTCCTGATTACGACAAGAAGTGTATGTATTACTTACACCACTGTAATACTCGTAGTTCTTCATAATGCAGTATTACCTGATGGGTAGGAAATTGTAAAGCTATTAGTCGAATTATGTTAATTCAATGTGTGTGTTATACTGATTATATATGCTCTATCCCAGATATAGAGCACTCTTTTTTTCTGTAGATATTGCAACATTTAAACACAGTAATGATGATTTCAATATGTATCAATCTTGTATTAACCCTTAGACTTGTTCTATTTTCATTCTAATTATTTTCGAAAGATACAGTTTTCACAAGTCTAACTAATTTATGATAAGAATACAAATAAGATGTAAAGTTTTCCGCTCGGTGACATTTTATTCATGCAAGAAGTTTGTAAATAAAACGACAATTCAAGGCGGAACTTTGTTCTATAAACAATGCTTACCATATATATATATATATATATATATATATATATATATATATATATATATATATACTATAGTGTGAGATGGTCACTGTTTCAGCTTTTGCTGGAATGGTGTACCAAAGGCAGTATTATTGGTAGAGTGCTCAATATAAAATAGAGTTGTTATATAATATAATAAGATAAATATATAAAGGTTTTACATATCTATTTATTAGGTGACAAAGGAACAATCACAATATGGTTGTGATTGTTCCTTTGTCACCTAATAAATAGATATGTAAAACCTTTATATATTTATCTTATTATATTATATATATATATATATATGAAGTAGTCAAACAATGTGTTTGAAATGGCAAAGGCCGACAATTTGTGGGAGATTATGTGCTTAAGCACATAATTAAAGCCATACCTAATTTTGTTAATTAATTAATTATAACTAAATGAATTAGGCGTGCATATCAGTTTAAATGTAAAGCGTAAACAAATCGAGAAAAAAGTAATCTCTGTATGTACATTTCAGCCCATTAGGCCTCATCAGCAGAGCTATAGACAGGGTAGTGCTTTGTACATGATTCGAACCCTACCTGTCAGGCTGACAGGCGGACACTCTAACCACTACACTAGCTAGCTTCCCCAGAATCTCTCGTTCATTTTAAACTAATATCTATATCGCACTTTTTGGGTGACTTGTATATATATATATATAAAGGTATGAACATATATATATATATATATATATATATATATATATATATTAACTAATATAACGTACCGTATGATTCCTAAAAAGAAGTCCACACATTATAAGGAACAAAAAATAATCAACCAAAGATTCATATCTGTTAAATGTGCAATGATATATACATACTTATATAAATAAATATATCAACAAACACATTTATTTGCATAATTTCAATGTTTTGTGAAAATTCCTCTGAATGAACAGCTAGAAGAATATGCTAATTCCAATAAAAATGAAATTTACATAAATAACTAAAAACAGCCAGCTTGATGTTGATATACAGGACCAAGGGCAAAATTCTCTTACAAATATGTATATATGAATATTGGAATAATGGTGCATTCTATATAAATAAATAAAAAACAGAAGAGACGAACTTATGGCGGAGCGTATAATACACCAACTTGCAGAGAGATAGAGCACATCCAAAATAGTGTGTCCTGGGTATGACAGAAGCTTTGAGGAGTGTGAAAGCACTGCTTTGTATGCATTACTCTTCGGTCAATTCTAACTTGGAGAGATGTTACCATCAATGTATCAAATAGACTTGTTTAAGATAGAATTATTGTGAAAATATATTCATGTACTATATATATATATATACAAATATATTCATGTACTATATATATATATATACAACTCCTCTAGCATCAGCATCTTCAACAAAAATAAAAATATATACGACAATGCATTAAAAACCAGTGGTTATAAGCAAAAATTAGAATACACGCCACCAATAAACAAAACAAGACACAGACAAAGAAATATCATCTGGTTCAACCCACCTTACAACAAATGTGTAACATCCAACATTGGTAAAGATTTTCTAAAACTCATCAACAAACACTTTCCAATACAGCCCTCTAGCCAAAATTTTTAACAAAAACACCTTAAAAATCAGCTACAGTTGCACAAGGAATATAGCCCAAATCATGAAAAGCCATAATAAAAAGTTGGAAAACCAACAAAACACCACACGAAGTAACAACCAATGCAATTGTAGGGACAAGAGTTCGTGCCCTCTACAAGGAAACTGTCTCCAGAAAAAATGTGGTGTACAGAGCTACTGTGAAAACAGACACCTCCATCAAAACATACATAGGAGCAACGGAAGGAACCATGAAACAAAGAATTTACAACCATAGACTTTCATTTTCGAACAGAAAATATTCTACACAAACAACACTATCCACACATATATGGACCTTGAAAGATATGGACATTTCGCCAGATGTGAGCTGGGAGATTCTGAAAGTTGCACCCGCTTACAGCAAAACATCTAAAAGATGCCTTCTTTGTCTCAAGAAAAACTTTATATTATTACTCATCCATCACAACAGACCCTACTAAACAAAAGATCGGAAATCCTATCAAAATGCCGACACGAAAATAAACACCTGCTATCACACTTCGATCCATATACATAACCCATACACACCTCTTCTACCCAATTATATATATTATATATATATATATATGTATATGTATATATATATATATGGGTATATATATATATATATACATATATGTATGTGTATATATATATATATATATATAAAATAGTAATATAATTTGTAAACACTACAACAGATCCGCCAAACTGTAAGTATCTTTCCCTCTACCTATATACATTGTACAATAATACCATGCAAATGTAACGTCCACATTGCACCACCAACGCAATAAATAACATGTTCATTATTATTAACAGCACAATTTTAAAAATACATTTAAAAAATACATTATATTAATTTGCACATAACATACGTAACCAAGAATACCAAACACAAATACGCATATTTATACGCACACACGCGCGTGGAGACAATTATATCATCACAGCCTCCATACATTCTCACGCGCACACGCATGACATCACATACATACGCACAAACAAGAATACGCACACACGCGCGTGGACACAATCATATCATCACAGCCTTCACGCATTTCCATGCAAACGCGCATGACATCATACACATACGCACAAACAAAAATACGCACACGTAGAAGAAAAACATTCCGCATCACGTAAACACGCAAACACGAGAATACAGTTAAAAAAAACGCACACATTTGACCATTTACACAATTTCTGTCATTTTTAAAGGAACTTTTCGTATTACCCGATGAATGCTCTAAGCAAGAAACCGCTGGTCGTAATACCGTTCCCGTAATTGAATAAATAAAAGCAAAAACTTTTATTTGTTTTGATTTCTCATTGAACTATATATATATATATATATATATATATATATATATATATATATACTTGGAGACCATAATTGATAAACTGCTGCCTATTGCCAAATTCAAGTTGTAGTTGTAGTCGTTTAGTAGTAGTAGTCATCGTTAGTTCAGAAACAACATACGCAAGTTGTATAGTCACAGGGGGCTGTTTATTTCTTCCTAGGCTAGTGTGTTCTTTTCAGAGAGAGAAAGAGAGAGAGAAGAGAGAGAGAGAGAGAGAGAGAGAGAGAGAGAGAGAGAGAGAGAGTGTGTGTGTGTGGGTGTGTGTGGGTGTGTGTGTGGATGGTCAAACTATTCTATCGTGTCATATTCAGTACTACTATCACAAACCCATACGGGGAACCGGGAGCCACGTCTGACTCCCACCAGAGCCCAGCCGAAAAAAGGAAGATTTTACTCCTCTTCCGTTTCTCGTCCCGGGGTCACATCCGTTTCCGGTCAAAACCCGGAACTTCCGTTTTTATTTTTAAATCTATTTCCGGTGTCATTCTTTGGTCAGTTGATGGCACTCCGTTGAGTGTTTACCATTCTAAACTTTAACCTTTGTTCTTATTTCTTTTTCTCCAGAAATCCGATTACCGTTTTATTTTTCAATTCCCGAATTTCCCGTAGACCATAATAATTATGCTATACAAACAAACTTCGGTAGGATATAACTCAACAAGGGTTGATGTATCTTAAAACCAACCAACCAACCAGCCAACCAGCCAACAGTCTATATCTAACAAAGTAAATGGTTATGTCGTGTTTTGATACTTTTGGGACAATTAGTGGTCCTCTCTGTTCCCTTTGGTTCCATACAAGAGTTAGTCTGACGTACCATCTGAGTGCCATATCGACCACAGGATTTAATTCTCTCCTCCAATCACATAATGTCGGTAGGGTTTAGAATACACTGACTGTATCCCTTGCAGAGAGGTAATACCCCCTGTAAAAAAGGTGTCCTAGTTATAATAATAAACTGAACCGGATGGTGAACATCCAGTTCTGAAGATATAGGGAGGATCTAGCACTTCTTTATTAGTATTAGTCACAGATCCTGTAACGTATTGCCTTTTCAATTAGCTATATGTTACGTGGGCACTAATTAACGATATGTAACGTATTGGGTTCTATTAGCGATACGTAACGTTACGGGATCAGTTAGGGATTTATTACGTTGGGGTACCAGTTCGTATTTAACCTTAGTGCCTTTCCTTCTTCGGCACTACTACTCGTATATTCGTACGCACAGCAGTTTGTTTACAACTGACACGGGTCTAGCAGTAGCAGTCTTAGCTAGCCCCAAAATCCTTCTCCCACTTCTTTTGGTCAAGGGAAAGGTATCACGTTTACGCACGCCGCGTGCTCCTCGTTACGGCCAATTGACGTGTTGACAAGTTTATACTTTAATGACTTTCATTCATGAGTACGATTTCTTTGTGATAGTGACTTTTACTATCTTGTTTGTATCGTGAGTCCATTCATAAAATGATTTCTTTCGTTGTAAATAGAGCAGACAACAACACTGGATTTAACTTCTCAAAAGTTTATTATGTTTCAAACTTCTTCTAACTTTTGAGAGAGAGAGAGCCCCGAATAATCTGTCTTAGCAAGAGGTGTATTTTAACTGGATTCAACTTCGAGTTTTTAGTCCTTAGTAAACTTCTCGGTGAACAAGCTTTTCTCAGCCTCTCCTTATCGTCCTTAGCGACTACAGCTTAACTCCGTACGATCACTGGCCCGATTTCTGCCTGGCTCTCCTCCTCCGAACGCGGACGCAAACCAACTGCTCTGCTCGCAGACTCCCAACTGACTGACCTTCTTTGATTCTATTCGTGTGTCTTAAATAGTATTTCCAAACAATCCTCCAGAAGGTTTCACCCTAGAACGTCCGAGACCTTTCGATTCTTTCTATTTTGTTCCAATCTCTCTGGTCACACAAAGTTCACTAACCTAAACATCAAAGGCTTCTTGGAGTCCAGAAGACTGTTTTTTCCTTAATCCCAGACTTATCGTCTGCTTTCTCTCGTTAAAGAGATGTTATCTATCCTATCTACTTTTTTCGGTGATTCTAAAAAGACCACCCAGCAATCTAAGATAATCGGTAGTACATTTTTCTAAGGTTCTTTTCCAAGTCTGGCACAAGGCCACAAATATAGGTGCTGGGCGCGGCGATTATATAACAATCCTCCCTATCATCGCCGATAAAATTATATGTAATATAATTTTCAAAACTAGCCCTAATTATCATTCATTTTTCTTTCTTCTTGATTTTGATTTTTTTTCTAAAATACACTATTTAACCTCTCTCTCTCTCTCTACATGTTTACAAAATATAAAACAATCATAAAACAAATACAACAACATTAGCAAAATCAATTATACAGCGAATTTGATCATGAAATTAAAATGATCAAACAAATTTAAAAAAAAAAATTTTCTTTCTCCTGTACAACTTCCAAACCATTTCCCTTTCGCTCTCTCTATATTTTTTGTACACATTCGTATTCTCTTCATTTTATTTTATTTATTCATTTATTTACTATAGGACATAAAACAAAACATGTTTACGACCGCTCTTATTCTCAAACTTAGAATTGCGTCGGAAGTTTTCACATAATTCTTCAATTACCTTTTGTGGGTACAGATTATCATTAATAATAATAATAATTTCAACAGCACCTAGCGGAATATCACCGCTAGCGACAAAACAATATCTACAATTTTTTTTTAAAAATTGAATGCTGTCTTTTTTTTTTTTTTTTTTTAAATTAAATATACGGAGAAAAAAACAATCGTCGTCAATAGTATCCATGTCCACTGTGTCGGGAAACTAATTCGGTCCTGCGTAAACTTTCTATCTCTCTAGCTGAAAATATCAGAAATGGCGTCCTTTAATTCCTTTCTTTTCTTTTCTCGCCATCTATCCTTCTCTTTACTGTCGATTCGAGACTTTCCTTCAGGTTTAATTTTAATATCAGTTGCTACTTTTCCTATGTCTTTTAACTTTTTTTCGGCCTGACTACTAACCTTATCACGCGAATTCGTTTTACAACTTACAGAATCTAACATTGCCTCCTCCTGACGCATATTCCTATTCTTTTCTAATATTTCTTTGTACATAGCTATCTTTCGCGTTCTGAGGGGCACGTAAAAATCATCCCTATCAGAGTCACCAGGACTCTCCTCGGTTTCAGAATTTTCCGAGGGTGCATCTTTAATTACAGGCGTTTTTGTATCTGGACTAACTTTCTCTACTGGATTTGGTTCTGTGTTCGGTGTGGCCGTTTTCTCCGGCTTTTCTCAATTTCAGTACAATTCTTAAACTGTTGCACTGGCTTATCTATCTCCCTATACGTAAAATTATTCATAAACCCTCTATTATATGGTTTATCCCTCGTATTTATCCCTTCTCCTCTAAGATTTTTTTTGATAACCTATCCTATTCGTCGAGTCTATCGCACTGATAATGTACGTCTGTCTTTTATTTCGTTCGGGAGGCTGTCTATAAACTGGCACTCGCCTTTTTTCAGCATTTCTCTGGGGGCAATTCCTCAGATGCTTGTTCGACCTGCATATCCAGCATAATCGATTCCTTATCCACTTGTTTCTTACTGGATGTGTCGCTCTATGATCGTTCCTACCATCACACCTAGCGTGAGCTTTTCTATCATGCCCTCTTGCATTGATGTGCACCGTGCGCCTTCTAGCGTGGCAAATCTCTATCGGTGCAGGGTCAATATTGGGGGGAATCCTAATCCTAGCCCTTAATTTGTCCTCTGAGAGTGCTAATTGATAGGCGCTCTCGACTGTTGGGGGATCACTTCTAAGTACAAATACCTTTACCTCGGGGTCCGCTAATCCGTCTATAAAACAGCACTTAATCTGCTGTTGCACTATCGCTAAATTTTATCTTCTCTAGAATAGGCCTGATCTATCAGTTTTGTTATTCTTAACATGTAATTCTGCACATTCTCCTGTCTGTACTGTTTAATATTCACTAATTGCCTTAAGTAATAATGTGCATAGTGTGTGATCCCAATATATTCCCTAATCACTTGTTTCAAGCCTAACCATGATATCTCCTTATTACCGTCTATGATTTTTATATATGAAATTTCCTATTTCTCCTCCGTGCTAATGAGTGCTACCCTACATTTATCCATTTCTTTAACATCTATCAAGGTAAAATATTTCTCCATACTTTGGAGCCATACCTCAAATTTACCTTCATCCTTACTAACTAACGGTGCAATCTGCTGCAAATAAAAGTCATTTTTCAATGTATTTGACAGTGATTTTGCCGTATTAATTAACTCATCTTTAAGTGTCTGGAGTAATTCCCTAAATTGTGATTCCATCATATAACATTTAACAAGTATCAAACAAACAAGAGAGCGAAAAGAAAAGAAAATGGCCCCAAAAAATAAGTGGGAAGCTGTACTTACGTATTGTTGTAAATAAAAAATTCAATCTTTTCCTTTCAAAAATGTCCCTCGTTACAATTTTGACTCTTTTTTTCTTTGCTCTTTTTTGTTTTTATGTCCGTAATAAATGTCTTTTTTTTTTTTTTTTCAAAGTCTATAGAAAGTTCTTTTTTTTTTTTTTTTGTTTTCCGTTCGTTCGTTTTCCTTTCCGTGTATCAGAACTTTTCCTGTTGATTTTCGTTGTTTTTTTGTTTTTTTTTTTTTTTTCTTCTGTTGGTGTTTTTCCTTTCTTTCTTTTACGTTTTTTTCCGTAAAAAAAATTCCGGCCGATCTGTCTCGTCCCTACGTTGTGTTTTGTGGCAACCAGGTTCTTACAAGTCCTTGCGGGAACTTTCGTGGTTCACAGGCACAAATCGCAATATGTAACGTATTGCCTTTTCAATTAGCTATATGTTACGTGGGCACTAATTAACGATATGTAACGTATTGGGTTCTATTAGCGATACGTAACGTTACGGGATCAGTTAGGGATTTATTACGTTGGGGGTACCAGTTCGTATTTAACCTTAGTGCCTTTCCTTCTTCGGCACTACTACTCGTATATTCGTACGCACAGCAGTTTGTTTTACAACTGACACGGGTCTAGCAGTAGCAGTCTTAGCTAGCCCCAAAATCCTTCTCCCACTTCTTTTGGTCAAGGAAAGGTATCACGTTTACGCACGCCGCGTGCTCCTCGTTACGGCCAATTGACGTGTTGACAAGTTTATACTTTAATGACTTTCATTCATGAGTACGATTTCTTTGTGATAGTGACTTTTACTATCTTGTTGTATCGTGAGTCCATTCATAAAATGATTTCTTTCGTTGTAAATAGAGCAGACAACAACACTGGATTTAACTTCTCAAAAGTTTTATTATGTTCAAACTTCTTTCTAACTTTTGAGAGAGAGAGAGCCCCCGAATAATCTGTCTTAGCAAGAGGTGTATTTTAACTGGATTCAACTTCGAGTTTTTAGTCCTTAGTAAACTTCTCGGTGAACAAGCTTTTCTCAGCCTCTCCTTATCGTCCTTAGCGACTACAGCTTAACTCCGTACGATCACTGGCCCGATTTCTGCCTGGCTCTCCTCCTCCGAAGACGCAAACCAACTGCTCTCTTCGCAGACTCCCAACTGACTGACCTTCTTTGATTCTATTCGTGTGTCTTAAATAGTATTTCCAAACAATCCTCCAGAAGGTTTCACCCTAGAACGTCCGAGACCTTTCGATTCTTTCTATTTGTTCCAATCTCTCTGGTCACACAAAGTTCACTAACCTAAACATCAAAGGCTTCTTGGAGTCCAGTTTTTTTCCTTAATCCCAGACTTATCGTCTGCTTTCTCTCGTTAAAGAGATGTATGTTATCTATCCTATCTACTTTTTCGGTGATTCTAAAAAAGACCACCCAGCAATCTAAGATAATCGGTAGTACATTTTTCTAAGGTTCTTTTCCAAGTCTGGCACAAGGCCACAAATATAGGTGCTGGGCGCGGCGATTATATAACACATCCTCACTGATCCGGAGTGATGGTACCAGTTAGGATCCCATCTGTTTGTTTATAAATGATTCATATTGAATAGGACTGTGTACAAAAATCGTCTTGAACTACAGAAAAATGCGAATATAAACGAAGGCGATTACTTAACTCGAGGCATAAAATAACCCTATACTGGTTGACATGAAATTAGAATCTATCAATCTGATCTGATCATAATCCGTGAACAGCAATTTACTCTCCAAAGATCTCCTGAACTGTTGCTTCTTCACCACGAGATGCATTTAGTGTCTTATCCAGGGGGTCTTAAACGTCTACAGGCGATACACTAGCGTATTCTAAGCCGAGGTGACAGGTCTCCGAGTCGTCTTGTGTTTATGTGAACTCAGTACCTAAAAATGTTACATAATTCATAGGTAGATAACGAATTATGTACGTACTGTAGTTAGATGAATTTGGAATCAGAGTTCGTTAGATTCAAAATAGAAAATCACTGTCGACCATTAATGACAGATAATAACTTACCCCTTCCTGAAACTCGCGATTAGAAGCGTGTGACAATTTTAAGTTTTAGTTTAGTTGCGACCAGTTACTAGCCGAGAGAAGACACTATCGTCGGCTCTCGAGATGACGCTCCCACCGCGCGTCCTGGGCTGGGGGTTGTTCTTAAATAAAGAGTTAAAGAAAAACAACAGTCTTGATTAAAATAAGAATGCAAAGATACCCAGCCCAAATCAGAAAGAAGAACCAGCTCGCGAAAACAACCCAACAAGAGAAAATGCCAGGAACAAGCAAAATAGTTAGCAAATAAGAACCCCACATCATCACCTCTCATACTCTGTCTCTGTCTCTGTCTCTCTCTGTCTGTCTGTCTGTCTGTCTCTCTCTCTCTCTCTCGCGTTTATATACCCGAGTAAAGGGGTATATAACAAAAACACTTACATTGAATCATTGAAGAATCTAGACATCTAAAAAAATGAAGAGATTGGTTAAAGAAGATTACTTTCCAGAAACTACTACAGGGAATGCAGAAAAAATAACATGATGTTATTGCTGGTTATGGGGGTTGAAAAGACCGAGTGAGATAGATAAGTATTCTAGAATTACATATAGTCTTGAATGGAATAGGAGAATCGGGTTCAAATTCTAGATGAGGCTATTAGCGTTTCATTTCGTGCTAATATCCTTGGAAAAGACTATCTCTTCTACTTCCAGCTATGGGTAAATAGTAAGGAAGAATATGTTATTTAGCCTTGGCGAGGCAATCAGTAGTTAAAACACTGAATTCAAACTCGTTTTACTCCGATTGAAAAAAACTTGCCTTGTGTCACATCCTACTCGTGGGGTTGACAAAATTGATTCATCTTGACTTGAAAATTCTCGAGGAAAAGTATCTAATAAGAATAATCTTTGCGTATAAACCGATAAATGGGAACCTAATTGGCACATGCCTCTAGGTCAGAGTGGACTTATGAGTAATGGCAATGAAAGGGTACTCCACACATCACAGGTCTCCAGAACTCGATATATATATATATATATATATATATATATATATATATATATATATATATAAAGCACACATTTTAGATTAATGAAATATAGGTAAAACCCATTGCGAAAGAATGTATTCTTACATACACATATATACACACACATTTACACACACGTGTATGTACGCACCTGCGCGCGTGCATATGTGTATATCGAGATACACAGACAGACACAAACCGTGCGTACACATACACACTTTTGTACATTTGAATGTATATTTATAAAGCACATATTTTAGATTGATAAAATCTATATATAATGGAGGTTTCGGTGTCTGTCTGTCTGAAACCGAAACTACATCACTGCTTACGTCACACTACCCCCACGAATTGCGTGAGTTTATCAATTAGTATTCAATTTATATTTAATCAATAATACTTAGAATAAAGAAAACTCTGTCTTATATATATTCAGAAATTAAGTATGGAGCATTAAACGATTCACTTTGTTTGCTAAAACAAGTTTTAATAGATACCTGTCTGGTATTATTTATTAACATATATTTTTTTAATTTAATATTTATTTAACGATATCTACTGTATATGTATCCATCCATGCAGCTGTGGCAAAGAATACAAAGGTGAAACATGCCGCCCACTGAAAGTAAGACTAGAAGAACATCGTAAAGCAGTGGTCCAAGGAGAAATAGAAAAGTCGGCTATGGCTGAACATATATGGAATGAAAAAGGAACCATCTGCCCTTATGGATGAAGTTAGAATAATAGATAGAGAAGAACATTGGAAGAATGCCCGCGTGGAATGAATACAGGGTTAGGTTCAAAGTTCCGTGATGGCTGTCGATTACGACGAGAAGGTTCCCGACTACGACAAGAAGGTTCCCGAGTCCGAGAAGGTTCCAGAGTCTGACAAGAAATACCTGAAGAAGGCCGGAGGGCATATCGACCGAAACGTTGTACAGATAACAATGAAGATAAGGACAATAGCCCCGAATAACGTAGATAATACTAATCATCAAGCCTCATCTCAAACATTCAGAGAAAATAGTACTCTATATAGGTTTTCGAGAAAATTATTTACAAACAAGAAATCGTCACATAATCTTCTACTTTTAAAATTTGAAGATGTTTGTGTGTTGTTATTTAACGGTATTCCGTTTAGGTTTGCGCGCCGTCCACTTTTCATTAAGAGTTTAAATTAAAACGACAATTTCGTCATCATGCTTACGCCATCTGCTTAAAAATAAACTCTGTAACAAAAAATATACTTACTCGCTATGACGACAGTTATATCAATCATGCTTACACACTCTGCTTCTTTTTTCAGATTCAATGTCACAGGTTTTTAAAAAAATAAAAAAGTTGTTCTGTTGTTAGATTTGATATTTTGCAATAAATTTATTTATCAATATTAATAAGATTATAATATGATCTTATTAGTATTTATGAATAATTTTATATTTTATTATACGGTGAAAAAACCGTTCTGTTTTGATTATCGTTTGTTGTAAAATAAAACAAATTTGAATTTAATTGTTAGAAACTTGGTTTTATTAGAAAGAAAATATATCTATTTGAATTTTGACAGCAAAACTATTTTTTAAGTCTATTAGTAAAAAATATGAAATATCAAAGATCTTTTTACATTTTTCTCCGAAAGAGCGTGGCAAAAAATCCTTTTACGTAATTTTAAATAACGATAAAATCGAGATAAAATTTTTAAAAATGTATCACTTTTTCACACTAGAATTAAAATATTCATTCAATTTTGATTATTTTTTAAAAAATTATGTAAAATGGATGTATTTGAAAAAAAAGCCATTGTTGTCTGTCGAAAAACAAAACAAACATCTCAATGGATTAAAGTGAATGTGATGCTTTTTAAGTGAATAATCAAACTTTTTAAAATATTAAATGTTTTATTTTATTCATTTAATTTTTCCCCATCCCACTCAACCAATATCTTTCGAAAATCAATTTTTACACCGCCCAGAGGGGGTCTTTTTTGCTAATATACGTAAAAACAGATTACCAAAGAACGTATTCTTATATATATATATATATATATATATATATATATAAATCGAGAAAAATAGAGATTGATTTTTCTCGATTTGTTTAGCCATACATTTAATAGGTATTCCCGCCTAATTCATTATTAATTAATTAATTTTCAAAATTAGATCCGACTCCAATTAAGCACTTATTCTCCCAAAAATTATCGGCAAAAAGCCATTCTAAAAAACCTTGTTTACATATATATATATGTGTGTGTGTGTGTGTGTGTGTGTGTGTGTGCGTGTGTGTGTGTGGGTGTGTGTGTGAGTGAATATTAGAGCAATATAGGTATGGAGTCATCGAATCGATGAATGGGTGAAAGAAGCATAAAAGGAAAATAATAATAATAATAATAATAATAATAATAATAATGAAGAAATCGCTTCTGAGAAAAAAGAAGAAAAAAAGAAAAACTTTGAGATGAAAGAAGTTACGGCCAAAACCGAATGTATCGCTGAAAAGGCGGCAAAATGAAGCAGAATCGCTGTACGCATGCGCATATAGAATTTCCTGGACGTAGAACTTTGAACTCTATATATGTTTGTACTTTGAAAGGAAAGAAAAAAAGCATATTGACTCTCATTTGCAAGTCTTTTCATGGACGCGAAATAAGTTGATCCTACGTGCTAGGAAAATAAATATTGTACCAATTTGGGAAAGGCAATGGAATAATTGTGCTAAATGAAGCCAGAGGGATTTGACATTTTTGTGTGGAATTGATTTGGGTTAAAGAAAACGGCCCGACGGAAAACTAAAGATTACACGCTTAAATCTCTGAGGTAGACGTGTTACGCCTAACTGATGAAACAAATTTATATACCTTTGATATAAGAAAAGAATCTGCTAAAAGATTTTTTTTTAAAGTTTATTTTAGTAAACTTGAGAGTTAATTACATGAAGATGAAGACAAGAGAGAAATGAATGTCAGATTTGACACTAAAGGCCAAAATGACAAAGTAAAAAAACAAAAACAAAGGAAATGAATTCCTACGAGATAGAAATAGATGAAAAATAACTTTAAAGATAGATTTCTAGTGACATTAACACCCAAATGACACAGTTTATTTCTGTCCGACTTTCTTAACTGTCAACAACTTTAATGACCGAATGTCGAATTCTTCTAATCGACCCCCCCCCCAATAATCGAAATCCATGTCGTCCTTGTATTGATGTAAACACAGCTACTAAAATACTTTATTAAATGTATCACTTAGATTAAATTGTTGCCATCTTGAATCAATAAAGAGACCACTTTAAACAGATTACTTTCGAGGAAGTTGTCTTTAAAAAGAAACTTGAAGATGAAGGGTAATACTGTTAAATTATTGTTGTAATTTTTTAAAAAATCACAAGTTTTCTGTAAAATCTACTTCGGCGTATTCATATTATATATATATATATATATATATATATATATATATATATATATATATATATATATATATATCCTTCTCTTTCATATCAACCTACACACCCACATACACACATATAACACATACATATAATATGTAATTAATGAAATAGAATGATAAAAAAACATAAAAGTAATAAAAGTAATAAAATATACATAGCATAAAAATTAGAATAAAATGCGCGCTTGCTAATCATTAATATTTTAAAAGATTTTTTGTTAAAATGTGGTGCCCATCATAAGAATAGTCAAAAATAAATATCGTAAAGATAAAAAAAAAGAATTGTTTCGTGCAATTTATAATTGTAATAAGAAAAAGTCCCTTGCTGTTTGTGTTTCAGGATAGGCATAAATCCGAACTGGGTAATTTAGCTTTGCTTTGTCAACCAATCTAGTAGAAAAGAAAACTGTAAATCAAAATTGATCTTGTGACACATTCCCCATGGCGAACGGATTTTGGTAAATACACCCAGTTTATCTTTTTCAATTGATATTTTTGTTGGTTACTTTTTCCTTTCCATCTCTTTCGTCTATTGTTATCATCTTTTTTCTTTTCTTTTGATATCAATACATATTCCTTATTTCTTTCCACCATTCATTATTCCTTTCCTCAAACTTCAAATTTCATGCCTCCACCTTCTTTTACTTATTCACAGATTCATTTTTCTTTCCTTTCTTATTTTCCCTTTTTCTTACTCCTCTCTAATTTTCTCTTTTTCAAATGATTCATAAATGATACCATTGTGCTTTCATTTTTTGAACTACGAATAAAAAATCTCACAAAGTTTTGATAAATATAGTGCCGTCACAATGTGTATGCACCCCATATAAGAAAATAACAAAGTAAACAGTGGTAATCTTTACAAGACTACATTTTTCTCAGATATCTAAAAAACGACAGAAGTAAAAAACATAAGAAAAGAGAATTAGATCGTGGATATAAGGGCAATTTCAGATTTATTTTGTCTTGTGATTATTTTGTCCTTGTCGATATATTTCCTAGCAAGCTCCTATTAATTAAATGCAACAGAAACTTAATATAATAACGATATCTGCTCTAAATATATATAATATATATAATATATATATATATATATATATATATATATATTATTGGCATTTCAGTCTCGGAAGACTATAATCTAGTTTTCGTGCCCCTGAAGTTTACAGCGCCTCTTGAGACTGTAAAGTCCAATGTTAGAAAAATATTCTCGACCACAGATGTCGCATGTGAAGGCTGTCCCTGAAGATGTTGATGTGCCTGTGCTTTGTTGCCGCTGCTTTCTTCTGGATCTCCTACCTTCATGGTGTTGCGCCATGGTGACTTCAGACATAAACAGTCCTCTGTAGAGAGCCTGCCGCTACCCTGAGTCAAATTTTCGCAGCTGGAAGAGGCAATGCCAAAGCACTTGAGATAGTTCTTGCAGACATCCTTGAAACGCAGCTGGAGGTAACCAATATGTATCTTACCAGACGAAGCTCCGCATAAAGGGTTTCCTTCGGTATTCATCCATCATCCCATTCGGCAGACATGACCCAGCCATCAAAGACGACGCTGTCTCAGTTAGCTCTCTCTAGAACTGCTGTGTTTTGTGATCATGTCCCTCCAGGTGATGCCCAGTATACGTCTAAGGCAGAAAAGGTAAAAGCATTTAGCCGCGCCATTGGTGGGAGTACAGGTGCATGTTTAACTTCCATGCATGGGGTGCTGATAAAACATGCCCTATACACTTTGTACCTTAGTACGGATAGTGACCCTGCTGTTCCCACACTCTCGCTGTGAACTCCCCAAAAGTTGAATCCGCTTTTCCGATCCGGCAACTGAGTTCAGTATCAAGTGACAGGTTGTCGATGATGATGGACCCAAGGTAGGTGAAGGTGTTTACGGCTTCCATGGTCTAGTTGTTGATGGTGATTGGAGGTGGATTATAACACTGCTGTGTCAATAGCAAGTAGCATATATATATATATATTATATATATATATATATATAGTGTGTGGTGTGTGTGTGTGTGTGTGTGAGAGAGAGAGAGAGAGAAGAAGAAGAGAGAGAGAGAGAGAGAAGAGAGAGAGAGAGAGAAAGAAAGAAAAGAAAGAGAGAAAGAAAGTTGGAGGTGATTATTCTCCTAGATAACTGTTTTCAAATTCCCCTTAGTTGTAGTGAAAAGTCCATAATTTTCTAAAAAGAAAATTCCCAGAAAAAAAAAAGGAAATTTCTTAGCATTTTCTTTTCCTTGATTTGATATCGTAATTTAGGATTAGTTCTTTTCCTAATGGTTCATAAGAAATTGTCTGAGTTTGAAAAAAGGTCAAAATAATCATTTCCTATTTGTGGTTGAATCAATGGGGATTTTCTTGAATAAATGTAATCTATAGTATTTGAAGATATTTTCCTTGAACCTGTTTAGAGTTTCATCCATGGTTCCAGTTGATACGTTTGAAATAATCACATTCGTTGGGACTGTATACAAATAAAAGAAATCTCTTAAGAAACTTTTATACATATAATGTAAATATGAACCAACAATGAATGTGATTCTCTAAGCTTTAGGCATAAAAAACACGGAAGTATTTACATACAATTAAAATCTATCAATCGGTCAATCAATAATGTAATCAATCAATTCAATCAATCATTAACATGAATTGCAAACAGTTTAATTTAGGAATCAATTTCAAGTGTTACCCAATATGCATATATATATATTGTGTGTGGTGTGTGTGTATGTGTGTGTGTGTGTGTGTGTGTGTGTGTGTGTGTGTGTGGTGTTATATCAGTGATATCACATCATAGTGCCGGTTTAGATCAGTCGGGAGAGCATCGGCTCGGTATTACAAGGTTCCGGGTTCAATACCGTCCCTCGCCAACTCAGCGTGTGAGTGCACAGGGATCCGTGTCGTAGAGTGGGGAGATCATGGTAGGTGTGGCGCTCCATCCAGACGCGAAAACAACTTCCTTAGTCTAGCGTTAGAGAAAAAGGATATATTAATTTTGCAAAAAATATTTGTTTGAAAGCTATTCAGAAATGGTGGCAAATCAAACAGAGAGCTCCAGGCTTGAACAGAGGTAAGTTATAAGACGTACGGCGTCTGAGAAGTGCAAAACATGTGGAATTTACGAAAGGATGTATGATATGACTTAAGAGCATGTTTTAGTAAAAAAATGTTTACAAATGGGCTAATCATGTGTTTTTCACTACCAGCCTGAGTCGGAAAGACAGTTCATGGGTTGGGAAGGCACTGACGAAGAGTCAGTGTGTTATACCCATGGACTCTCTTTTCAGTAAAGAAAATGTTTTCCGGTTGCAGCCGTCAGTAAAGAGGTCTTTCAGTGGATATGAAGAGATCATCACTATATATTTACTTGAAGAATGTGTAAACTGTAACCGTACTTCTTATTACCAACTCTTTTAGGAAAAATTCCCTTTTTTATTGAATAACCCTCATAAACCAAATAAAAACATAACAAATAAAATAATTTGTCCGTGCTGTATTCTTATTTTATTTGTTATTTTTTATTTGTTATGTTTTTATGAGGGTTATTCAATAAATAAAGGAATTTTTCCTAAAGAGTTGGTAATAAGAAGTACGGTTTACAGTTACACATTCTTCAAGTAAATATATAGTGATGGATCTCTTCATATCCCGAAAGACCTTCTTTACTGACGGCTGCAACCGGAACATTTTCTTTACTGAAAAGAGAGTCCATGGGGTATAAACACACTGACTCTTCGTCAGTGCCTTCCAACCCATGAACTGTCTTTCCGACTCAGGCTGGTAGTGGAAAACACATGATTAGCCCATTTGTAAACATTTTTTTACTAAAACATGCTTCTTAAGTCATATCATACATCCTTTCGTAAATTCCACATGTTTTGCACTTCTCAGACGCCGTACGTCTTATAACTTACCTCTGTTCAAGCCTGGAGCTCTCTGTTTGATTTGCCACCATTTCTGAATAGCTTCAAACAAATATTTTTGCAAAATTAAGATATATCCTTTTTCTCTAACGCTAGACTAAGGAAGTTGTTTTCGCGTCTGGATGGAGCGCCACACCTACCATGATCTCCCCACTCTACGACACGGATCCCTGTGCTACTCACACGCTGAGTTGGCGAGGGACGGTATTGAACCCGGAACCTTGTAATACCGAGCCGGATGCTCTCCCGACTGATCTAAACCGGCACTATGATGTGATATCACTGATATAACACACACACACACACACACACACACACACACACACACACACACATACACACACAACACAAATATATATATATATGCATATTGGGTAACACTTGAAATTGATTCCTAAATTAAAACTGTTGCAATTCATGTTAATGATTGATTGATTGATTGATTACATTATTGATTGACCGATTGATAGATTTTAATTGTATGTAAATACTTCCGTGTTTTTTATGCCTAAAGCTTAGAGAATCACATTCATTGTTGGTTCATATTTACATTATATGTATAAAAGTTTCTTAAGAGATTTCATTTTATTTGTATACAGTCCCAACGAATGTGATTATTTTCAAACGTATCAACTGGACCCATGGATGGAACTCTAACAGGTTCAAGGAAAATATCTTCAAATACTATAGATTACATTTATTCAAAGAAATCCCCATTGATTCAACCACAAATAGGAAATGATTATTTTGACCTTTTTTCAAACTCAGACAATTTCTTATGAACCATTAGGAAAAGAACTAATCCTAAATTACGATATCAAATCAAGGAAAAGAAAATGCTAAGAAATTTCCTTTTTTTTTCTGGGAATTTTCTTTTTAGAAAATTATGACTTTTCACTACAACTAAGGGAATTTGAAAACAGTTATCTAGGAGAATAATCACCTCCAACTTTCTTTCTTCTTTCTTTCTTTCTTTCTCTCTCTCTCTCTCTCTCTCTCTCTCTCTCTCTTCTTCTTCTCTCTCTCTCTCTCTCACACACACACACACACACACACACACTATATATATATATATATATATATATATATATATATATGCTACTTGCTATTGACACAGCAGTGTTATAATCCACCCTCCATCACCATCAACAACTAGACCATGGAAGCCGTAAACACCTTCACCTACCTTGGGTCCATCATCATCGACAACCTGTCACTTGATACTGAAACTCAGTTGCCGGATCGGAAAAGCGGATTCAACTTTTGGGGAGTTCACAGCGAGAGTGTGGGAACAGCAGGGTCACTATCCGTACTAAGGTACAAGTGTATAGGGCATGTTTTATCAGCACCCCCATGCATGGAAGTTAAACATGCACCCTGTACTCCCACCAATGGCGGCGGCTAAATGGCTTTTACCTTTTCTGCCTTAGACGTATACTGGGCATCACCTGGAGGGACATGATCACAAACACAGCAGTTCTAGAGAGAGCTCAACTGAGACAGCGTCGTCTTTGATGGCTGGGTCATGTCTGCCGAATGGATGATGGATGAATACCGAAGGAAACCCTTTATGCGGAGCTTTCGTCTGGTAAGATACATATTGGTTACCTCCAGCTGCGTTTCAAGGATGTCTGCAAGAACTATCTCAAGTGCTTTGGCATTGCCTCTTCCAGCTGCGAAAATTTGACTCAGGGTAGCGGCAGGCTCTCTACAGAGGACTGTTTATGTCTGAAGTCACCATGGCGCAACACCATGAAGGTAGGAGATCCAGAAGAAAGCAGCGGCAACAAAGCACAGGCACATCAACATCTTCAGGGACAGCCTTCACATGCGACATCTGTGGTCGAGAATATTTTTCTAACATTGGACTTTACAGTCTCAAGAGGCGCTGTAACTTCAGGGGCACGAAAACTAGATTATAGTCTTCCGAGACTGAAATGCCAATAATATATATATATATATATATATATATATATATATATATATATATATTATATATTAGAGCAGATATCGTTATTAATATTAAGTTTCTGTTGCATTTAATTAATAGGAGCTTGCTAGGAAATATATCGACAAGGACAAAATAATCACAAGGACAAAATAAATCTGAAATTGCCCTTATATCCACGATCTAATTCTCTTTTTCTTATGTTTTTTACTTCTGTCGTTTTTAGATATCTGAGAAAAATGTAGTCTTGTAAAGATTACCACTGTTTACTTTGTTATTTTCTTATATGGGGTGCATACACATTGTGACGGCACTATATTTATCAAAACTTTGTGAGATTTTTTATTCGTAGTTCAAAAAATGAAAGCACAATGGTATCATTTATGAATCATTTGAAAAAGAGAAAATTAGAGAGGAGTAAAGAAAAAGGGAAAATAAGAAAGGAAAGAAAAATGAATCTGTGAATAAGTAAAAGAAGGTGGAGGCATGAAATTTGAAGTTTGAGGAAAGGAATAATGAATGGTGGAAAGAAATAAGGAATATGTATTGATATCAAAAGAAAAGAAAAAAGATGATAACAATAGACGAAAGAGATGGAAAGGAAAAGTAACCAACAAAAATATCAATTGAAAAAGATAAACTGGGTGTATTTACCAAATCCGTTCGCCATGGGGAGAATGTGTCACAAGATCAATTTTGATTTACAGTTTTCTTTTCTACTAGATTGGTTGACAAAGCAAAGCTAAATTACCCAGTTCGGATTTATGCCTATCCTGAAACACAAACAGCAAGGGACTTTTTCTTATTACAATATAAATTGCACGAAACAATTCTTTTTTTTTATCTTTACGATATTTTAGAATATTTTTGACTATTCTTATGATGGCACCACATTTTAACAAAAATCTTTTAAAATATTAATGATTAGCAAGCGCATTTTATTCTAATTTTTTATGCTATGTATTTTTATTACTTTTATTACTTTTATGTTTTTTTTATCATTCTATTTCATTAATTACATATATATGTATGTGTATATGTGTGTATGTGGGTGTGTAGGTTGATATGAAAGAGAAGGATATATATATATATATATATATATATATATATATATATATATATATATATATATATATATATGAATACGCCGAAGTAGATTTTACAGAAAACTTGTGATTTTTTTAAAAATTACACAATAATTTAACAAGTATTACCCTTCATCTTCAAGTTTCTTTTTAAAGACAACTTCCTCGAAAGTAATCTGTTTAAAGTGGTCTCTTTATTGATTCAAGATGGCAACAATTTAATCTAAGTGATACATTTAATAAAGTATTTTAGTAGCTGTGTTTACATCAATACAAGACGACATGGATTTCGATTATTGGGGGGGGGGGTCGATTAGAAGAATTCGACATTCGGTCATTAAAGTTGTTGACAGTTAAGAAAGTCGGACAGAAATAAACTGTGTCATTTGGGTGTTAATGTCACTAGAAATCTATCTTTAAAGTTATTTTTCATCTATTTTCTATCTCGTAGGAATTCATTTTCCTTTGTTTTTGTTTTTTTACTTTGTCATTTTGGCCTTTAGTGTCAAATCTGACATTCATTTCTCTCTTGTCTTCATCTTCCATGTAATTAACTCTCAAGTTTACTAAAATAAACTTTAAAAAAAATCTTTTAGCAGATTCTTTTCTTATATCAAAGGTATATAAATTTGTTTCATCAGTTAGGCGTAACACGTCTACCTCAGAGATTTAAGCGTGTAATCTTTAGTTTTCCGTCGGGCCGTTTTCTTTAACCCAAATCAATTCCACACAAAAATGTCAAATCCCTCTGGCTTCATTTAGCACAATTATTCCATTGCCTTTCCCAAATTGGTACAATATTTATTTTCCTAGCACGTAGGATCAACTTATTTCGCGTCCATGAAAAGACTTGCAAAATGAGAGTCAATATGCTTTTTTTCTTTCCTTTCAAAGTACAAACATATATAGAGTTCAAAGTTCTACGTCCAGGAAATCTATATGCGCATGCGTACAGCGATTCTGCTTCATTTTGCCGCCTTTCAGCGATACATTCGGTTTTGGCCGTAACTTCTTTCATCTCAAAGTTTTTCTTTTTTTCTTCTTTTTTCTCAGAAGCGATTTCTTCATTATTATTATTATTATTATTATTATTATTATTATTTTCCTTTTATGCTTCTTTCACCCATTCATCGATTCGATGACTCCATACCTATATTGCTCTAATATTCACTCACACACACACCCACACACACACACACACACACACACACACACACACACACACACATATATATATATATGTAAACAAGGTTTGTTTAGAATGGCTTTTTGCCGATAATTTTGGGAGAATAAGTGCTTAATTGGAGTCGGATCTAATTTTGAAAATTAATTAATTAATAATGAATTAGGCGGGAATACCTATTAAATGTATGGCTAAACAAATCGAGAAAAATCAATCTCTATTTTTCTCGATTTATATATAATATATAATATATATATATATATATATATAAGAATACGTTCTTTGGTAATCTGTTTTACGTATATTAGCAAAAAAGACCCCTCTGGGCGGTGTAAAAATTGTTTTCGAAAGATATTGGTTGAGTGGGATGGGGAAAAATTAAATGAATAAAATAAAACATTTAATATTTTAAAAAGTTTGATTATTCACTTAAAAAGCATCACATTCACTTTAATCCATTGAGATGTTTGTTTTGTTTTTCGACAGACAACAATGGCTTTTTTTTCAAATACATCCATTTTACATAATTTTTAAAAAATAATCAAAATTGAATGAATATTTTAATTCTAGTGTGAAAAAGTGATACATTTTTAAAAATTTTATCTCGATTTTATCGTTTTATTTAAAATTACGTAAAAGGATTTTTTGCCACGCTCTTTCGGAGAAAAATGTAAAAAGATCTTTGATATTTCATATTTTTTTACTAATAGACTTAAAAAATAGTTTTGCTGTCAAAATTCAAATAGATATATTTTCTTTCTAATAAAACCAAGTTTCTAACAATTAAATTCAAATTTGTTTTATTTTACAACAAACGATAATCAAAACAGAACGGTTTTTCACCGTATAATAAAATATAAAATTATTCATAAATACTAATAAGATCATATTATAATCTTATTAATATTGATAAATAAATTTATTGCAAAATATCAAATCTAACAACAGAACAACTTTTTTATTTTTTTAAAAACCTGTGACATTGAATCTGAAAAAAGAAGCAGAGTGTGTAAGCATGATTGATATAACTGTCGTCATAGCGAGTAAGTATATTTTTTGTTACAGAGTTTATTTTTAAGCAGATGGCGTAAGCATGATGACGAAATTGTCGTTTAATTTAAACTCTTAATGAAAAGTGGACGGGCGCAAACCTAAACGGAATACCGTTAAATAACAAACACAAACATCTTCAAATTTAAAGTAGAAGATTATGTGACGATTTCTTGTTTGTAAATAATTTTCTCGTAAAACCTATATAGAGTACTATTTCTCTGAATGTTTGAGATGAGGCTTGATGATTAGTATTATCTACGTTATTCGGGCTATTGTCCTTATCTTCATTGTTATCTGTACAACGTTTCGGTCGATATGCCCTCCGGCCTTCTTCAGGTATTTCTTGTCAGACTCTGGAACCTTCTCGGACTCGGGAACCTTCTTGTCGTAGTCGGGAACCTTCTCGTCGTAATCGACAGCCATCACGGAACTTTGAACCTAACCCTGTATTCATTCCACGCGGGCATTCTTCCAATGTTCTTCTCTATCTATTATTCTAACTTCATCCCATAAGGGCAGATGGTTTCCCTTTTCATTCCATATATGTTCAGCCATAGCCGACTTTTCTATTTCTCCTTGGACCACTGCTTTACGATGTTCTTCTAGTCTTACTTTCAGTGGGCGGCATGTTTCACCTTTGTATTCTTTGCCACAGCTGCATGGGATGGATACATATACAGTAGATATCGTTAAATAAATATTAAATTAAAAAATATATGTTAATAAATAATACCAGACAGGTATCTATTAAAACTTGTTTTAGCAAACAAAGTGAATCGTTTAATGCTCCATACTTAATTTCTGAATATATATAAGACAGAGTTGTTCTTTATTCTAAGTATTGATTAAATATAAATTGAATACTAATTGATAAACTCACGCAATTCGTGGGGGTAGTGTGACGTAAGCAGTGATGTAGTTTCGGTTTCAGACAGACAGACACCGAAACCTCCATTATATATAGATTTTATCAATCTAAAATATGTGCTTTATAAATATACATTCAAATGTACAAAAGTGTGTATGTGTACGCACGGTTGTGTGTCTGTCTGTGTATCTCGATATACACATATGCGCGCGCAGGTGCGTACATACACGTGTGTGTAAATGTGTGTGTATATATGTGTATGTAAGAATACATTCTTTCGCAATGGGTTTTACCTATATTTCATTAATCTAAAATGTGTGCTTATATATATATATATATATATATATATATATATATATATATATATATATATCGAGTTTCTGGAGACCTGTGATGTGTGGAGTACCCTTTCATTGCCCATTACTCATAAGTCCACTCTGACCTAGAGGCATGTGCCAATTAGGTTCCCATTTATCGGTTTATACGCAAGATTATTCTTATTAGATACTTTTCCTCGAGAATTTTCAAGTCAAGATGAATCAATTTTGTCAACCCCACGAGTAGGATGTGACACAAGGCAAGTTTTTTTCAATCGGAGTAAAACGAGTTTGAATTCAGTGTTTTAACTACTGATTGCCTCGCCAAGGCTAAATAACATATTCTTCCTTACTATTTACCCATAGCTGGAAGTAGAAGAGATAGTCTTTTCCAAGGATATTAGCACGAAATGAAACGCTAATAGCCTCATCTAGAATTTGAACCCGATTCTCCTATTCCATTTCAAGACTATATGTAATTCTAGAATACTTATCTATCTCACTCGGTCTTTTCCAACCCCCATAACCAGCAATAACATCATGTTATTTTTTCTGCATTCCCTGTAGTAGTTTCTGGAAAGTAATCTTCTTTAACCAATCTCTTCATTTTTTTAGATGTCTAGATTCTTCAATGATTCAATGTAAGTGTTTTTGTTATATACCCCTTTACTCGGGTATATAAACGCGAGAGAGAGAGAGAGAGACAGACAGACAGACAGACAGAGAGAGACAGAGACAGAGACAGAGTATGAGAGGTGATGATGTGGGGTTCTTATTTGCTAACTATTTTGCTTGTTCCTGGCATTTTCTCTTGTTGGGTTGTTTTCGCGAGCTGGTTCTTCTTTCTGATTTGGGCTGGGTATCTTTGCATTCTTATTTTAATCAAGACTGTTGTTTTTCTTTAACTCTTTATTAAGAACAACCCCCAGCCCAGGACCGCGCGGTGGGAGCGTCATCTCGAGAGCCGACGATAGTGTCTTCTCTCGGCTAGTAACTGGTCGCAACTAAACTAAAACTTAAAATTGTCACACGCTTCTAATCGCGAGTTTCAGGAAGGGGTAAGTTATTATCTGTCATTAATGGTCGACAGTGATTTTCTATTTTGAATCTAACGAACTCTGATTCCAAATTCATCTAACTACAGTACGTACATAATTCGTTATCTACCTATGAATTATGTAACATTTTTAGGTACTGAGTTCACATAAACACAAGACGACTCGGAGACCTGTCACCTCGGCTTAGAATACGCTAGTGTATCGCCTGTAGACGTTTAAGACCCCCTGGATAAGACACTAAACTGCATCTCGTGGTGAAGCAACAGTTCAGGAGATCTTTGGAGAGTAAATTTGCTGTTCACGGATTATGATCAGATCAGATTGATAGATTCTAATTTCATGTCAACCAGTATAGGGTTATTTTATGCCTCGAGGTTAAGTAATCGCCTTCGTTTATATTCGCATTTTTCTGTAGTTCAAGACGATTTTTGTACACAGTCCTATTCAATATGAATCATTTATAAACAAACAGATGGGATCCTAACTGGTACCATCACTCCGGATCAGTGAGGATGTTATATAATCGCCGCGCCAGCACCTATATTTGGGCCTTGTGCCAGACTTGGAAAAGAACCTTAGAAAATGTACTACCGATTATCTTAGATTGCTGGGTGGTCTTTTTTAGAATCACCGAAAAAGTAGATAGGATAGATAACATCTCTTTAACGAGAGAAAGCAGACGATAAGTCTGGGATTAAGGAAAAAACAGTCTCTGGACTCCAAGAAGCCTTTGATGTTTAGGTTAGTGAACTTTGTGTGACCAGAGAGATTGGAACAAAATAGAAAGAATCGAAAGGTCTCGGACGTTCTAGGGTGAAACCTTCTGGAGGATTGTTTGGAAATACTATTTAAGACACACGAATAGAATCAAAAGAAGGTCAGTCAGTTGGAGTCTGCGAGCAGAGCAGTTGGTTTGCGTCCGCGTTCGGAGGAGGAGAGCCAGGCAGAAATCGGGCCAGTGATCGTACGGAGTTAAGCTGTAGTCGCTAAGGACGATAAGGAGAGGCTGAGAAAGCTTGTTCACCGAGAAGTTTACTAAGGACTAAAACTCGAAGTTGAATCCAGTTAAAATACACCTCTTGCTAAGACAGATTATTCGGGCTCTCTCTCTCAAAAGTTTAGAAAAGAAGTGTTGAAACATAATAAACTTTTGAGAAGTTAAATCCAGTGTTGTTGTCTGCTCTATTACAACGAAAGAAATCATTTTTATGAATGGACTCACGATACAAACAAGATAGTAAAAGTCACTATCACAAAGAAATCGTACTCATGAATGAAAGTCATTAAAGTATAAACTTGTCAACACGTCAATTGGCCGTAACGAGGAGCACGCGGCGTGCGTAAACGTGATACCTTTCCTTGACCAAAAGAAGTGGGAGAAGGATTTTGGGCTAGCTAAGACTGCTACTGCTGAGACCGTGTCAGTTGTAAACAAACTGCTGTGCGTACGAAATTATACGAAGTAGTAGTGCCGAAGAAGGAAAGGCACTAAGGTTAAATACGAACTGGTACCCCAACGTAATAAATCCCTAACTGATCCCGTAACGTTACGTATCGCTAATAGAACCCAATACGTTCATATCGTTAATTAGTGCCCACGTAACATATAGCTAATGAAAAGGCAATACGTTCCATATTGCGATTTGGTGCCTGTGAACACGAAAGTTCCCGCAAGGACTTGTAAGAACCTGGTTGCCACAAAACACAACGTAGGACGAGACAGATCGGCCGGAATTTTTTTTACGGAAAATAAACGTAAAAGAAAGAGAAAGGAAAAACACCAAACAGAAGAAGAAAAAAAAAAAACAACGAAAAACAACGAAAATCAACAGGAAAAGTTCTGATACACGGAAAGGAAAACGAACGAACGGAAACAAAAAAAAAAAAAAGAACTTTCTATAGACTTTGAAAAAAAAAAAAAAAAAGACATTTATTACGGACATAAAACAAAAAAAGAGCAAAGAAAAAAAGAGTCAAAATTGTAACGAGGGACATTTTTGAAAGGAAAGATTGAATTTTTTTATTTACAACAATACGTAAGTACAGCTTCCCACTTATTTTTTGGGCCATTTTCTTTCTTTTCGCTCTCTTGTTTGTTTGATACTGTTAAATGTTATATGATGGAATCACAATTTTAGGGAATTACTCCAGACACTTAAAGATGAAGTTAATTAATACGGCAAAATCACTGTCAAATACATTGAAAATGACTTTTATTTGCAGCAGATTGCACCGTTAGTTAGTAAGGATGAAGGTAATTTGAGGTATGGCTCCAAAGTATGGAGAAATATTTTTACCTTGATAGATGTTAAAGAAATGGATAAATGTAGGGTAGCACTCATTAGCACGGAGGAGAAATAGGAAATTTCATATATAAAATCATAGACGGTAATAAGGAGATATCATGGTTAGGCTTGAAACAAGTGATTAGGGAATATATTGGGATCACACACTATGCACATTATTACTTAAGCAATTAGTGAATATTAAACAGTACAGACAGGAGAATGTGCAGAATTACATGTTAAGAATAACAAAACTGATAGATCAGGCCTATTCTAGAGAAGATAAAAATTTAGCGATAGTGCAACAGCAGATTAAGTGCTGTTTTATAGACGGATTAGCGGACCCGAGGTAAAGGTATTTGTACTTAGAAGTGATCCCCCAACAGTCGAGAGCGCCTATCAATTAGCACTCTCAGAGGACAAATTAGGCTAGGATAAGGATTCCCCCAATATTGACCCTGCACGATAGAGAATTTGCCACGCTAGAAGGCGCACGGTGCACATCAATGCAGAGGGCATGATAGAAAAAGCTCACGCTAGGTGTGATGGTAGGAACGATCATAGAGCGACACATCCAGTAGAAACAACGTGGATAAGGAATCGATTATGCTGGATATGCAGGTCGAACAAGCATCTGAGGTGGAATTGCCCAGAGAAAATGCTGAAAAAAGGCGAGTGCCAGTTTATTAGACAGCTCCCGAACGAAATAAAAGACAGACGTACATTATCAGTGCGATAGACCTCGACGAATTAGGAGTAGGTTATCAAAAAAATCTTAGAGGAGAAGGGATAAATTTTACGAGGAAGTAAACCATATAAATAGAGGGTTATATGAT
>CM042154.1:37856706-37887375 GCA_023376005.1 Doryteuthis pealeii | reverse complement strand
AATAAAGATAGAGATTGGTAGAGGTGCTCAATATAAAATATGAGTTGTTATTATAATAATTAAGATAAATTATAAAATGTTTTACATATTCTATTTTATTCAGGTGTGACAAGGAACACAGTACAATATGGTCGTTGATTGTTCCTTTGTCCACCTAATAAATAGAGGTTGTAAAAACTTTCTTATTTTATCTTATTTTTATAGTATAAATATATATTAATATATGTATATATATATTATATATATTAATAATAAGTATGCAAACAATGTGTTTTGGAATGTCAAATGGCCGACAATGTTGTGAGATTATGTGCTTACTTAAAAGCCAATACCTAGATTTGTTAATTTATTTAATTATAATAATGAATTAGGCTGCTAATATCGTTTAAAAGTGTAAGGTAGAATCAAATCGTAGATTAATAAGTATCTCTGTTATGTACATTTCAGTCCATTTAGGCCTCATCAAGCAGTAGCGTATAGAGAGCTATTTGTGCGTGATTTCGAAACCCAACTGTCAGAACGAATTCAAACTACACTAGCTACTCCCCAGAAATTCTCTGTTCATTATAACTAGATCTAATCGCACTTTATTGGGTGAATTTGTATATATATATAATATATAAAGGTATGAATATATATATATATTATATATATATATATATATATATATATTAACTAATAATATACGTCCGTATGATTTTGAATCCCTAATAAAAAGTCACACATTATAAGGAACAAAAAATAATCAACCAAAGATTCCATTACTGTTAAATGTGCAATGATATATTACATAAAGTATATCAAACAAACACATTATTTGCATCATTTCAAATGTTTTGTGAAAATTCTCTGAATGAACAGCTTAGAAAATATGCTAATTCCAATTATAACATGAAATTTTACATAAATAACTAACAGCGTCAGCTTGATGTTGATATACAGGACCAAGCGGGCACAAAATTTATAGTGTTGATTCTATTTTTTTTTTTATTTTTATTTATTCTCTTACAAATTATTAATATGTAAATATTGGAATAATGGTGCATTTCATATAAATAAATAAAAAACAGAAGAGACTAACTTATGCGGATGCGTATAATACATCCACTGCAGAGGAGATAGAGCACATCAAATATGGGGTGTCCTTGGTATGATCAGAAGCTTTGAGGAGGTTGTTGAAAGCACTGGCTTGTGGCATTACTCTTTTCGTCAATTCTAACTTGGAGAGCATGTTTACCTATCAATGTACAAGATAGACTGTTAAGATTAGAATTATTGTGAAAATATTATTCATGACGTATATAATATATATATATAATATATATATATATTATATCTTGGAGGACCATAATTGATATACGATCTGCTGGACCTATTTGCGCTAAATTCAAGTTACCTGTTGTAGTCGTTTAGTAGTATACGTCATCGTTATGTTCAAGACACAAATACCAAGTTGTATTATGTCACAGGGGGCTGTTTATTTCTTCTCTAAGGCTGTGGGTTCTTTTCAAGAGAGAGAGAGAGAGAGAGAGAGAGAGAGAGAGAGATAGAGAGAAGAGAGAGAGTAGAGAGAGAGAGAGAGAGAGAGCGGTGTTGTGTGTGTGTTGTGGGTGTGTGGGGGTTGTGGATGGTCAAAACATATTCTATCGTGCATATTTCAGTACTTACTATCACAAACCCATACGAAGCGGACAACCGGAGCGCACGTCTGACTCCACGCAAACCTCTAGCCGAAAACAAGGTAAGATTTAACGCGATTCCCGGGTCACAGTTTCGTTTCTCAGTCAAAACCCGGAACTCCGTTTTATATTTTAAAATCGATTTCCGGTGTCATCTTTGGTCAGTTGATGGCACTGTCGTGAGTGTTTACCATTCTTAGAACTTTAACTTTGTTCTATTTCTTTTCTCCGAAATCCGATTACCGTTTGTTTTTTCAATTCCCGTAATTTCCCGTAGACCATAATAATATGCTATAATACAAACAAACTTTCGGTAGGATATAACTCAACAAAGGTTGATGTATCTTAAAACCAACCAACCAACCAGCCAACCAGCCAACAGTCTATATCTAACAAAGTAAATGGTTATGTCGTGTTTTGATAGTTTTTGGACAATTAGTTGTCCTCTCTGTTCCTTCTGTGTTCCATACAAGAGTTATTCTGACGTACCATCTGAGTGCCAAATCGACCACAGGATTTAATTCTCTCCCCCAATAACATAATGTCGGTGGGGTTTAGAATACACTGACTGTATCCCTTGCAGAGAGGTAATACCCCCTGTAAAAAAAGGTGTCCTAGTTATAATAATAAACTGAACCGGATGGTGAACATCCAGTTCTGAAGATATAGGGAGGATCTAGCACTACTTTATTAGTATTAGTCACAGATCCTCACTGATCCAGAGTGATGGTACCAGTTAGGAACCTATCTGTTTGTTTATAAATGATTCATATTGAATAGGACTGTGTACAAAAATCGTCTTGAACTACAGAAAAATGCGAATATAAACGAAGGCGATTACTTAACCTCGAGGCATAAAATAACCCTATACTGGTTGACATGAAATTAGAATCTATCAATCTGATCTGATCATAATCCGTGAACAGCAAATTTACTCCCCAAAGATCTCCTGAACTGTTGCTTCACCACGAGATGCAGTTTAGTGTCTTATCCAGGGGGTCTTAAACGTCTACAGGCGATACACTAGTGTATTCTAAGCCGAGGTGACAGGTCTCCGAGTCGTCTTGTGTTTATGTGAACTCAGTATCTAAAAATGTTACATAATTCATAGGTAGATAACGAATTATGTACGTACTGTAGTTAGATGAATTTGGAATCAGAGTTCGTTAGATTCAAAATAGAAAATCACTGTCGACCATTAATGACAGATAATAACTTACCCCTTCCTGAAACTCGCGATTAGAGACGTGTGACAATTTTAAGTTTTAGTTTAGTTGCGACCAGTTACTAGCCGAGTGAAGACACTATCGTCGGCTCTCGAGATGACGCTCCCACCGCGCAGTCCTGGGCTGCAGGTTGTTCTTAAATAAAGAGTTCAAGAAAAACAACAGTCTTGATTAAAATAAGAATGCAAAGATACCCAGCCAAATCAGAAAGAAGAAACCAACCCGCGAAAACAACCCAACAAAGAGAAAATGCAGGAACAAGCAAAATAGTTAGCAATAAGAACCCCATCATCACTCTCATACTCTGTCTCTGTCTCTGTCTCTGTCTGTCTGTCTGTCTGTCTGTTTGTCTCTCTCTCTCGCGTTTTATACCCGAGTAAAGGGGTATATAAAAAACACTTACATTGAATCATTGAAGAATCTAGACATCTAAAAAAAATGAAGAGATTGGTTAAAGAAGATTACTTTCCAGAAACTACTACAGGGAATGCAGAAAAAATAACATGATGTTATTGCTGGTTATGGGGGTTGGAAAAAACCGAGTGAGATAGATAAGCATTCTAGAATTACATATAGTCTTGAAATGGAATAGGAGAATCGGGTTCAAATTCTAGATGAGGCTATTAGCGTTTCATTTCGTGCTAATCTCCTTGGAAAAGACTATCACTTCTACTTCCAGCTATGGGTAAATAGTAGGGAAGAATATGTTATTTAGCCTTGCGAGGCAATCAGTAGTTAAAACACTGAATTCAAACTCGTTTACTCCGATTGAAAAAAACTTGCCCTTGTGTCACATCCTACTCGTGGGGTTGACAAAATTGATTCATCTTGACTTGAAAATTCTCGAGGAAAAGTATCTAATAAGAATAATATTGCGTATATAACCGATAAATGGGAACCTAATTGGCACATGCCTCTAGGTCAGAGGACTTATGAGTAATGGCAATGAAAGGGTGCTCCACACATCACAGGTCTCTAGAACTCGATATATATATATATAATATATATATATATATATATATTATATATATAATATATATAGCACACATTTTTAGATTAATGAAAATAGGTAAAAACCCATTGCGAAAGAATGTATTCTTACATACACATATATACACACACATTTACACACACGTGTATGTACGCACCTGCGCGCGTGCATATGTGTATATCGAGATACACAGACAGACACAAACCGTGCGTACACATACACACTTTTGTACATTTGAATGTATATTTATAAAGCACATATTTTAGATTGATAAAATCTATATATAATGGAGGTTCGGTGTCTGTCTGTCTGAAACCGAAACTACATCACTGCTTACGTCACACTACCCCAACGAATTGCGTGAGTTTGTCAATTAGTATTCAATTTATATTTAATCAATACTTAGAATAAAGAACAACTCTGTCTTATATATATTCAGAAATTAAGTATGGAGCATTAAACGATTCACTTTGTTTGCTAAAACAAGTTTTAATAGATACCTGTCTGGTATTATTTATTAATATATATTTTTTAATTTAATATTTATTTAACGATATCTACTGTATATGTATCCATCCCATGCAGCTGTGGCAAAGAATACAAAGGTGAAACATGCCGTCCACTGAAAGTAAGACTAGAAGAACATCGTAAAGCAGTGGTCCGAGGAGAAATAGAAAAGTCGGCTATGGCTGAACATATATGGAATGAAAAGGGAAACCATCTGCCCTTATGGGATGAAGTTAGAATAATAGATAGAGAAGAACATTGGAAGAGAAGACGCCTCAAAGAATTAGCTCATGTGATAGGCTGTACTGGGTTGTTAAGTATACCGAGAATAGAAATGAATACAATATGGGAACCCATAATTTAAAAGGCTAGATCAGATTTACCCCCCCCCCCAAATAAAACACAATATGAGTCTAGGTAAAAAATCATACGTAAAATTGGACACATGGCCTAGTGGATAAGGTAGTTAGGTTAAGACAGTTCTAAGTGACAGTTATCTCTGGATTCCTGACCGGCGGCAGTAACATAGAAAAATAATTAACACAACTCCTACCCCAGCTATGGTTAGCGGAATGAGAACAGGATACCCCCGTGGAATGAATAAAGGGTTAGGTTCAAAGTTCCGTGATGGCTCTCGATTACGACAAGAAGGTTTCCGACTACGACAAGAAAGTTCCTGAGTCCGACAAGAAATACCTGAAAAAGTCCGGAGGGCATATCGGTCGAAACGTTGTACAGATAACAATGAAGATAAGGACAATAGCCCGAATAACGTAGATAATACTAATCATCAAGCCTCATCTCAAACATTCAGAGAAATAGTACTCTATATAGGTTTTACGAGAAAATTATTTACAAACAAGAAATCGTCATATAATCTTCTACTTTAAATTTGAAGATGTTTGTGTTTGTTATTTAACGGTATTCCGTTTAGGTTTGCGCCCGTCCACTTTTCATTAAGAGTTTAAATTAAACGACAATTTCGTCATCATGCTTACGCCATCTGCTTAAAAATAAACTCTGTAACAAAAAATATACTTACTCGCTATGACGACAGTTATATCAATCATGCTTACACACTCTGCTTCTTTTTTCAGATTCAATGTCACAGGGTTTTAAAACAATAAAAAAGTTGTTCTGTTGTTAGATTTGATATTTTGCAATAAATTTATTTATCAATATTAATAAGATTATAATATAATCTTATTAGTATTTATGAATAATTTTATATTTTATTATAGGGTGAAAAAACCGTTCTGTTTTGATTATCGTTTGTTGTAAAATAAAACAAATTTGAATTTAATTGTTAGAAACTTGGTTTTATTAAAAAGAAAATATATCTATTTGAATTTTGACAGCAAAACTATTTTTTAAGTCTATTAGTAAAAAATATGAAATATCAAAGATCTTTTTACATTTTTCTCCGAAAGAGCGTTGCAAAAAATCCTTTTACGTAATTTTAAATAACGATAAAATCGAGATAAAAATCTTAAAAATGTACTTTTTCACACTAGAATTAAAATATTCATTCAATTTTAATTATTTAAAAAAAAATTATGGAAAATGGATGTATTTGAAAAAAAAAACATTGTTGTCTGTCAAAAAACAAAACAAACATCTCTATGGATTAAAGTGAATGTGATGCTTTTTAAGTGAATAATTAAACTTTTTAAAATATTAAATGTTTTATTTTATTCATTTAATTTTTTCCCATCCCACTCAAGCAATATCTTTCGAAAATCAATTTTTTACACAAAAAAACGTATTCTATATATATATATATATATATATATATATATATATATATATATATATATATATATATGTGTGTGTGTGTGTGTGTGCGTGTGTGTGTGTGGGTGTGTGTGTGTGAGTGAATATTAGAGTAATATAGGTATGGAGTCATCGAATCGACGAATGGGTGAAAAGAGCATAAAAGGAAAATAATAATAATAATAATAATAATAATAATAATAATAATAATAATGAAGAAATCGATTCTGAGAAAAAAGAAGAAAAAAAGAAAAACTTTGAGATGAAAGAAATTACGGCCAAAACCGAATGTATCGCTGAAAAGGCGGCAAAATGAAGCAGAATCGCTGAACGCATGCGCATATAGAATTTCCTGGACGTAGAACTTTGAACTCTATATATGTTTGTACTTTGAAAGGAAAGAAAAAAAGCATATTGACTCTCATTTGCAAGTCTTTTCATGGACGCGAAATAAGTTGATCCTACGTGCTAGGAAAATAAATATTGTACCAATTTGAGAAAGGCAATGGAATAATTGTGCTAAATGAAGCCAGAGGGATTTGACATTTTTGTGTGGAATTGATTTGGGTTAAAGAAAACGGTCCGACGGAAAACTAAAGATTACACGCTTAAATCTCTGAGGTAGACGTGTTACGCCTAACTGATGAAACAAATTTATATACCTTTGATATAAGAAAAGAATCTGCTAAAAGATTTTTTAAAAGTTTATTTTAGTAAACTTGAGAGTTAATTACATGGAAGATGAAGACGAGAGAGAAATTAATGTCAGATTTGACACTAAAAGGCCAAAATGACAAAGTAAAAAAACAAAAACAAAGGAAAGTGAATTCCTATGAGATAGAAAATAAATGAAAAATAACTTTAAAGATAGATTTCTAGTGACATTAACACTAAACTGACACAGTTTATTTCTGCCCGACTTTCTTAACTGTCAACAACTTTAATGACCGAATGTCGAATTCTTCTAATCGACCCCCCCCCCAATAATCGAAATCCATGTCGTCTTGTATTGATGTAAACACAGCTACTAAAATACTTCATTAAATGTATCACTTAGATTAAATTGTTGCCATCTTGAATCAATAAAGAGACCACTTTAAACAGATTACTTTCGAGGAAGTTGTCTTTAAAAAGAAACTTGAAGATGAAGGGTAATACTTGTTAAATTATTGTGTAATTTTCTTTAAAATCACAAGTTTTCTGTAAAATCTACTTCGGCGTATTCGTATATATATATATATATATATATATATATTATATATATATATATATATCCTACTCTATCATATCCACCCACACATCCACACCCACATACACACATACACACAAACATATATATGTAATTAATGAAATAGAATGATAAAAAGACATAAAAGTAATAAAAATACATAGCATAAAAAATTAGAATAAAATCCGTTTGCTAATCATTAATATTTTTAAAGATTTTTATTAAAATGTGGTGCCATCATAAGAGTAGTCAAAAATATTCTAAAATATCGTAAAGATAAAAAAAAAAAGAATTGTTTCGTGCAATGTATATTGTAATAAGAAAAAGGCCCTTGCTGTTTGTGTGTTCAGGATAGGCATAAATCGGAACTGGGTAATTTAGCTTTGCTTTGTCAACCAATCTAGAAGAAAAGAAAACTGTAAATCAAAATTGATCTTGTGACACATTCTACTAATGGCGAACGGATTTGGTAAATACACCCAATTTATCTTTTTCAATTTATATTTTTGTTGGTTACTTTTCCTTTCCATCTCTTTCGTCTATTGTTATCATCTTTTTTCTTTTCTTTTGATATCAATACATATTCCTTATTTCTTTCCACCATTCATTATTCCTTTCCTCAAACTTCAAATTTCATGCCTCCACCTTCTTTTACTTATTCACAGATTTATTTTTCTTTTCTTTCTTATTTTCCCTTTCTCTTTACTCCTCTCTAATTTTCTCTTTTTCAAATGATTCATAAATGATACCATTGTGCTTTCATTGTTTGAACTACGAATAAAAAATCTCACAAAGTTTTGATAAATATAGTGCCGTCACAATGTGTATGCACTCCATATAAGAAAATAACAAAGTAAACAGTGGTAATCTTTACAAGACTACATTTTTCTCAGATATCTAAAAACGACAGAAGTAAAAAACATAAGAAAAAGAGAATTAGATCGTGGATATAAGGGCAATTTCAGATTTATTTTGTCCTTGTGATTATTTTGTCCTTGTCGATATATTTCCTAGCAAGCTCCTATTAATTAAATGCAACAGAAACTTAATATTAATAACGATATCTGCTCTAATATATATATATATATATATATATATATATATATATATATATATATATATATATATATATATATATATATATATTATTGGCATTTCAGTCTCGGAAGACTATAATCTAGTTTTAGTGCCCCTGAAGTTACAGCGCCTCTTGAGACTGTAAAGTCCAATGTTAGAAAAATATTCTCGACCACAGATGTCGCATGTGAAGGCTGTCCCTGAAGATGGTGTTGCGCCATGGTGACTTCAGACATAAACAATCCTCTGTAGAGAGCCTGCCGCTACCGAGGGCGACCCTGAGTCAAATTTTCGCAGCTGGAAGAGGCAATGCCAAAGCACTTGAGATAGTTCTTGCAGACATCCTTGAAACGCAGCTGGAGGTAACCAATATGTATCTTACCAGACGAAAGCTCCGCATAAAGGGTTTCCTTCGGTATTCGTCCATCATCCATTCGGCGGTCATGACCCAGCCATCGCAGACGACGCTGTCTCAGTTGAGCTCTCTCTAGAACTGCTGTGTTTGTGATCATGTCCCTCCAGGTGATGCCCAGTATACGTCTAAGGCAGAAAAGGTAAAAGCCATTTAGCCGCCGCCATTGGTGGGAGTACAGGGTGCACGGATAGTGACCCTGCTGTTCCCACACTCTCGCTGTGAACTCCCCAAAAGTTGAATCCGCTTTTCCGATCCGGCAACTGAGTTCAGTATCAAGTGACAGGTTGTCGATGATGATGGACCCAAGGTAGGTGAAGGTGTTTACGGCTTCCATGGTCTTGTTGTTGATGGTGATGGAGGGTGGATTATAACACTGCTGCGTCATCAGCAAGTAGCATATATATATATATATATATATATATATATATAGTGTGTGTGTGTGTGTGTGAGAGAGAGAGAGAGAGAGAAGAGAAGAGAGAGAGAGAGAGAGAGAGAGAGAGAGAGAGAGAGAGAGAAAGAAAGAAAGAAGAAAGAAAGTTGGAGTGATTATTCTCCTAGATAACTGTTTTCAAATTCCCTTAGTTGTAGTGAAAAGTCATAATTTTCTAAAAAGAAAATTCCCAGAAAAAAAAAGGAAATTTCTTAGCATTTTCTTTTCCTTGATTTGATATCGTAATTTAGGATTAGTTCTTTTCCTAATGGTTCATAAGAAATTGTCTGAGTTTGAAAAAAGGTCAAAATAATCATTTCCTATTTGTGGTTGAATCAATGGGGATTTCTTTAAATAAATGTAATCTATAGTATTTGAAGATATTTTCCTTGAACCTGTTAGAGTTCCATCCATGGGTCCAGTTGATACGTTTGAAAATAATCTCATTCGTTGGGACTGTATACAAATAAAATGAAATCTCTTAAGAAAATTTTATACATATAATGTAAATATGAACCAACAATGAATGTAATTCTCTAAGCTTTAGGCATAAAAAAAACACGGAAGGATTTACATAGTTAAAATCTATCAATCGGTCAATCAATAAATCAATCAATCAATCATTAACATGAATTGCAACAGTTTTAATTTAGGAATCAATTTCAAGTGTTACCCAATATGCATATATATATATTTGTGTGTGTGTGTATGTGTGTGTGTGTGTGTGTGTGTGTGTGTTATATCAGTGATATCACATCATAGTGCCGGTTTAGATCAGTCGGGAGAGCATCCGGCTCGGTATTACAAGGTTCCGGGTTCAATACCGTCCCTCGCCAACACAGCGTGTGAGTAGCACAGGGATCCGTGTCATAGAGTGGGGAGATCATGGTAGGTGTGGCGCTCCATCCAGACGCGAAAACAACCTCCTTAGTCTAGCGTTAGAGAAAAAGGATATATCTTAATTTTGCAAAAATATTTGTTTGAAGCTATTCAGAAATGGTGGCAAATCAAACAGAGAGCTCCAGGATTGAACAGAGGTAAGTTATAAGACGTACGGCGTCTGAGAAGTGCAAAACATGTGGAATTTACGAAAGGATGTATGATATGACTTAAGAAGCATGTTTTAGTAAAAAATGTTTACAAATGGGCTAATCATGTGTTTTCCACTACCAGCCTGAGTCGGAAAGACAGTTCATGGGGTGGAAGACGCTGACGAAGAGTCAGTGTGTTTATACCCCATGGACTCTCTTTTCAGTAAAGAAAATGTTCCGGTTGCAGCCGTCAGTAAAGAAGGTCTTTCGGGATATGAAGAGATCCATCACTATATATTTACTTGAAGAATGTGTAACTGTAAACCGTACTTCTTATTACCAACTCTTTAGGAAAAATTCCCTTTATTTATTGAATAACCCTCATAAAAACATAACAAATAAAAACATAACAAATAAAATAAGAATACAGCACGGACAATTATTTTTTTCTGGTTCCCTCTCTCCCATTCATTCTTTCTTGCTCATTCACACTCATTCATTCTCTCTTGCTCACTTTCATTCATTCTCTCATTCTAAATACTTACACACAATTTACCTTATTTACTGACTGACCCTTGTATAAGACAAGAGTGCTAGTACTATAAATTTTCCAAGATGAACGTCAGTGCGATAACAACATAACGTTAAATAACGTTGCAATCGATAATGTTTCATGAAAAATGATCCAATCTAGTATGATGATGGTGATGGTGGTGGTGATTGTGGTGATGGTGGTGGTTTCGGTCTTCGTTGTTGCAACGGTTTTTTCTTTCATTTCTTTGCAATATACATTTTCTGGCTGTTGTTGACCCAAATCCAATAATGCCATATATTTTCAACGCCATTGTATTTCTCTTAAAATTCTTACCGAGTGTAGAAGTACTTTTCTTTTGATTGTATTCTTATGAGGACACCAGATTGTTTTAGTTTTCTCATGAGGCTACAGTTTCCATTTGACACACACTATTGTTTGTCTATTTGGCTGTTGGCTTAACTACTTACGCTTGATTTGACCTTCATACCTTTACCCCTGGGAATCGCAATGTAGCATTCATGACTATCTCTTAATAAAAAAAAAAAACTGTTTATAATATTAATCATCTACAACTAATAAGTATTTTTTGTTTTAGAAGTTATATTTTATTAGCGGAATCAGCAGTTGTGGTTGTAGCATTTTTTGTTTTTCATCCTATTTGTGAGAGGTAAATTTTTATTGTTGCTTTGGAACTCTATACGGAAAAAGAGTTACTGTCAATATTTACTTAAAATATTATCTTGTCATCGAACTGAAATATAAATCAATCACAACAGTTTGATTGAACAGTTTTGTCTGACAAAAATAAGTCTCATAAAAAGAAGTTTCTTGATTTTCAAAGGTAGATGGCGCTGTTCAAACAAAGAGAATTAGATCGATATTAGATGCACACACTGTGTCTCTTGACCAGACCAGTTCGTATATCTTATTTCACGGTTCACTGGAACTTCAGATGGGAGAGATGTACTTCAGTTTGGAAGACAATAACAATTCAAATAAACACTTAAGAGTATATTTTATGGTTATATTTCCTCTTATAATATTATTGCTATCTTTGCTTTAGGTCAAAGTATATTGAATACACACACACACACACACACACACACACACACACACACACATATATATATATATATATATATATAATATATATATATAAGTAAATATATATATCAGAAGACAGATCTTTTGCATTATAGCCTATTTTAGGAAGCTTAGATAAAGTGTCTAACACCCCCATTCATCAGATGCAAATGATAAATTCTTTATTAATTTTAAGGCATTTAAAAACAGATTTTTTACTTTTTTATTTTATTTATTTATTTATTTATTTTTTTCCTTTGCGGTGGGTCATAAAAATCGGTATTTGGCCAGTTTATAATTGCTGTAATTTGTTAGGAATTCCAGTTAAATCAGATTTCAACTAAAAGACCATCCCAGTTCCCTTTGATTTCATTTATTTACTTGTTTATTTCTTCATCCTATCTTCCCATTTTCCTTCATTTTTTCCTAAATTACTTTTTTGTAAGTTTTGTAATTTATAAATATCAATGCTGGTGTGCTGTCAGTTACATTGGTAGGACGACACAGAGGTTGAGCGTCCAAATCAACCAACACGTCCCGAGGGGTATAGGAAGCATCTTCCAAACCACATCCGGGCTTTCACAGGCACAAGATTCTGCCATCGGTGACCACCTTTGTAGTACAAATAGTTGTAAAATCAACTACAATGATCAGCAATTTTCTATTCTACACAGGGCTAGGACAAGCCACAACCTTAATGTCCTTGAGGCAGTGTCCATTTTTTTACTGCCCTTCCCTGTGTAGATAAAACACCTGAAATACTCCCTGGCAATTTTTGCTGGGGATGTGATTGCTGAAGTGGGGATTACATGAAGGTATATACGATAATTCCCCCCACCTCCTTTGCCTTCATTTTGCCCCACCATTTTGTATGGTTTAATCTCCCTCTTTTACCCAATTCATATACAGTGTGACTTTTAAACGATCTACCAGTCGTTACTTCTGAAAAAGTACCGCTCGAAAGGGCCCTTAAGTTTTTCCTTTTTTTTCTTTTGCTCTGTTAAATTGCTGATCAATAAAAGTATGTTATTTTTTTAAATTCCATAGAAATTCAGCTGTACCAAAAATACATATATATATATATATATATATGTTCATATACATGTATACATCCACACACATACCTACACATACATACAGATGTACTCATACATACACATATCTATATAGACATGCTTGAGATTTATCCAATCATATATCTTCACATTCAAACACACCTGCATTCCCCGCTATACAACACACATACACATATACATACACATACATGCATACATATACACACATACATATACATACACATTTACACACATATATACATATACACTCATTTAATCCATTTGGAGATTAATATGGGGGTATAGTCTAGTTGGGGGTGGAAATATTTAGGTGTATCCAACTATGTGTTCACATATACATATACATACACGTCCCCATATATACACAAATGTACACACATGTACATATACATGCATACATATACAAACACCTCCGTACATATATTTCTATATTACGCTATATATATTATATTTGAAAAATTAAAATATTTCCATTTTATTTGGAGGGTGGATATAGGGGCCTCATACATGCTGTATGCCTACATCGAAGGTGGTTATGTTTTATTCAACCATCCATATATATAAATACACACATACATATGTATATATAAACGAATATCCATTTACATATTATTTGGAATATAATATAAGGGCATAAGTTATATTATATTAAATTATGGGGCCAGGGCTTTTCTATAAGACATCATCAACATTCACATACATGTGTATACCTATACATATCTATATTGCTCTGTAAAATACTTATAATAATAATAATAATATATAATAATAATGATAGTTAAGGGCTACTACACTTATATATATATATATATATATATATATATATATATAATTCTATGACAAATAATAATAATAAAAATAATGATCATAATAGTGGTAGTAGTGGTAAAAAATAAAGATAAAAGATAAAGATACCAATTAGTGGCTACTGTAGGCTATTGGGGATTTGATAACGTTATATCTGGAATTTCACTTTGTGTCTGCACTTGGCTATCAGTTCGTTACGTTTGTTAAGTAGTTTTCTAGAGTTGTTGAACAATATTATCTCTTTTTTCTCCGATAAAACTGCGACACGTTTTAAAAAAATCTCCTATATCGTAATGAAGATTTCTGCTCCGGATTTTTGGATATATATATATATATATATATATATATATATATATATATATATATATATATATATTTAATCATTAACAAAATTCGGCTACTAGGTACATTATACTTTCTTCAACAGACATGCACTGCTTACTTGAATTTTTTTCATTATCATGCGGGCTTTTCATACCAGCGTAAGCAGATATTTTTTCACGTATATGTAGATATATAGCTACTCAACTATACACATAGACCTATATAGTATGTGCAAGCACCCATTAAAAAACGCTTTTGCAGACAGAGACAGATGAGCATTAACACACCCACACACCCTCTCCCACACCCACACCCACACACATCAACATCCACTGTTGTGAAGCAATTTCTTGGGACCAATATCATTAAGAATGACATTAATATGGATGATGAAATCGCTAACCATTGACTCTATATTGAAAACGTGATTAGCAGTAAAACTTTGACAGACTCTAGACTAATAGATTGATTGAATTTAAGGGCATGTAAACACGTCTAGGGTTATTCCATGCATAGAGTTTAAGGAATCGTGATCATTGTTTGTTCATTTTTACTTTTTGGGAAATATCCAGAACTGGGACCTCACCATCAGGTACTAACTCATGTCCTGCCCAAGTCACCTCTTTTTTTGTGTGAGAGGTGTCTTATTTCTCCAGAAAGGATACAGTCAGTGTATTCTAAGGTCTATCGATGAGGCGATTTAATTTTCGGTAGATAGTACACATATTTACGTCTGACTCTAAGTTGAAGTGTCCACTTGTATATCAATAATCTCTTTATTGTAACAAGAACTTTGAAACTATAAACATATTACACAAACTATACAAAAACAAAACTCCATTACAACTATATATATTTTAGTCGAAAGGCTCCAGCTAAAGCGCTATATGCAAATGCACTTAAAACATTTGATTCTGTTTATATTTGTAAATCATCATATGTATGATCAAACTTTTCTTTTGAACATTTTCCGGTAGTACGATTCCGGATATTCAGCTGAGAGTATATATATATATATATATATATATATATATATATATATATATATAGAGAGAGAGAGAGAGAGAGAGAGAGAGATGAAGGTAATAGAATTTGTAGGAAAAATACAGTTTGCAGTAAAACCGTCCAATTAAGATTGTTGATGCCCATAAAAATTGCACAGTCCCCGGATTAAAAAAACTGATTGAGTGATTAATTTACAACTTTATCATTCTCGACCTCAGGAAAGCATACTTGCAGGTTCGTGTCGAAAAATGGCCATACAGTGTCATGGTCATAGGGCAGTCTACCATTCTACTTCCTCGTCGCCATCGCAGTCGACTCCGTAACTTTTAGCCCCAGCACTCTGGCTCCGTCCCACAACTTCTCTGGATCCTTGCTAGTCAGTCCGTAGAGCTCGAGATGTTTCTTCACGGATTCTGCTGACGCCACACCCTCATTGATAAATATACGTCAATATATGATGACCTTGCTCAATTTATAGTTTCATTCTGAGCTAACACAGCCTTGAGTACAGCTCACATTATCAGGGGTGCTGCATTCAGGCCGAACCCCAGCCTGGTCAGACAATATCGCTTCCCTCTGAACATAACTGTTTGGTATGGCCACAGAGATTTTTCGACACGAACCTGGTATGCTTTCCTGAGGTCCAGAATGTTAAAATTCGTAAATTTTTAACATTAACCATCTAGTGTTATTTTATGCCCAGATTTTAGGGAATCGTGTTCATTTTACGTTCATATTTACATTCTTTGTAGTTGTTCCATAAGAGTTTTTTTTGTACACGGTCTTATCGAATGCGAATATTTTTTAAAGATATCTATTTGACCTATTGATGTAAGCCTAACAGGTCTGCCACTCCGAATCAGAGTGAAGATGTACTTCAAAACATTCCAGATCTCCAGAACTACATACTCGTCATCAGATGCGATTTAGTGCCATACCCAGGATATCCCTTGAGGGAACTTACATTTCTGCAGGGGATACAGTCAACTTATTCTAAGCTGACTTATAACAGACTGACTATATAAGATATGGATGTTGATTTGATAACCATGGTTGCAATATACGATGTCTTCTTAGATATGCCGGTAACATTCATTTCTGTATTGAGATGCTGAGATCTTAAAAGCATATCTTCACCTTTTCAATAATATTAAAAGACTTGTGCAAGTAATATAAAAGGCATACACTTTTCCATATCACATAAAAAATTTTAAAAATTTACATAAAAATTCTGAGACTCATAAGGAATTACCCAAGTTTTAAAAAGCATCCTTGTCCCAAACCAATAGAACAACCTATTTATTCTTAAACGATGAACTACAGTTAGTTAGTTAGTTAATCATTTATGCAGAGAATCCGTACTCGATGGAATAGTGAATAATACTAGACTCTTTTTTAATGTTGGCTTTGTAAAAATACCTGAAATATCTCCCTCAGCAAGAAATGCATGAAATGCATGGATCATGTTCTTACTCATATCTATCTACTCAATTATGTTCTTAGCTACATCTAATCTACTGAAATCGATGTCAACATACACATAATCAAAGCATAGACTGATATTGACAAGTTATCAATATGGAAATCTGACCTTTGATAAAATAAAACGGTAATTCTTTCAAGTTGCAGCCGTGCCAGTACTAATGTCTGGTTACATCACTTAGACTTAAAACGTCTGGAGAAAAGGTTTGATGAGAACTACACAAGGATGATGCGTGCTGTTTTAAACAAATCTTGAGAGCAACACCCAACACTCGGCCACTTAGCTGCCATTCGCAACACACCCAAGAAAGATTAACAATACATTTTGGGCACTGCTGGAGCAGTAAGGGTGAACTTATTAGCAACGTTGTCCCATGGACTTCTACGTATGGACACACTAGTGATGTCCAACCGACAAAAAATTGCATCCGTCAGCTATGGATAGAAGGGCAGACTGGGCTCTTTAACCTTAGCTAGGTAACCAATCTAGGAGAAGGAAAAAATCCATCCTGTAAAACTCCGCCTAAGAAATTGACCTTGTGTCGCATCCTGCTCGTGCGGAGGGGTTGTTAAATATATACATACGTAAAATCTTTCCGGATACTGGGTGCGGTCAATAACGATGGTAGATAGGACAGAGAGAGAGAGAGAGAGAGAGAGAGAGAGAGAGAGAGAGAGAGAGAGAGAGAGAGAGAGAGAGAGAGAGGGGGATCTGTGTACGCCTTGATGTTGATGATTAGATTTTTCAACGTCAGTTGTTTATCAACATTTTTTGTCCGTAATATAATCTTGTGAGCAATCTTTCCACCGCAGTGAACCCGATGAACGTTTGTTTGATCAACAGCATAGGGTCAACTACGAGAAACTGTCACAAGAGCTGAGGAATGTAACCGATAAAAGACAAGTAAAGATCTTAAATTTCTGAGATAGTGAAACTGTTTCCTCCACACTATGGGTGGGCTATGGTTTATAGATATTATCAGATCAGCTCACAATAACTTGCCTTCTAAATAACGAACTGTCGACTGCCAAAAAATTCAGCTAAGATATGGCTCCACTCCACTCCCACCTCACTTCCGGTCTGCACTCTTATAAAAAGAAATTCAATTTTGGGCGCCACTTTCTTCCCAGCCCAAGGTAAGGAGAGTTTCATTTTTTTATCTTAAATTACAATAGAATAAAAAAAAAAGAAATCCACATCTCCTAATTTTGAGGTCAGTCCCGAGAGAGGTTAAAACATATCAACAAAGTAAATGAAATATTTTTCTTGCAACATGTGTCTGACCTTTTGCATCATCTCGTCTTTGTTTCCGACAACAGACGCATGAGACACAACAATGCAACAATAATTAAAAGAATCTTCGTAAGTTCTTAATTTCTTTGGAATCTTCTAGGCTTTGACGATGGCAGCTGTGTTGTCTTAATTAATACTTAAAGGCCATTGGCTGACTCAGAAAAGCCGTCCTGCTGGAGTCTGTAAAGATTCAAGTGATACATTGTTTAATTTCCTGAATAAGATTGTCAGTTTCGTCGCCATAGTATTTCATAGTGACGTAATCTATTTTTAATATAAACTGTTAAGTCCATAACAGAACATTTCATTTTCTGTTATTTGCTTAATGTAAATACTTTTACCAAGTCGTCACACATCTAAGCATTGAAAAGGATCATAATTGCTTAACTTTAGTGATCTGAGGGAAATCGGTGTTCACAACGTAATTTGATCGTAGCTCATCTAACTTGCTGGGGTGAATTGTTCGATTTGTATAATTTGTTACAGATGCCTTAGCTTGCATACAGTACGTACTGTTATGGGCGTCCCATCGTGATGTAATGGTTAACAAACTAGTCTGAATAGCGAATTCAATCCTTGCTTGATGCCCCATAATTGCGACCTTGTGTCACCCACTCGTGACGAATGGGTTAGATAAATACATACATTACCTGTTATTACGAAGTGATCATCCATTTAACTTCAGTGATTTGACAGGAACCGGTGTTAGGTGAATTTAGGTGTTAGGTGAATTGTTCAATTGGTAAAAGAAAAAGGCAGATGTTTTGCATTTGGCAAAAATAACAAGAGAAAAAGAGACAAGAGAATAAGAAATTGTAACGATCTAATGTGTTTGTAGATAAATATAAATGATAAATAAATAAATACTAATCACGTATTTATAGATGCTAAATTCACAGTAAGTGTTGTTATTTTGTATATTTACTTCAGTGTATATTCATATCACTCTTTCACATCTAAAGAAAATGGACATAAAATTCTTTAAAAATGAAGATAAAATGCCATTTTTTGTTTTATTTTCAAGTCTTATCTGGTAATTATAGGCGAATGATTGCTGCCGTGAAGTAATTTGATATGAATATATAACATTTTTAAAAGAACGTACTCTTTCTATCATGGAATCTATTTAGATAATATTCTCAACTATTAAATACATGTAGAGATAAAAGTTTTTTTTAATTTTCTTATTTCCGTTATTCAAAACAACTCACTATCTTCAAAAGAAGTCTTGGGAAAATTTAAAAAACAACAAACGATAAAATTTGAAAAAATGTCGGTAAATTCATTTAAATTTTCTAAAGAATTCTGCAGATAAAATTTTTTTTAATTAAATCATTTTTTTCTTAAAAGAAAGAAATTAAAACAATCATCTCTCGACGAATTGCCGTGAAGAGACTTTTATAATCATATAAAATTAGTTTCTGATTCCGAAAAGCATTTCGTGGAATACTTCATTTAATGCTGATGAAAAATAAAAATGAAATGCAATAAATGAATAAATAAATAAACAATGTCTCAACCGGTCGTTATTTTATACCAAGAAGCTAGAAAATCAGATGTTCATAGTATGTTCATATTTTCAATTTTTGTTTACTTGTTTCTTAAAATTTTCTTGCACATGGTTCTATCGACTGTTTAATTTCTAAACGGATCTATTTGATGAATAGACAGAACTCTAACAGGTACTACCACCCCGGATCAGAATTGACCTAGGAGTACTGGCAAGTTACAGAGATCAAGAAAAAAATCTCATTATTAATTATATGTACCCTATATCCTCGACAGAGGGTCCCCTCCCCCCCAAAAGGGGGTTGGTGTCCTGGGTATGACACTAATTTGTATATGAAGCTACAATTCTGGAGATCAGGGGATCTTGGTGTACCTCTTCATTGCTATTAATACTGGGTCTACTCTGACCCGGAGTCGTAGTATCTGTTAGGGTCTCATCTCTGTGTCAAATAAACCCTTGAGCACAAAATAATCGTGGGCATGCCATCCCACGTGCCCTTGAATTCAATCAAATCATATCAACTAAACATATAAATTAATAAATGTTAAAGAGAGGTTAACGTTTGTGCTACTACTGGAAGACATTACTCTACATAATATAAGGAAAACATGATTTTGTTAAGTTTTGACTTTGCACTGTGCTAAAATCATGGAAGAAATCGTTTCGTTAGTCCACATGATGCAACCATACAGTTGTACTGACATGGCTACAGCTTGGGAGAATGTCCGTTTTATTTTATCAACGATATCAGATTTCTTTTTAGACAATTTCCTCTGCATGTGTTGATATTGCTTTTAGTAAAAGAGATGTTTCTTGGAAACAAGTTCATAGTAGCGAGTTTAAAAAGGAAAACAGTCTTATTGCTACACTATGATTCTTAAGAATTTTTCAGAGAAAATTGAGTATCATGTTAAATATAAAAGGATTTACAAGAAAATATATACATACAGAAATCTATACAAAAAAGCAACAAAAAAGGGGGGGCAATAACCGTCAGAAACTAAGATAGATGCAGATTACGCTTCATGCAAATACGCCTGCTCGAGCCGAATCATTGCTGCATAGAAAACAGCAAGGGCATAGGTCACTATGTGAATTTTGATAAAACGGCGTTCATGTGTTTTAAACAAGATGGAGACATCTCCACCCTTGATAGCAAATCTCTAAAATTAGTAGAACAGTTCACATAACTATGTAGTAATATTTCATCTACAGAAAGCGACGTCAGTATATGCATAGGGAATATATGTATATCTGTTATAAACAGATTATCGATCATATGGAAATCAGTTCTCTCTGATAAGATAAAGTGAGAATTTTTCAAGTTGTAGCCGTGTTAGTACTACAGTATGGCTTCACTACTTGGACTTTAACGAAACGCTTGGAAAAAATATATTATGAGAATACACAAGTAGAAACTACACAAGTACTTCTACCTCATATCACACAAACTATCCAAGTAAGACGAACAAGACACGCTGGACAGTGCAGGAGAAGTAAGTACTAACTCATATGTGACGCTCTTCTATGTACACCTCCACATAGACACACAAGATTGGGATGACCAAATAGATACATTAACCAGCTCTGTATGGATGCTGGATGTTGTGAGAAGGACTTGCCAGGAGTAATGATCGATAACGAAGACTGATTTCGTTTAGTTTGGTTTGATTTCTGGCACGTTAATTACGTGGGCCATTTAATGCCGACAGAAATATATGTTGTTTTTTCCTTGGTTGTTTTGTTTTATGGCATATCAAAACTTTTCGGGTCATTTAATGCCGAATCAAATCCTTTTGATAAACAAAAGGCTCAGGCTGCTCACAATTAAGTATTGAACGGACTCATCACTGCTTAACTTCAACGATCTAGCCTTTTCGCTGATCGGTGCTCTAGCTTTTCAGCTTTCCGGTGCTTTCAGTGTGGCTTAACCGTAATCGATAGCTAGGAGTGGGAAGTGAGAGTCAAGGGAATCCGTGCTATCAACATGATATGATGATGATAATAAATACAAAACAAAATTTATCATTTTTGTAAATTATTTCTATCTATTTTTGTTTGTGAGATCAATAACCGGATTTGGAATATTGATTGAAATCTTAGACTGAGATGAAACTTGGGATAGAAAAAAAACCTTTTATGTATCAAACATGGAAAAATTGAATAAGAGAACTATGAATAATTCTGCAAACCTAAAAAGGGCATTTTTGCTTGTTGTTTGGTTTGACGTGTAAAAATCACGTGATCAAAATACAGTGCATATGTTTGAGGATAAGAAATAAACATGTTTACATAAACATTTGAAAAATAAATAGAATTAATCTCAACATGATTTCTCTTCCTAGAATATTTGATATTAAAACTTACAGTTTCTAAACTTAGACATTTTCAATATAGGCCAAATAGACTCATCATCATCATCATCATCATCATCATCATCATCATCATCATCATCATCAGGTGTATCGACAGTACGAAATCCTTTGACTCCCTCTCATCCATTGTTATCGTCCTTCGCTATTGTTAAGTCGTCTAGACGGTACCAATTTTTTTTGCACGCAGCAGATAAATTTCCTTGCTGATTGGCAAATGCTTGTGTGCCCATGTGTAGTAGTTCCTTGGCGATCATCGCTTATGAGTTCCTCCTTACTTCCTCAGCAGTGCCAAACATGTCTTGTTCTTCTTATTTAGTTTGTTTGATGGAAGGTAGGTAACCATGCAACTGCTGTTTTATAGGATGATGCTTCCAGCATTTGTTCAAAACAGCATGCAGCATCCTTATGCAATTCCCACAAACCGTTTGCTCTTCATTAGAAGAATTATTTCAATCCCTGTCTACCGAGATTTTATTTTATTGGGTCAAAAGTCATTAATGATTAGCTAAGTATGAATATTTGGTAACAGTAAAGAATAAGTTTAACATCCTCCAGCGGACATCCAAACGAGGAATACGAAAGTTCGTCAGTGCCGACCTAGAAGCAGCAGCTGAGTGCATACCGACTAAACTAAGAGTCAAATACACTGTCCTCTGGGAGACAAAAGCAGTTAGAGAAAAGAGAAATGATACTAAACAAAGCACCCTAATGTAATAAAACAAACTCAACAAACAACAATATATAAAAGCTTAAGAATGCCCAGCTAGGACTAAGTAAAACATACGAAAAAGAACAAACTGAATACATTTAAGAGCAAATAAACGAAATCAATAGAAGACAGACAGTCGCAACTAGCATGGCAAACCTTAAATGAAATTAGTGGTAGCAAAATACCTCGAGACCAAAGCAAAAGGTAGGCATCCCAAAATGCTAGACTTCAGAAGTGGAAAGACCACTTCCAGAAAGTACTGGGATCCCCCCGCCGCCAAAAATATCATAAAAATAACACTCAAAAAATCTTAGATAACCATCGTCCAGATGGTTATCTAAGATTTTTGGCTGTTATTTTCAAGCTAGAAAACTATACGATGGATGAATTCAATGAGGCCCTAAAAATACCCCCTGAAGTATGGAAGATAAGGAAATTTGACAACATACTCCTTAGACAATGAAATGCAGTGTATAAACAAAATACGATAAAAAATGGACGAAAGCTGCATCCCCATTCCCCAAAAGCGGAGACCTCAGAATCACTAAGAACTACAAAGGCATTAATCTTACTGCTATAGCTGGGATATATAATGCCCTACTCCTTAATCGCATCCGACCAGAAATAGAGAAATCCCTAAGGAAAAACCAAAAAGGATTTCGCAGAAATCGATCTACAAATTCTCAGATCCTGACTATTCGTCGAATCACAGAAGAGGGTTCGATCAAAGAATCTTGAGGCTGCTATTGTAGACTTCTCCAAGACATTTTACTCCATACACAGATGGAAAATGGAGCAACAACTAATGGCATACGGTCTCCCCAAATAAACAGTTACCGCAATTATGATGCTATTTAAAGACGCTAAAGCATTGGTACGCTCAACTGATGGTGTCACAGATTTCTTTGACATTGACGTTGGAATCCTGCAAGGAAATACATTAGTACCATATGCCTAGACTACGTACACCGAAGGTCATTGGATCCCATAAAAGAAAAAGGGCTCCCCCCCAAAAAAAAGGTAGGAAACAGACGATGCCCTATAGAACCTATAAGTTTAAATTACAGATGCTGACTACACAGATGATCTAGCCCTTCTTGCAAATAAATTTGCACAAACGAATCACTCATGCATGTTTTAAAACACATGAACTCAGTTTTATCGGAGAATGAAGGAATTATCTCCACGCTCGACGCTAAACCTCTAAAATAGGTGAACAAGTTCAAATACCTAGGTAATAATATCTCATCCACAGAAAGCCAATGTACGCATTGGGAAGGCATGATCTGCTGATGATGACAGATTAACAATCATATGGAAATATGATCTTACTGATAAGTTGAAGTGACAATTCTTCCAAGCCGTAGTCGTGTCAGTGCTACTGTGTGGCTGCACCACTTGGACACTAACAAGGCGACTAGAACACAATAATGTGCCATGTGGTCATAAACAAATCGTGAAAAGAACATTCCACAAAAGAGCAACTGTATAGCCACCTTACCCATCACAAAAACCATGCCAGTAAGACGAACTATACATGTTGCACAACGCTGGCGAAATAAGGACAGATTTAAAACAACAGAAACCAGCACATTGGCACGCTAGTGTTGGCTGTCCAGTAAAGACCTATATTGATCAGCTCTGCGCGGATTCTGGATGCTGCACAGATGACCTTTCAAACGATGGACTATAAAACGGATATGGATATCCGTGCTGCCAGCGCGACATCATGATGATGATGATGATGATGATGATGAATAATCAATAGATATCTGAGTGTTAATCAAAGTTAACATTTAAGTGTAGAAAAAACATATAACCCTTTAACAGAAAATGTATGTTTACTGTAATGAAAAATTATGCGTCCAATTATTTTCCCTCCAGCAATGAGTAAATAGTAGGGTAGACGGGATTCTTTAACCTTGGTATGGCAATCGGTCTAGGAGAAGGAAAACTCTGAATTTAAACTCTTAAACTCCGCTTAAAAATGACCTTTTGTCACACCCTGCTGATGCGGAGGAGTTGCACAAATACATATAATGTAAATGTGCTCAGAGGAGTCACGTGACTTCTTTTTTGGGAATTGTCACATTGGGAGCTGCTGCTGACCTTTGATAAGAAAAGAAATGCTAAGGACACTCATTACCCTTTCCTATTCCCTCGGGACGTAACAAGTTTTGGGGGAGGGTGTTCTACGCCTCACCCGACAGGGCAAACTGCTTTTTGAGTAGACATAAATGTATCAAAATTTGTCTGCTGGGATATATTATTACTTGTTAATTCGGGCGTATTGTACATACACTCATTTGTGAGCTTAGTGGATCTCTACAAAGCATCATCATCATCATCATCATCATGAAGGAGTGCCGACAGTAAGTCCCTATCGTCCATCGCTCTTGGTAAGTCCTCGAGACAAAATTCGGTGTCCACACAGAGCTGATAATTGTAAGTTTTGCTGAACGGTCATCACTTATGCGTCCATCTGTAGGAGTCCACAAGAGAACATCGCTTATGTGTTTGTCTTTATTTCATCAGGAGTACCTAGCTCGTTTTTCTTGTGTGGTTTATGAGATGGAAGATAAATGGCCGTATATCTGCCGTTTTCTTGGGTTCTGCTTCCAGGATTTGTTCAAAACAGCACGTAGCACAATGTCTTGGATAGAAAATCGATACAGCTATGGGTGAAAATTCGGAACATGGAATGAGCACAAGAAGCTTTTTGTGCAGTAATTACTGATTCACCTGTCTTCAAGAGTAAATGTATCGGTTCAAAAGATGATCGTAACTAATCGTATCTGAACAGAAAAGAAAAATGGTAAGACATTTACCAGATAGAACTACCATTATCACTTGCCTCAGTTCACTTGCAGCACACAGGTAACAGTTAAAACGTGGGAGGTATTTCGGTCGCATCCTGTATAATTATCAAAATACCACTTATCTTTAAGGCGTTCCATTGTGGTATAATAATGAGCAGGCTATTCTTGCAAATTCATTCAATGAAAAACGAGTTAGATCCTCAATCGATGCCTCATACCACACATCTTCAATATCCGGCTTTGTTCACTACACACATATTTGTGTGAGCCAAAAGTTTTGCATGTTACGTGTTACTTTGCGGCGCTTCTATGATGTGAGCGAAGCATTTCAAGCTCTGGAAGATACTCTTTATGGTTGGAAGTATTGCTTCACTTCGTATGTGATTTGAAAGGTGCACAGATGGACATGTAACGTAGTAGTTTCATTCGGGGACTTATCGTTGAAGGTACAGTCGTTCAAAGTACGGTAACTAGATGGTTTAAGCAATTTCTCTCCGTCTGCAAGAATCTCAACGATCAGACATGACCAGGTATGACCAAAACCGTGGATTGTAAGGTCATACTCCGTAACAATAGTACTTGAAGACTATTAGTTAGTATTAGTTAGTTATAATTAATTAGTTATCTTCACTATCTCGGCAAAAGCATTTGGAGTTGCCGAATTGTGCCTCACGCAATCAAAACATTGCAAAACTTTTGACTCACCCTTTTTTGCAAACATTTGAACAAATGCACAGTATAAACACTTTAATACACATATGAATAATATATCCTGCTATAGACTCTTGAAGAATTAATTATCCCTGTATGATTACCTATATTATCTCTCGTTGCAAATTTGAATAATAACATGTTATGTTGCTTGCAGATACAACTTAGGTGTCTGCAAAATTTCTCAGACATTTCTTTATAACATTTTCACTTTTTCATAAATAAAGGTCCATCGATTCGCACACAAGCTTAGAGATATTTATATATTCTTTCTTTATTGATCTCTTAAAATTTGTTAATCTATGCCAGTTGAAATATAGCCATTTGTATTTAATAAGAAACGTTGGCAGAATATTCTATATTTCTATATATTTAAAATATACACATGCGAAATTACATCAGCATGTACGTAACATTCCCCAAATAGATAACCAGTTCTGCGGTTGAGGCTTAGAATATGCTGATGGTACTCACCACAAAAAAGAGTGTACTGGGTATGACACTAAACTACATTAGATAGTGAAGCTCCAGTTTCGGAGATCTGGAGAGTATGGAGTACTCCTTCAGTTTTATTACTCCAAGTGCTCTCAGACTTGGAGTTGTATTTCCTGTCATGATCTCATCTATGGGTCAAATAGATATTTTGAATATTATTCATATTCGATTGGACCGTGCGCAAGAAACCTCTTAAGAAACACCTACACAAAAATATAAACAATTACATAAAATAACGGGATTCTCTAACATCAAGGAATAAGTTTAACTTGATCAATCAATCGATCACTCATTATGCAGATAACATAATAATGAAAAAGAAACAAAATTTATTCTGGACAGAAATTCATCTTCCTTTTTTTTAATTCATTCAACCGAATGCTTTTCCACGGATGAGTTAAATCTAATATTTTATGACGAAAATTATAATATAATTCAGTTCTTAATTCTTCCATTATCGTATATATGGAATCGCTACACATATAGAACATTATCCAGCGTTTTTGCTTAATGGATTCTTGAAGCAAATATAAAAAATAAAATCAATTATATTAACAAATGGGATTTTTTCTAGATCAAATAGAGAAGACAATATAAAATCACTTAATTTTAAGGAAAACTTTATAAATCATCAACTAATTAAAAATGACCATTATTAATCCATTGCTTCGCCTTTGGAATTTATAACAAAATGGAGTCATTGAGGCTTGAAATTCGCTAATGAAAACCGATATTTTTCATAAAGCTCTTTCCAGCTTTGGGAATAGAGGTTGGCAGAATCTATAAACCATTATTTTTATAATTCCACCAAAGTGTTCTCAGATTCTAAATTGTTTACTGGTTTTCTTAATAAATCTATATGCATTCCTGAAGAAAAGCTTCAATAATACTTCATTGTGACAAAATTGTTATCCTAAAGATGACTTCATCATCACCAAACATATTTGCTATTGATAGAATGAGAAAAGTGTCGAAGATTTCAATGTTGAGGTAATAATTGCTACTGTTTATTATTCAACTTCCAACCTCATATCATAAGTAGGTGATAGGAATTTGATTGTTTTCCTCAGTTACATACTTCAATGAAATGATACTAGACAACAAAGTACAGTAGCGATAGCTTGGTGGTCAATGCAATCCGTGATTTATCAATTAATTTCACTTCCACCCAATCATATTTCTCTTTTATATTTTGGTTAGATTAACATGCTGTTTTTCATTTGGATTTTTTCAATGTAAATCTATTTATATTCAATCAATTTCTTATAATTATGTCATTCACATATTGCTTTTTATTTCCTTCAATTTGATTTTCCATTCATAAAAAGTTTTACATAAAATGTTGCACATTTTCTATTTCTATTGCACATCGCTCTGGATTCCATGCTGCTTTCATATCTTCCATGGTTGCTTGTATGTCTTTAATTTATAACCTTCCCATATTGTTTCTCCTCCTCCTCCTCCTCCTCCTCCTCATCATCATCATCATCATCATCATCAGCAGCAGCAGCAGCAGCAGCAGCAGCATCATCAAGGCGAGCCGCTAAAAGAGATTCCCTTGACTGTCTCTCGCCATTAGTCCCTATTGGCCATCGTTATTGGTAAGTGAGCTAGACTGCATCCAAGTTTCTGGGTTAGCCCGGAGCTGATGAATGTAATTTGTAGCTGGTTAACCAAAACTGATGTGTTCATATGTCGGAGTTCATTGGAGAATGTAACTTATGAGTTACTTTTTCCACCAATTACCAGCATGCCCTGTTCGTCTTTTTCGGTTTGCGATATGGAATGTAAGTAGCTGTATGGTTGATGTTTTTTAGGCTGCTGCTTCCAGGAATTGTTCAAGACAGCACATTATAGTCCATGTGGTGCAATTATATAGTAGTACTGACTCGGCTATAGCTTTGAAGAATTCCTGTTTTATTCTATCAGAGATCAGATTTACACATGGTCTATAATCTATCAATATCAGTCACGCTTTACCGATGAGTGTATTGATAAGATATTGCTACCGAGTTATATGAACTGGTCTACTAATGCTTCCATTTAAAAGGAGATGCTACTATCTTGGTTAAAACACATCAACTCTGTTTTATCTGACTTCACGTAGAATCCAATGTCTCATGATGCTTGCTCCTGGATATGCAGAACAGATTTGGCCTGAGTAGGCTAGATTATTCAGAAGAGTTCTAGAGACCTGTGGAGACTTGTAGTCACTCAGCCTCTAGTGAACCACTAGCTAAGTTAGGTGTGAAAAACTTTCATTGAGTGAAATAATAATAATAATAATAATAATAATAATAATAATAATAATAATAATTTGTTGGAGCAAACTGGCACAAAAGGAATACATGAACAGATACGAGTATGTGGGAATTGAAGTTTTACCATACAAACAAATGGTATATCCACAAACCAGAAACCGTCCTTGACAAGGAAACACATACAGTTAGCTGGGACTTGTCAACTAGTGGATTTTTCTGTGCGTGCACACCATAGGGTGAAAGTAAAAGAAGGCGAAAAACTGGACAAGTACTTGGACCTTGCTGAGTAAATGAAAGTGACGGAGGTACCAATCGTAGTTGGGTTCCTTGGAACAGTCCCCCAAAACCCGGAAACGAGTTTCGGTGAATGGGAGATTAGACAAAGAATTGAAACGATCCAGACTCCGGCACTACTACAATTGTCTAGGGTACTTAGAAGGGTCCGGGAGGCCTGAGGAGATTTGCTGAAAAAAATATCAGACTTATATAACTAATAAAAACCGATAATTATTGAAAGCTGAAACAAAAGGTTTCACCTTTTCTACCCAACAGAGGTTTCATACCATGAGTTATTAACTACATGTTATTAAATAGTGCTGATCCAATGATTCTGTTATACCTTAACAGTAACTATTAACCCTTTCACATTTGGCTCGTTCTCCAATAAACAATACAAATTTAGACACGATACATTGTAGCACTACAATCAGAAGAGAGTTTATAAATATCATGGCGTACCGTACGCTGTACAACTACTTATGTGGAGGCGCGCTTAGCGTGACGAGGATCGTTGAAGGAAATGGAATCGGCAATTCGAGTTCAAATCCTGGAAGAGGCTGTTTGAGTTTTACTTCGCACTAATGCCAATAGGAAATGTAGGATTTCATCTGTCCCTCCAACCCAACGACGGGTAATTAGTAATCCCATTTAAGATTTTCTGACTATAAAACTTCCATGATATAAGAACTGGTTCGTGAGAAGAATGTTATAATATTCAATAGGAGGCGTGAGTGTAATGGTTATAGTCGCTGGAAATGAAATAGAAACTCTTGTTCAAATACTGGACGAGGCTGTTTGCCTTTCGCTTCATGCCAATGCTCTTGGAATCCATCTCTTTTTCACTCATTTATGGATAAATAGTTGGCCCCACTGGGTTATTTAACCTTAGTTAGGCAACCAGTCTAGTGGAAGGAAAACTCCTTAAACCAGCTTTACACCACTTGGAAAACTGACATGAGTATTAATAAATTGGAAGAAGTTAATTAACTTCGTGTGTATTTTCATTAACTCAATATCTACCAATATATTGGTAGAAATGAATTTTATACTAGATTTTTCATGTGTAGAAATAATTTTCATTAACTCGCAAACATATCTATTTGAGCCATAAATGGGTCCTTAACAGATACCACCTCTCCGTGTCAGAGGGGACTTTAGAGCAATGGTAATGATGGGGTGTTTTAAACTTCCCAGACCTCCAGAATTGGAAACTCACCACGTGATGCCATTTTTTTTAAATTAAGAAACCGTTTCTGCCAAGAAATCCTTCTTCTATTTTATCACTTCCTAATGCCTGCCTACCTCTCCAATTTGTTCTAGCTATTCTTTTGCTCATCTCGCATATACATGCATTTATCCGACGCCTATACGCATACATACTCATATAGACATACTTGCACCTACACACATATGCATTATTTGCTTCTATATGTACCCAGGAGCAGAAGAGTTTATAGTGTCACAAAGAACTACCTATGTAAATCTTATTTTGTTATGATGGATTAAATGCGTGTGTGTTAAAAGAGTTTAATTAAATTTACCTTTAC
>CM042154.1:37671706-37851706 GCA_023376005.1 Doryteuthis pealeii | reverse complement strand
GAACCAGAAGTCCAAACCTATTGTTAATCAACTATTCCAGCAGATCACAGAGTGAAAATCAATGAAATACTTGGATTTTTCAGATAACTAAAAATAGCTGTAGAACATTAAGATGACAGCGATACGAATTATTATCGGTGGCACTTGAATCTGTCCCCAAATACTCTGAAGAGTCCTGGAAACCCGAAGAGAGTTGCTGTCACTCAGACTCCAGTTAAAGACCATCAATAAACTACAATAATAATAATAATAATAATAATAATAATAATAATTATTATTATTATTATTATTATTATTATTAGTAGTAGTAGTAGTAGTAGTAGTAGTAGTAGTAGTAGTAGTATTTTATTCCATGTGATTTTTTATCTATCAGTTGTGCTTGTTATTTACGAAGTCTCGTATACAAACTTCAATTTTTTATGTGTGTTCTTTTAAACAGTCAAGTATGACTTAGCTGCTGTCTATACACATTCAAACCAACGCCAATGGTCTACTGATTTCTGATGTACTGATTTCAGAGGCTTGCTATTTAATGAGGAGATACCGTCTTGATTAAAACACGAACTCTGGTTTATTTGAGTTCCCGTAGAGACCAATGTCTCTTGCCCCCGTTCAAGGCTATGTATTCGGCTTGAGCAGGTGTAATTGTAAGAAGCGCTAGATCATCTGAATAGTCTGCATCAAGACTTGTTAATAGCGATGGCCAATAGGGACAGATGGGTAACTTGTCCTTTTAAATATGAATTTACTGCCTTATCCATGAAAAATAATGTTGTATTGATATTCATGAAAATTTTATAGAAACAGATTAGGAGAGCAATGGAGCTTAGATAGAATTTTAAAATCCATTGGCAGTAAAAAATATTATATTCATATGTAATATTATAACGTATTCCCCGAGGTGAATTCTTTTGAAACAAAATCAATTGATATCTTTAAAATAAATTATTTTATTGCTTTTCCTCGACTCATATTTTCTGATCAGTATTAGATGGAGGCATATGATGTAATTGATTTTGCTGATTGATTTGATACAATTTATTCAGTAAGATATCACATTTCTGACGTTCCTGTTCAAAGGCCATAACGGTTGATAGCATAGAAAACTCTTGAGGACTGGAGATCAGATCTCTGCAAAATGAAACGATTGCAAACTGATTATTAAAAACGGAATTGTACAAAAAACAAAAAACACACATACACACAGAAACAAATCAAACTTTTCGTCTAAGATTTGCTGTTACACTGATATAGTATTCGCCTGTTGGTTTGAAAAAGAAAGTTGATTTTTTATTACTTGTGCTGAATGAGTTGATCCATTATTTTATTATGAGCACAATAAAATCATATGCGTCATAGGCAAATAAAAATAACTTCTTTAATATTTACCTAAAATTATATGTATATAAAGCATTCTGATTATAAACTATTTTAAAAGTAAAATAAAACAATAATAGAAGGTATTGTGTAAACCTGTTGTCATCATCAGAGCACAATGGTTTGAATCCTCAAAAAGAAAAAGAAAAGCAAAAACGGCCGACACAAGAAATCAGAAAACGCTTACTTTTTTAGAAATTAAAAAAAATTCCAATTTACGACGTGAGTGTTTTCGGATTTCTTATGTCGGGCGTGTTTCCTTTTTTTTTTTTTGAGGATTGTGCTCTGATGATGACGGCAGGTTTACACAATACCTTCTATCATTTTTTATTTTACTTTTAAAATAATTTGTAATTACAACTATGTCATCAGGGCAAGATATTTCATATAAAATATATAAAATATCTTGCCCTGACGACGGCCGTTCTTCTGTATACTTAAAAAGTTTTATACTCTTCTATTATTATTATTATTTATTTCATTTTGTATTTAGAATAATAATAAATAGTATACATTGTGTACAAAGACATCGTCTTGGCTGAAAAACGTGTCGGCACTCCAAATAAACAATTTTTATCCATTCAACATTTGATTTCCTTAATTTATTTTTTCAACAATATATATATATATATATATATATATATATATATATATATATATATATATATTATTCTAAGCCTCATCACTTGAGCGTATAGGAGTAATCAAAGATAAAATTGAAGTTGAATATATATATTATATATATATATATATATATATAGGGTCATCCACAGACACGTGTTTCGACCTATCAAGTCTCTTCAGTGTGGCTAGACATTTTGTAAGCTACCTACAGCCAGAATTGAACTCCGGTCGGTTGGGTGCCAGTCCAGCACCTTAACCATTAGGCTGTCTTCACCTACAGAATGGGAAGGGGATTTTAACTATTTTAATACACACATCGCTTTGTGTGTAAGGGCCGTCACAGAATGCTCCATTCCTTATAGAGAAGAGATATATATAACTTCAATTTTCTCTTTAATTACTTCCATGCGCTCAATTGATGAGGCTTAGAATAACTGAATACATCCAATGCTGACGGGCATCCTCCAAAAAAAAAAAAACGAGTGTCTTAGGTATGATACTATACTGCCAATCAGTCAATAGGATAGTATGCAAAAAAGCTCAATAGAAAGAGCTACACAAAATATTTAAACATGAACATACAATAAACTCGATTATCTAACCTCTAGGCATAAAATAACACGAGATGAGTTTGCATACTTATTTCTCTATGGTTTATTGGCATGTATTCTTCCATGATTTGACACTAACCATGAATTTTAAATCTTTTACACTGCATTGCAAAAGGAATAGGTTATCCTATTCATTTTGTAAGAGAAGCAATTACAGAAAAATATAAATATAAACGTACAATGAACGAGATTCCATAACTTCCATGCATAAAATGAACCTAGACGGGTTAACATGCCATTAAAATCAATTAAGCAGAAAGAAGAAAAACACCAAGAAGGCGAGATGAGGTGGACATACAATTGATAACAGTTAAGAGGAAATGAGAGGGAAATAAAATCGGAAAGTAATTACTATAAGTAAGGTCATAAAATGTAAAAGCTTCGGTTGTATGCAATAAATAAGTTTTAAATTGGCAAATAGTATATATATATATATATATATATATATATATATATATATATATATATATATATATCAGGATGATGGTAAAGTAACTTCCTATTTAAAAAAATCTTATGATTTATTTTTGAATCATTATTTTTACAAAAATTAATAGGAAAAGAACACTCACAGAGTTTTATTTGATATTCTATATGACCTCCATCCTCTCAAGCAGCTCGGGAAACGCATCAACTGATCTTCCTGAGAACTCTTATGGAATGCCAGAAATAAATTATCTTCAAGTTCTTCCAAATTTGTTGCTTCCGTAGAGTATACCTGCACCTTTAACCAACCGAAAAGAAAAAAAGTCGCAGGGTGTTAAATCAGAGCTTCTGGCTGCCACTAATGCAAACCACGTCTACACATCCATCTCCTACGAATATTGGGATTCAGCCATTCACGAACAACATATATATATATATATATATATATATATATATATATATATGAGTGTGTGTGTATGTGTCACATTTCTTCAATGAAGATGATTCTTTATAGATTATGACAGATGTTTGTATGAAGTCCTATTGAAACAGTGATACCATTATACCTTACTAAATTATGTAATCGACTGATCTAAGTGGATAAAGCAATGTCCATTAGTATTAGAAGATTTTTATAGTAATGAAATTTGAATATTCTGTAAGGCTTTTAAAGAAATTTGAAATCTGTCAAATATCATGTTTTACAGGCCTCAGCAGTTAAATGAAAATACATCAATTTTAGCCGCAACATTTAAAAGCCATCGATCATTTGGTTGAAAGGTAGAATGGTGGATGAAAGTCTAGAATATTTCAACGCAAAAGTTTCTCATTGTGGAACCTTATAATTTCTTTTAACACACACACACACACACACACACACTCTCTCTCTCTCTCTCTCTCTCCCTCTCTCTCTCTCTCTCTCTCTCTCCGTCCCTATAAAACATCGATTTTAGACAACATCGAGTGTCTACACAGAGCTGAAAAATGTAAGTTGTTGTGGTCGACCAATACTGCATATGGGAAAGTCACTTATGAGTTCACCAGCTTTGATCAGTATGTATTTCTGTGATGGTTTGAATAATGGGAGGGAAATGGCCATATAACTGCTGTTTTGTAGGATGCTGCTTCCAGGATTTGTTCAAAAGAGCAGTCAGTATCCCATCAAACATTTTCTTAGAGTCCAATTGGTGGAAATAAACAGTAGTACTGACTCGGCTGCAGCTTGGAAGAGATCAGATTTCTATATTCAATAACCTGTCAATAGCAATCCACACTGTTCTTATGCGGATGTTGACATCACTTTCAGTAGATGAGATATTGCTACTGAGATATATTACCAATGATCAGGGTAATATTAAAGAGGGATGTTTTGTCATCTCACATGTAAAAAACATTTTTCAAGGAGCTTCATATCATTGTTCCTTAATATGGTTCTGGTTGTAGTTAATGTATCTAATAAATATAAAACATGAAACGCTCTAACGTAGGCAGAACTATTGATCCATTCATAAATAAACACTATATATATACATTCATAAATAAACACACACACAAACACACACACACACACACACACACACACACATAATATATATATATATATATATATATATACACTCATATGTATCATAGTAGGGAGCGACAGAGAATGAAAGAGTCCAGGAATGTAAGACGTACATGAAGTTTATCATTTTAGGATGAGTCAGCACAACGTGACATGTCGTTTTCTTACTGGTCAAGAGATGTCACGTGTCGAAGTGTGGCGAAGTGTGTCAGAGTTAGAGTGAGAGGTGAGAGTGTGGGTTAAGTTTTGGAATGAAGGGGTGGTTGAGTTAGACGTAAGTCTGTTAACTAATGAATTTTGACTTAGGGAAAAAATTTAAAAAATATCTCATGAGAAAAAATAAGTCGCCCTGTGTTATTATTAAAAACTATAAATGGCATAAACAAGATATTCCTCAGCATTCCCCGTTGATTCCAGACACAAAACGTCAAAGAATTCCACCCCACTAAACGTCAGATTCAACATCCAGATTCGAGTTTCTCCAAGTAGAACAAAAATAGGGATAAGTATACCACAATGATTTTTATAAAAACATCATCACTCCGAATGGATTAATGATTAAGGAACAATATTAATATAGAGATACAAAGATGTAGTAAGGTAAGAATTAGGGAAGAAGAAAGTTATAAGTTGAGATATATTTTAAATACTTATTTTTGGAAAAGTAAAATCAAAAGAGATGATGTCTTTATAAAGGTCTTCCTCTGTATGATAAAGAATATTCAAATGTCATTATGCCAATTATTCCTAATGGCGATGCTACTGAAGACATCACTAAAAGGAATATTTTACCACAAGTAAATTCTCAAATATCTGACCCCCTGTCTCTCTATCTATCTGTAACTACCAAAAGTTTGTTTAGGTTGAGAGAATGTTAAACTTGTGATGGGATGAAGAATTTCCAAAAGTTTTAATGTTTCTTTTGAAGAAGTTATTTCAGCAACTTAATACTTTGAATATATTAAGATTACTTAGATTTGTATTAAATTAAATTATTGATTGTAAAAATATTACATTTTTGAAGTACCTTATGAGGATGTTTATGTATATCAAACTGGATTTGCCAGTCTAATTATTCTAAGGCTAAGGCGGAACCTTTGCCTAAAAGTAAATTACCCACCTTAAAGTTGTAAGATGTGTTTTTAATTTTACAGTACCTTCATTTTTTGTTGAAGAAAATTTCTCATAAGAGAAAAGGAAATGGAAAGATTGCCATTGATGTGCATGGTTATCGTCTAAAAATGTTAAATCTAAAAGTGTTTTTTTATAATAAATAGACTGAAAAATATCCTTGAGAGAAAAACTAAAATGAAAATTTAAGCTACAGCATTTATTTTGAATATGTTTCAACTCTAAATGTTCCTGTAGAAATAATAACGTGTAGTATATTATTAATGAATTCAAAAATAATGCTGTTTGATCTTGGGAGAAATGAAAACGATGATATTTTTGTAAAGTATGAATATCTTTATGAAAAGGCGTTAGGGTAATAATATGACCCTGAGAATGACGAGTTAATTATTTTTTTCTGGTGATAGCCGGAGCTGCTACCACTAAGAGGTATTTTGCCTCAGATTTTGTGTTTGACCCATTATCTCTCTACTTGCCTGTAACTATCAGGGGTAGGCTTATTCTGAGAAAAAATTGTAAATTGAATTTGGAATGAGATGAAGAAATCCGAAAAGATTTGAAGTTGTTATGGAACAAGTTGTTTCAAGAACTTAATTTTTAAGGTTCCCTAGTTTTACCTTGGACGGTGCAGTTACATCCAAATTGCTTATATTTTGTGATGTATCTGGAAAGGCCTTTGAATTTGCTGCTTAAGTTTATCAGGAGAGCTCAGCTATTCAAATATTTACTAAGGCTAAAATAGCTCCTTTATCTAAGAAAATTTTGCCATATTTGAATTGTTATCAGTGTTTTGGGGTTTAAGTTATCTTCCTAATTTGTTGAAGAGTGTTCCTGCGAGCACTATAGAGAATGTAGTGATTACCGTCGATACTGAAGTAGTGTTGTCGTGGGTATTATCTAAAGACATTAAAAATAAAAGTGTGTCCATTAAGATTAAAAGATATACGTGACAGAAACTAAAATAAAGGACTTAGGATATAATATTTATTATAAGCATCTTTCGAACGTCTGATAATCCTTTGATAACTAGAGAAATGTCTCTTAATAAATTCAAAATGAATATGAAGTTCTGCTTGTTTGGAATGAGTTGGTTGGCTGGGGATATTATTAGGTGGCTAGATAGTGAATTGAATTGCCTTACTACGGTTAGTCGGAGTTTGGTGTTGACTAATGTAATGAAAATTGGATCAGTGATGGTAGAGGTCGGACCTGTTGTGAGATGTGAAAGATACTTCTCCTTGGCTAAGTTGTTGAGTGTTCTGTCTTATATTTTAAATATATTTATAATCTAAAAGGTTCTAAGGCTGATCCAGTTGTGGCTGCCAGGATATATACTTTGAAATTGACACAGTCAACATTTCTATCGGAGGAAAATCCTTTCTATTGAATCCATCAAGTAGAAATGTTCCAGTTTTATTGATAAATTGAATCTGTATTTGGATGATATAGGGTTGATAACATCGAGGGGTAGAATAAGCCGATCCAGAATTTATTCTCAAGAAGTTTTATATCCAGTTTTGCTTCCCGGATTTTATCGTATTACTAATTTTATTATCATGGATTGTCATGTGAAGTGCAAATATTTAGTAAGATCCGTTTGTCAGGATTTTGGATAGATATGTCAAGGCAGTTATATCTTCATGTTGTATGTGTATCTCAAATTTACTAACTTACCTGCACATAGAGTAACTGTTGTCAATATCTTGTCATATATATTAAGATAATTCACATTCATCTGTGGTGAGTGATAAATTGATTTAAAAGCTATTCGTTTCAGATGAATTTAAAGGAATCTCCAGTAGTGCTAATATAAATCACATGACTATACCCCGGCTTAGTTTGGTAGTATATGAATATTTTAGTTGGGGATGATGGCTTTCATTTTTTATTATATTGAAAATGAGTTGCTTGATATATTGTTCAAATTCGTCACCCCGTAAGATTGGATTTCACCAATACTGATAGCAGACGTTCGTCAGCGATAAATCCTCTCAATACATAAAACAATACATTGGACGGTTATTCCCTCTCACCCGTGTCAAAATGGACCCAACCAGATGACGTACATATGACCTAAAAGGAAAAAAGGATACTGGTCCGTAATAGTCTAGCTGTGATAATGTAGCTGTGGCAGAAATGGGATATGAATAGGATTTAACATAATTTTACCAGGGAATTATTCTTGTTATGTAACACTTTATTTCTCTTTAAACCGTGCGTAAAAAACAAACTTAAACAACTACACAAAAAATGTAAATATAGATATACAATGAACGCAATTCCCAAACCTCTATGCATAAAATAACACTAAACGGGATGAAATGCCGTTAAAATAATTAAAAAAATAAATCACTTTATTTTCCAGTTATCAACTGCTGTTGTTTTTCTCGAACAAAAGTAGCAAGGGTATACCAGGAATATTTGAATATGATCATAGATTAAGGATCAATCCCTCCCACTCACTTTTAATCTCCAATGTAACATGTTCCCTGTCGCCACATCACACACAACATAATAATGGACAATCTAGATATGTGCTGGATAGACATGCACATACGACTTGAGTGCCTTGTAGACACCATAGCACGTCATATAGACGCTGTTATTTAGACGAAGGGATGAGCTACACATTATTAGGTGGCATTCTCTAATGTTTTGTCACCTTCGATGAGTCATTTTAATGATGAGGAACATATTTTTCTTGATGTCTGTAGACTTCAATCTCTAACGTTCCTCTTTTATTGTTTAAGTAAATTATTTCGATCCACTATCTACCCATTAATTCAAATGCTAACAACTGTATATACATACGTACTTGTATGGGTTTTTCAAATATCAGAATACATCAACTTTTTAATAAAACACTGACGACGGCCATGTCGCGAGGTAAAATTGCCAATATTCCACTCAACAAACAAAACCAATGAATAAATAAACGAACAAATAAATAGATAAATAAATGAATGAATGAATGAATGAATAATAATAATAATAATAATAATAATAATAATAATAATAATAATAATAATAATAAATGCATTTAAGAACAAATATTTGTATTTAAGAAAACAAAACAAGTATAAAAATTTACCGTAATCTTTGGAAATTTCGTATTGTCTACGACGGCTTTTAACTACTATTGCTAACATAGCAAAGGCCAGGTCTCTGTGACCTTGCGTTGCTAGTGACGCACCGTTGACGTTATGAATTATTTCTTCATTTGTTTTAAAAGGATTCGCATCTATCACACTCGTCCTTGAGAGATAAGAACAAAATAGCGGTGTAATTCGCTGTCATAGAAGAAATTATACACACACACACACACACACACACACACACACACACACATATATATATATATATATATATATATATATATATTTGTGTACGTGTAAGTTGGTGTATATCTGTGTGGGTGGGTGAAAAAGAGATAGAGATAGAGGAAGAGAGCAGTTAATATTCAGTATTTCCCGCAGACTTTCGCTTAAGGGAATGCCTATGAATATTTCGTTTCAAGAGAAAAAATATTTCGACATAGTACAACGAATTGAACAGCGTTTACCCATCAGTAAAGGATATTAATCATATACATCTTTTTTTTGTTGGGTGGGTGGAATAATTAACATTCGCAGAAAATATGCCTTTCTCTGTAAGGTGATTCAGTGCCTCTATATTATTAAGGTATATTTATATACCTTTAATCAGCAGAATGGCATTGTCTAGGAAAAGAAAAAAAATGTATTCAAAACAGCTTTACTCCGCTTAAAAATTGACTTTGTGTTTAATCCAGTCAATGGTGGAAGGGTTGGGTAAATACATTTTATTCTTCTCTACCATAACTTTAATATACCAGTGTTTATCTATTTATCTATTATTGTGTCGTTACTCATCTTGGGAAAATAGGCAATCAAGTATAAAGATTGTTTGAGGACGTTTTAGCAACGGATGTTTCACCTCATGATGCTTCACTCGCAGAAGTTTCGACAACGCATTGTTTTTCAAGGAAATGTTATTTTATCTTTTAAAATGAGGTACATTATTTATAAATCTAATGAATTTTACATTGATTTACAGCTATGAAATATCATTTTTATTGTATATGCTTTATAGTTATAGTTGTACGTTGAATTACGAATGCCACAATGTACGAGTTTTCTGAGGTTACGAGATGTCACTTGGTCGATTTTTGGCTTGGTGTTTATGAGCTAAAATTTGAGGTACGAGCGTGCACGTGTTAATAAGTTTATTAAACACATTTAAGTTTCCAAATTTATTACTCCAAAGAAAAATATCATTTAGTAAAAAATAAACATTAAAACATATTATAGCATTTCTCTGAATGTTTGAGATGAGGCTTGAAGATTAGTATTATCTGCGTTATTCGGACTATTGTCCCCATCTTCATAGTTATTTGTACAACGTTTCTATTTTATTGTTTTTATACAATACAGTGTTATTTTCTTATTTACTAAAAAACTAACAAAAAAATGAGGATGTTTTTTGGGGGGCTGTGACGGATTAATGGCATTTCAGTTTATTTCCATTGAGAAAATTGATTTGATATACGAGGAAATTTAGTTACGAGCTGAACTAATTAAACTCATAATTCAAGGTACTTTACCACTTAACATTTGTTTTTTTTGTATCATCATCCTCATCATGGCGTTCAGGCAGCACAGATTCCCCTCCTCTCTCTCTCTCTCTCTCTCTCTCTCTACTTTCCCAGCAGTGTCCAGCATGTCTTGCTCGCCTTTCTTGGTTGCGAAATAAAAGGTAAATGAGCGTACAGCTGCCGTTTTGTAAGATGCTGCCTCCAGATTTTGTAAAAAAATAGCAAGCACCATCCTTGTGTAGTTCTCATCTACTCTTTTCTTCAACCTTTTCGTTAGAGTACAAGTGTACATACAATAGTACTAAAACATGGTTGAAATTTTTTTTATAAAAGATAAATAAAACATTTTTTTTATTTGTTTTCATTTTCAACAAAATAGTGAAAATATAATTTAGAATTAAATACCATCATAGATCTAATGTAATATCCAATGATAAATACATAATCTATATATATGTAATGTGATTTATATTTAATATTTGCAATTCTTTTCTTCGTTTATATGTATTTATCTAACCCCTTCGTGAATTTTTAAGTGACGTTTAAGGTCTGAATTAAGAGTTTCCTTCTTCAAGACTAGTTGCCATATCAAGGGTTAAAGAGCCCAAAATGCCCTATACGTGGATTTATATTTTACCAATGATATTAACGCTATACGAAATGTAAATGAATTCTTCGTGGATTTAAACTCGTTTCGACGCATCCATTTAGAACGACGATAACCATTACACCTCGTATGCCTGTTTCCTTTATAGATATTTTAAAAATATTTCATAAGAGAAAAATCAATGATATAATATATAGATTCCCTTATTACCTTATAGACCAAATCGTCTGATGCTTTCCACATTGTTAGCCACAATGGCCTTTTCATTCTTGATCTCATGTTTGGATTTTTTATCAATGTTTTAGTATTAACAGCAATTACAGGTAAGATACGGCAAAATTGTTATCTATTTCTGTCGACCACAGTATCCGTTATATTAATACAGTCAACTCTAAAAATGCGATTGTTTATTCTTTTTATCATCCGTTTCCCGGAGAATTTAAGTGCTTTTCTCCAGGTCATTTATCCTTTTTTTTTTGAGTGGGTTTGAGGAGGGATCTAATCCCTCTGCAGTGGATACAGTCAGCGGATTTTAAGCCTCGCTGATTGGATGATGACAATATTAAAATGATGCTTTAATTTCATTCTAAAGATTTGTGCGGTGTCCTCTACCACACTAAGATTGAAGTGTATTTGTTTAATAACAGATTGGCGAAATTATTGCCATGTTGTGTAGTTTGTTTAAATAGATTTTACCTGTCAACATGTTATTAAGTAGAAGTGACAGTTCATTATACTTGGCTTTCATTGGAGGTGAAAGTCATGTGATGAAAGAGAAAATTTAGAATAACTTAACAGCATCAAGAACCACAGAACAGAGAGCGATTGAGTTTGACTCCCGGCATGTGTCCTGATGATAACTAAATATGTGCACATAGAAATTTGTCTGTGTTATTCTTTATCAACACAAAATGGCGAGCAGAAGAGACACAGTGATGACAAGAAAAAAGAGAGGAGCTGGGCGTTATAGAATTAGAAGGAACGTTGCACATTTCTATAACGTTCTAATAATCGTGATTTGTATTTTTTAAGATCACTAATTAGGACTGAGCCTATTCTAGTAGTGACCCCCCAAACGCGGTTTAACAGGCTTCAATTCAGAGTTTTCCTTCTCCTAGACTGGTTGCCTAACCAAGGTTAAAGAGTATAGTCTGTCCTACTATTTACCCATAGCTGGAAGGAGAGTAGTTGGATTCATACCTATGTGAACTGTAGCTTCGTCCATGATTTAAACTCGGATCGACGAACCATTACATCATACACCTCCAACAATCTTTTTTGTATCTTTTTTCATTATTTAGTCACAAATGTCAGACTTTTTTTGTGTGTTAGACATTTATTTAATCATAAGATCCATGGTGTAGCTCCATATTGAATGGTGATTTGAGACTAGTCGATGAAAAATGAAATAAAAATAAAGGCTAGAAGATTTCTTTGCTCGAAGTCATTCTGTCTGTAAAGAAGGAACTTCATTTCGACTTTTTCAATTTTTCACGAAGATTAACATCAGAAACATGACGGCACATAGAATTCGGCTGCATTCACTTGTAAAATATAATCATGTGATTGAAACTAGACGACAGAATGAACAACTTTGAAAATATTGTTTTGTGATTTGCTCTAAAATTTGTGTGTTTTTGCTGTCTCGTCTTTGTTCTCAATTCATCAGATGCACCTGACAGTTTTCATTATGTAAGTTTAGTCAGCCATTAGCAACACTACAAAAACAATGTAAACATAACTTTATAAAAACTGTAGTAAGAACATATTTACGCAGAAGTATATATATATATAGTCATCAACCCACAGTCTTGTTTCAACGTATCCCGTCTCTTCAGTGCGACTAGGTTTGCATGCTGTTTCAGGCCGATTTATCGTCAGTCAGAGTTCTTCCGCTTCATCTACATGACCCACCTTGAGAAGGTGAATTCACTGATATAAACATATAAGGCCGCTAGGAGAGATCAATCAGTTTTAAGAGAGGTATGCAATTTTAGCGAAATTAGCGGCCATTAGAAAATTCTATTTCCATATATACATATGTGTGTGTTTTTTTTTTGTATATATATATATATATATATATATATATATATATATATATATATATATATATATGAAATGAAGATAACTTTTATCATTAAAAAATCTATTTCATTTTATTTAAAGGAAAATAAATTAGTTTCAGGTAAATGCAGAATTTCTCAATCATTGTAAAGACAAGGTATTCCATTAACATCAGCACATACATCAAATCAATCTTTTGATGGATTCGTTTATTCTAACAGCAGGTCAACCTGTCTAGGGTTATTTTATGCATTATAGAAATAGCTTTCATTAAACCCTTACATTTACATTTTTGTGTAGTTGTTTCTTAATAGTGTTTTTGTACATGGTCCTACACAAATCATTATTAAGTATATCTATTTTACCCATAGTAGGGACCCTAAAAAGTACTACCACTCCAGGTCGTGGTTGACCTGGGTTTAATGGCAATGAAGAAGTACAACACACTCCTCAGAACGGGATCCTCACCCGAGACAGTTTAGGGTCATACCCAGTACACCCTTCTTGGAAGGGGGCTCTTACCCTTCTGCAGGGGATACAGTAAGCGTATTCTAAAACCCACTGACAGGATGTGAAACATTTAGAGTCTTTCTAAAACATTAATATAAACTAGTGATAGGTAAGTGTATTATGCGATGAATTTCAGGAGTACTGTCAATTATGAGGTACAATCCTCAGATCTCCAGAACTGGAACCTCACCATCAGATGCAGTTTAGCGTCATACCAATACTTTTGAGGACATCTCTTTTTAGAAAGACATAATTTAAAATGTAGTTTCATTACGTAGGGTGATGTTATATATATATATATATATATATATATATATATATATATATATATATATATAACGTTATTTACTAAATCTAGTTGTCTGCATCGAAAGTAGCTCTTTTACCACATCATATTTATTAGATAAAATTCTTTTCAAACTATATTTTGTCGAACATTGCCCACCTAGGTTCTAGTCTATAAATTGGTGATTTAATTATTAATAGTGACTGGTCAACAATCGGGCACCATTTTTCCGCGAACAACTCGACAGACTAGTTCAGCTGGCTTGCATAACTATTTGAGCATAAAATTTGTACTGATGGCTATTCGTTTCTTTCGTGCGGCTTTTTTGAGAACAGTGGACTGGAAAATATATCGGATCAACTTGCAACTTTGCCGTGGAGACCAAAACATTCGAATGTAAACATCATAAAGTCTTTAGTAATGCCACAAATCGCCGCTCCATGCTCGTATAGTTGTATATGAGGGTGTGTATTTCCAAATCTGTATATATCAAAGTATCTGCATAGATTAACATATTCTACATAAGTGAAAGAATATTCATAAGGGATTATGAAAATACAAAACATATCTCGATTTTAATCAAGGTAGCCATCTATCAAGACAAAAGACAAGATACGTGAGTGCGTTCGTTTATTTAGTTTCACACAGATTGATCATTGGGAAGATAGTACATTCAATTGACACCAGTACATACAGCACAGCATTTCCTTGAATTCATCTATTTTGTCCTGTATATATATATATATATATATATATATATATATATACGCACACAAAATTCGGTATGTTAATATCTATTTTACTCTTTTTACACACACACACACACACACACACACACACACACACACACACACATGTTTTGCTCAGAGGCTTAAGCATCCACCTAGGAAGCACAAGACTCCGGATTTGATACTGGCCATCGACAACTCAGTGCATGAGTAGCACAGCTTGGATCTATGCGTTAAATTGGGGAGCTGATATTAGGTGTGGCACTCCACTTCAGATGTAAAAAATAATCTCTCTGGTCTAATAATAATGAACAGACTCCCTCGCTGTCGGGCTGATACCGACAATAGGCCACCCCACCGACTATATTTACACACACACACACACACACACACACACATATATATATATATATATATATATATATATATATATATATATATGATTTTGGTTTGAAAATCACATAGACGAGAAACCAATAGTTAACAAAAGACAATCTAACTCATATATATATATATATATATATATATATATATATATATATATATATAGAGAGAGAGAGAGAGAGAGAGAGAGAGAGAGAGAGAGAGAGAGATTAATATACAATTCCGGAATAAATTTCATAAATAAATCTTTAAGTATTTGATCACTCGAACACTTCTTTTTCCTAATTATGTTGTCAGTATGTAATATACTATATATAACTGTTACAGAATACTTTCCCAGTCTATTTTGTCTTTCATTTCAAACACTTTCTCTTAATTTCAGTCACAGTTTGTTTTGTAATTCAGACATTCTCTACTGCAACAATCGATAAACCATAAATATGAGCAATAATCTTGTAGACACGTTCACTCCAGACATTGTACATCTGTTACTTTAGAATTGATGTGGTAAGTGGAAACTTACAGACATGACACATTACTAAGTTTAGGAGTGACTCATTCACAAGTACCGTATATACCCGAGTAATGAACAGCTTCGTGTATTGAATGGCCACTAATTTTTAGTCACAAAAATGTTTTCATCATATATAGCGCATAATAAACAACGGTAAGCCTGATATGTTTGAAAACGTATTTATTGAAATAAAAGACCCCTTGTTTTTTTAATGACTTTTTCCAGTGATTCGTCTTAAATAATCTAATAAATTATATACCCGTGTAATGAACAACACCTACTTTTTAGCCAATAGAAAGAGTTTTTTTAATTATATATATCGTGTAATGAACGACCTCTAACACTCATCAGATATCCAGAATTAGAGCCTCGTCATCAGATGCAATTTTTTGTTATACACAGGACGCTCGTTTTCTTGGGGGTGGGGTAACTCTTCTACAGGATATACAGTCAGCGTATTCTAAGACCCGCGTGGGCGTGACATATTTTGAGCATTTCTAAGAATTATATTGATCTAATGGTAGGCAAGTGCATTATGTGTAGAATATGCGACTTGCTTGCTTGATTCCACTCTTAGTTCACATGTTATTCAATGAATTCAACTTAGCCGTTAGCGGAATTAAGAATACGCTGACTGTATCCCCATCAAAGGGGTAATACCCACTCAAAAAGGGCTGTTCTGGCTGTCAAACTAAACTGCATCTAATATTGAGGCTCCATTTGTGAAGAGTGTGGAGTACTTCTTCAATGCCCTGACTCCCATATCCACCCTGACCCGGTGTTTTAGTACCTGTTAGAGTCCCATGATTATTAATATTTTTAAAAAAGTGTTCTAAAATAAAAATTCAAGAAACAACTCCACAGAAAATTTGAATATGAATGCAATTCCCTGATCTAGAGGCATAAAATAAACCCAGACGGATTGAAATAGCGTTAAAATTAATCAATCAATCAATCTGAATCCAGCTGAGTTTGCCTTTGATCCGCATCAAGTAGATTACGATAAGAAAACATTTGTTTGAATTCATGAATATTTTGAATTGGAAAGCGAATGCTGATAATCATGGGAACCATACAATTTGGTCACTGAGATATTGGACGTTTTTTAGGAAAATCTTGGTCGTTTATTCTAAATTTCATCATTTTTTTCCATCAGCTCCGGTTACTAAGATATGATAAACCCTTAACTTAATGAATACAGTTGATTGGATACAAGGATTGATATTAGTATTGCCTTTTTGATTAATAAAACGGTTTCATGCATTAACTCAAAAACACAAACTGCTAGCTGTGAATATACCTAGTATTAGGTTTAAAATCTGAGGCCCTAAAAACTTTTTCAAAAATTTGTTGCCAAGTGTAATTAATAATATTGTGTTACACGTTTCCAACTAAACTGACATACAAGACAATTCAACACAGAAAATGTGTTGCAGTCATCTGTTACGTTAGAAGTGTTTATAACCAAGGGTAAATCTACGAGGAAATGATGGCAACATTAAACGAAAGATGCCTCTCCTTAGAGAATAGTCAAAGAGTGGACAGATGAAAGAATGAACATATCAATCACTCCTTGTATTTGACTACAGAGTTTGTGAGTTATTAATGTAAATAAAATAAATCAAACGACATGCAAACATTTGCTGGAGAGATGATTTCTATTGTTAATACTGGCTGCTTTTGTAGCCATAAATCGTCATTTTTAGAAACAGATATTTTTGTTGTTTCTGAAAAGTTTTCAAAATGAACAATTTTTGGCAAACTTGGTTGAAAGATAGAAAATAAATCAGGTTTAACCATAAATGATCTTTGTGAAAGAAAAGAAACCAAATAATCATAGATAAGTGGGTCTCCTAAGAAAATTGCAACCAGCCGCAAAAAGTATTGCGGGTCTGATTTCCTTTCAATTTGCCGTGATTGATTGGGTGCTTTTAACGGCAGGTCAACCCGTCTACATTTATTCTATACCTAGAGGTTAGGGAATCGCGTTTATTGTATGTTCATATTTACATTTTTTGTGTAGTTATTTCTTAAGAGAATATTTTTGCAAACGGTCCTATCGAATATGATATTAATAATTTTAAAACAGATGTATTTGATCCATAGATTAGGCTATAACAGGTAAAACCAATCAGGATGAGAGTGGACCTGGGAGTAATGACACTGAAGGTATACTTTACACTCCACAGATCTTAAAAACCGGATCCCCATCATCATATGCAGTTTAGTTTTATACACTCTTTATTTTTGGGGGTCTTGTCCATCTGTAAGTCAGCGTATTATCAGCGCGATGACAGAGGAATGTAGCAAATGAGAAAGTAATTAAAGAACGTTGTGTGTGCGTGTGCGTGTGCGTGTGTGTGCGCGCGTGTGTGCATGACCTCATTAAGTTGTAATTAGTAGAATCTCAGCGTGAGGTAAAATCTTCAACTGCAATCTTGAGCAATATCAAGATGAGAAGGCTTCAAAACAGCTCACTACAGCTTTAATCACTTGGCTAGAGACGACTGATGTGACCTCTGAAAATATCCTTACTTATATCAGAAATCTAAACAAAGACAATCATTTTTATTTCCCAAATATTTCGGCCTAAATTCTGCTGCTTAAAATATCAAACCGGATTTACTATGATTTATGATATTTTCTTTACTGGAGACGCACCCTTTTGGTGAGGCTTAAATATGCCGACACCGAGAGTATCTCCTGCATATAGACCCCTTCTTCCAAAAAATGTGCTGTCTGTTATAACACTAATTTGCATAATTTTCCACAGTTAAACACTTTTATCTTTTTATTTTAGTGTAATATATATATATATATACTTTTTAAAATTATTTATCTCGAGTTTATCGACGTCCAAAATTATGTAAAAGGATCTTTTGCAGACATGCACAAAACTAAACCAGATATTCAGTTGAATACAAATGAAATCCTCAAATTTAAGGTATGGGAAGGTTATGTGAGTATTTCTTATTTGTAAATAATTTTCTCGTAAAACTCTATCCGTTAGATAACTTTAGATATATATCAAAATGAAAGAAAGTATATGTAAATCAATAATATATATTTATTAAAACTAGTTTTAAAAAACACTGGACCGTCAAATGTTTCATACTTTCCGAGTATATATGATATATGGTTGTTCTTTATTCTATATATTAATGATCTTGACTATATATTAAATACTCATTAATTGAATTACTTAATTCCTGTCGGTATTGTGACGTAAGCAGTGGCGTAATTTCGATTACAGACAGATAAATACCGAAAATCTATTGTATATAGATTAAGTAAAAGCAGATCTGGTCTGTATCTCAAAATATCAGAATTTTTCGCGTCTCATTTTCTGGAACAGGGTCAGTTTTTGCATGTAACATTTCTCAGTTTGGTCAGATTTTAGTCGTTTGTACAATTCCCAGGGGATCACTTTTTCCACCCTATCATGTCTGCACTTGTACTTCTTCTGTGCCAGTTTCCAATGCCCAAGCGAATGGTTAACCAATCATTATTTGAAGGAAAGATGCAAAGTTTACGAGATTTGTCACCCAAACTAAAGTGAACACACGTAGTTTATTGATTTTGCTTGCAGTTGAATTAGTATTTTAAATATTCACCCTTTATAGACCACATACCATGTCAACTGTTTATGGAAACCTTTGATTGATTGATTGATTTTAACGGCATGTCAAATCTATGGTTATTTTATGCTAAGGGGTTATGGAATTACGCTCAAATTTACATTGTTTGCGTAGTTGTTTCTTAAGAGATTTTTGCACACGGCCCTATTGAATACGAATAATTATTAAATAGATCTAGATCTCCAGAAGAGAATTCTCAACATTATATACGGTTTAATGTCATATTAAAGGCACAGAAACATTTAAAAATCAATAAAAAATAGCAATGTGCCTTATGTTCTCTTAAAAATAATAATGAATGCATTTTTGAATATATTCGGAGATGTATACTTTGTGATTTTGTTTGTTTTCTTTGTTTAATGGCATGTCAATCATCGCATGTTATTTAAAACCAATGCCATCCTTGTAAAAGAACAAATAGAGGTACTATTTAACCCATAGCTAGAGGGAGGATGGGTTTCATACTTTTTCAAAGGGTATTAGGCCGAAACCGAATGTAATAGTGAGTGGGGTTTGAACTCACTTTAATGTTGCAGTTTAACATGTTAGGCACAAGGCCACGGGGACACCCCCATGACTTATGGAACTCGCCTAGAGCTCATTAGTTCTAATCAATGAAATTCGAAATGTAAAAACAAATTTACCTAAATTTCAGTAATCGTTTATTTACCAAAGGTTCACAAAAGGAAATTTGATTCACAATGACGAATAATTGATTTCCTTCACTAAAATCATTAAACGTTGCATCCTCAATTCTTTTACACAATTATTTAAATAAATACTTTTGTTTTACTGATGTGAACATAAAGAACCCTGTCCTAATGAAGGTCACACTTATAAATATAATTGGAATTGACTGAGTCGCGCTTTACCGTAACGGTTATCGTCGTAGAAAATGGAATCGAAGAACTGAGTTAAAATCCATGACGAAGCTATTTGCTTTTCATTTCACGCTAATGGAGAAGAAAAACTCTGAATCTATACCATCCTTACGCCACTTGAAATTTCACCTTGCCTTACAATTTATCCGTGGTAGATGGGTTGGGTAAATGCAGACAATGACAATGATTATCTTTTGATTATTGGGGAATTTAAGCGTGAAGGGATTGAAAGAGATCCAACGTCAGGGATTCTTTCAGTATGTGTATAATCACTGGATGAATTCCCCATCCAGATTTGGATCGCAACTGCTTATAATGAGAGTAAAGATACTTTGTATGATGGTCAGCTGATGTTTAGGTTATCCCCCCCCACACGCCCACACACACTCTCTCTCTCTTTTCTGTCCTCTCTATTTTTCCCAATGTATTTATACTCTCTTCCTCTGTCTGTCCTCTATCTCTTTTTCCTTAATCATCGACCTTCTTCTCTTCATCATCCCTACCTAATTTATACATACACACACACACACACACACACATATATATATATATATATGTGTGTGTGTGTGTGTGTCTTCTCCCCCTCTCTTTTCCCTTCCTTTCCTTTCTTTTCCTTTTCTATCTCTTACCTCCTCCCTCACTCTCTCTTAATCTTTCCACACCCCTCATCCCATTCCTCTCTTCCAGTAGTTCTGGCGATAACCTGTCGGTAACCAGGTTTTGACTCCATGTTCACGCCAAACGCTCTATCAATGATATTAAGCACTATCTTAAAAACATTGCAGCTATATTATCTACAAATTATTACTTATTCATATATAAATTGTATACATCAATAAGGCAGAGATAGAACGTTTTTCTTTTTAGGCTTCTTATATTGGCTCCCCTAAATACATATTCCATTAACAGTACTAGCAAATATATGCACCCTCCGGGTGCAAGTATTTAAGTTTTAATATAATAAAATATCATATTAAATTACAAAGGCTAATTAAACTGACTAAGAATGCAGATAAAAAGATCTGCAACAGAGGGGGTATAATCGAAAAATAGAACAACTTTTAAACTAACTATTCCATCATTTTCCCTTACTCCCCTGTTTCATTGGTAAATTTTCCTAATTTAACTATTTAGTTAAAATAGGAAGTAAAGGATAATATTACAGTTATTTCTTCTTGTAAATAAATTTCTTTTAAGATTTATCTACGAGATTTTTGTTTATATTTCTTAAGATAAAACCAAACAATTAGAAATCAATAATACCAAGCACATATTATTAAAATAAAATTTTAAATATCAATATGCAAATTAGCCTTCTCGTTCAAACTGTAAACCGCTATTTTGCTGTATATATAAATACAATTGCATTTATTAGTACGTAGATATGATCAACAGTATTAATAATGTAAAACAATTTTATTAATAACTGAAGTTTAAAAGAATGAAATCATGGAGAATTTGACGTAAATAATTAAAGGAATTGTGACTTGAGTAGTAATATAGTTTCGGCTTCAGACAAAAATGCAGTCTATCTCCATTATATATAGAGATGTCATGGAGATACGTGGCGAGTTAAACACCATTCCTCCTGTCATATATACGATAGTGTAAGAATGGACTGATCGAATATATATATATATATATATAGATATATATATATATATATATATGCATCATTAAAATCCATAGGCAAGTTTCCTTTTAACAGTTTTTTTATTATTTTTTCTTAACCATTGTTTAAGAATTGTTCGTAAATCTAGTTGAATTTTATTCAAAGATTGCCCGAAATTTTCTCTTTGAGTAACCCCCCCCCCCCCATTGCATTAATAATTTTCAAGGGTATAAAAAAGATGTCATTTTTCTCCAGCAAATATTTTGTTTTTAATATTTAGGATACTTTCTGTTTGGAGTGTATCAAATATTGAAAATACTTCAGAGAAGTATTTTCAATATTTGACATAAGCATGAATAAAATATTATTAAATGGGTATTCGCAAAGGTTTTCAGAATTGATTTTACATTAAAAATTTTTTGATGTATATTGAGTCGGTAGTTTAAACCAAAGAGGACACGGAAACTGTTGTACCCCTCAATATCACCTCTCTGTAGTGTACGCACGAGTATGGACAGACGATTATGTACGAACATATGTATGGTAGTAGAGAAAGTCTGATTTGATTAAAAGAAACAAGTATTTCTTTTATCTTTTAGCAACGTTTTATCTTTATCTGTCAGTAATTGAAATAGTTGCATCAGTTTTCCGTTAATTACAGCCGCAACAAATCCCACAAACAGAAAGATGAAAAAAGAAAAGAATAAGAAAAAGAAAAGAGTTCCTCTTGACGTTTTAGAAGGCAGTCAAATTTCCTTCTAATTACGCACCACTTTGATGACTTTGACTGCTGGCAGTCAAGTATACAAAAAAATCCAGAAAACAAATACAGATACAGAGACACAGGAACCCGCCTCACGCACACACACACACACACACACACACACACACACACACACATATATATATATATATATATATGTGTGTGTGTGTGTGTGTGTGTGTGTATATGTTGATTCAAACACATTCACAGCTATATATGGTACTCAATCGTATCAATGATTATACACATACATATCTCAGTGTAGAATATATTTACTCGGGAAAACATGTATACACGAATCTGTTAGCACACTGATGTATAAAAGCTGCGATAGGTAAATTGTCGCATTTTTGAATTATACTTTTCGCACATGCGCTTTGTATGAGTTTTTTGTTAATTGTAGAGCAAGCGAGGGTCAGTTTGCCATTGTCTGTGAGCAGCGCCATATATATATATTCCTTCCTAGCTGAAGGAGAAAAAATCTAGAACTTTAGATCATATAACTATGATATTAAGGACCATGTAGTATGCCGTTCACCCTAGATGAAAGTCGATAGAAAGTGAGATAGAGACAGAGAGACAAACAGGCAGATAGATAGGGAGATAGAACTGTAGACTTCGAGTGAAGGAAGTGTTTATATTTATTAATGCTTCTGTTAATTGGGGAATCAAAAGATTAATGGGCTAATTACAGCAATTTCAAGAGAGACGAATTCTCATGACAACCTAAAACTTTATAAAATGCTGAAAAAAGAACATCTTGCAACAGGGGGACAATAAAAGTTAGAACTGAGAGGAAAAACATCATGGACATATTTTTAAAAGATAAAGGACCTAATGAGCCGGTAACTAGATCAGGTTTGTGCAACGGACACCTGAAAAAGATAAAAGAGGATATTTTGTTATTTTGTTGTTTTTGTATGTTTTTTTTAATGTTAACTCAAGGAATTTGAAAGGATTTAAGTTCGCACATCTTCCTCATTCTAAATACAACAACAGAACTGATGCTGCAGTTCCAAACCCATAGACGAAATGAAAAGTTGTCATTTATGATGGAAACCATGCTAGTCATGATCATAATGATAAGCTCTTCTTTGTATCTCGTTTCATGTCTGTATTCTCTTCTGTTAAGTTTGCTCAGACATTTCCTTGTTATCACTTTGTCGTAAATTGTTCTCACGTTTACTCCCTATGAAGAAATTATTGTCAACCAACCAACGGCATGTCAATCCGTCGAGGGTTATTTTATGCCTGGAGTTTAGTGAATCAGGTACATTGTACCTTCATATTTACATCTTTTTGTGTAGTTATTAAAACGTTTAGATTTATTGCATACGGTCCAATTGAATAAGAATAAATGTTAAAGAAATCTACTTGATCTATAGATGGAACACTAACAGGTACTACCATTTCGTGTCAGAGTTGACCTGAGACAATGAATAGGTACTCCACTGTAGCCTCATTATCAAATGCAGTTCAGTGTCATACTCAGGACCTCTCTTTTTTTGGTTAGGGTAAGACGGTACCAGCGTGGATATTCAACATGTTTAGTCAGCGTATTCTTAGCCTCGACGACAGAGTAAGATATATTGACGATGCAAATGGTTTTATAATACCTAACACTTACCTAATACAACAATCTGCATACAAAACTTCAACTTAATCTGCTACTACTACTATAAATAGTAATGCTGCTGCTACTACTACAACTCCTTATAATAATAATAATAATAATAATAATAATAATAATAATAATAATAATAATAATAATAAGAAGAAGAAGAAGAAGAAGAAGAAGAAGAGGATGATGATGATGATGATGATGATGAAACTGAAAGAAAATAGGATGAGAACGAGCAGGAGAAAAATAAAACCAACAAGACAACGAAGAAGAATTATAAATCTCTAATTTGAATGTTTTACTCATTTATCTTCGATATTGCTTTGTTTTCCGCTTTGAAAAGAGTAATTCTTCGAATTGGTAAATGCACATTTATGCCTTCTAATGAATATTTGAATTTTCTTTATGAATCAATGTGAATAATCCAAGTGTTTATTTCCATTTTCATTATACACACAGCTACAGAGATGTAGACACAGACATACACACAACCAAATATGTACCTAGAAAATGGTTGTTGCTCTAAGGTAATTCGCCATTTATGTAGTAAAAACAGATAACGATTCGTGAAAATATTACTTCCATAAATCATATAAAAATGATAGCAACTCTAATAATCTTGTTTCTCTCGACTGTGTTCGCTTTTGTAATTTGTTAAATAGTTTTTGAATTCTTTCCAGATAACATCGACGGAAATGAATAAACCGTTTATGTTTATGAGAAATCGGATATATGTTGCAAGAATGGAAAATAATCTAATTGAAAAATACGAATGATACAAAATTGTGTATAAATGTTATAAAACATTCTACATATTTGTATCTGTCGTCATCTCGTATCCTGAGTATGACACTAAATTCCATGCTAGATCTGTAGTTTTGGGAAGTGTGGAGTTCCGACTTCATAGCTATTATACCCAGGCTTACTATGAGCCAGAGTGGTAGTACCTGTTACAGTTCCAACTCTGAGTTAAATAAATCTATTTGAAAAGTATTAGATAGGAATACTTGAAACCATATAAATATGTGCAAATGATAATTAAATAGAAGATGGTTAGTTGAAACTACATTAATGACACAAAGTCTAACACGTCACGTCACGTGGTCGGATGGAAATTCCGTTAAAAGTAATGAATGAATAAACTTTAAAAACTAAGAATCGTAAAATTAGAAATAATACATTAATAAAATTAGAATTATTTTAACAGCTTGAAATTGTCAAAATATTGAGCAAAGATTCCAAATACTTCAATGTAAGATAAGAAATAAGATTTGTCCGATTTTTGTATTTGTTTAGGTATTTACCTAACATACTCGCCACGAGCAGGATATGACACAAGGTTGCAGTAAGGGGCATCCAGCGAGGGTCAAAATTTTTGTATTTGCTGTATAAATAATAATTTTACGTGGAACTTCTGTCAATTATAAAATAGAAACAAAAGTTGCGAGTAAAATAAATACAACTGTTATTGTTATAGTAATACAAATATTGATCCTTTCGAGTGACGTTTCGTGTTGCCATAACATCGGACTTTCTCATTTGTCTGTCTTGAGATCAGATTGCATGACATAGAAATATACATAATGAATATCACATTGTAACTCACTTGCATCATTTCCGTCATGTGGTTATTTACATATTTACTTCTGGTTGGCTAAGGTGGCATCAGACGTGTTGTTAAGTTGAAAATGCGTGAACATTGGTCAACTTAAATCCTTGCAAATCTCATACGTAAACAGTAAGGAAGAATGAGAGAGAGAGAGAGAGAGAGAGAGAGAGAGAGAGACAGACAGACAGACAGACAGACAGACAGACAGACAGACAGACAGAAGAGAGACAGAGAGACAGAGAGACAGAGAGACAGACAGAGAGAAACAATGTTAATATGAGAGAGAGAAAGAAATCATGAGAAAAAGAAAGCGGAGATTGAATCGAAATTGAAAAATAAGGAACAGGAAATGATGCAGTGAAGATATAAAGCAGAAATCTAGAAGATTGGAATGTGAGCGAAGAAAAGAAAGTGGAAAAACAAGTGTGTGTGTATGTGTGTGATTATATGTATGTTTGAGAGATATATCAAGTAATGTAGTATACGTAGCTATTACCCGTAAAAATATTATATATTCTAATTTCTTGCACCCCGTAGGTAGGACTTAGAATACGGTGACTCTATCACTACATAGGATACACTAATCTCTAGGGATAAAATAAATCTGAACGGGTTGACATGCCATTAAAATCAATCAATCAATCAATCAAATTTCTAAAAGACCTGGAGTTATCATAACAATGATATTTGACCAATGAATATAAAATAAAATCCTTTTCTGTCAATGTATTTCTCATTCATCATGTGACACTTTTTATGAAGAGAACGTTTTGATGCATAAAACATTTTTTTAAGCAGAATTAAAAAGAGTCGTTGTGGATTTCTCTGGTGAAAAAATATCAAAACTGACAAGAATAAATCAAAGTTGTGACGTGGATAACCATTTCCTATTTTATTCCTTCTGTTTCCGATCTGTGGAAAACTAACTCGTAAGAATCATTTCAATTGTGTCGTCCGGAAGGGATACAAGAATTTATAGCATTGTCAAAGAATACATTACATAGAGATAAAAGATCATTGTCCTCTTTTTATTGGAGAGGTTGTATGTGTGAGCTGACAAAACGTACAAGAAGAACATAAATAAATAGCACATCTGCTTTAATCAGTGAAACACAAATGCGATTTGCAGAAACCCACAGGAATTGATAAAAAGAATAAAAGTTGAAAAATACATGTATACAGTGGAATCAATAAGTCTGTGGTTTAACAGTGTTATTAGCCAATTTTTCCGACCAAGGCGGAGATTTCTACAACTATGTGTCTGTGATTATAGAGAGAGGTGTGTATTGACAAAGTAGATTATGTTGAAAGACAGTGTAACGAAACGCTTGGAGAAAAAGTTAGATGCAAACTACACAAGGATGCTTAATGCTGTTTTGAACAAATCCTGGAAGCAACACTCAACTGCTGACCACCCATCTCAAAATCACCCCAGACCTGTCGGTGGGGATTTAGATTACACCGACTGCAGCCCTGCAGAGGGGTCAACCCCTCAATGGGGTCACCTGTTTGCCGTGTCTGGCGACCCGTGGTGCTAAGGGACAGAATCCTGGAGGATGAGCAGGCCATGACATGCAACACCCCACTTTGGCCCTTACTTAAGCTAGACCGGCGATTGAAGAGGCCCTCTTCGATCAATCGGCTGTTTACGTCAAGCCCTAGCACCTATATGATTGACTCAACCCTATTGCCCTTATAGCAAGCCCCAACCCTTGTTATCCTATATGTGCTAGAAGGCGGTGGCTGAGGGTCTTTATGTCCTGGGAATTGCGTTAAACTCTAACTGATGGTGAGGTTCCAGTTCTGGAGATATGGGGAATGTGGAGCGTGTCTTCATCCCCATTATTCTCAGACCCACTCTGACCCGGAGTGTAGTACATGTTAGTGTTCCATTAATGAGTTAAATAGAAAAATTGTTTACAAAAAAATTTATTTAAAAAATTATTCTTTCAAACTATGGCTACGAATCTTTCAAAACTTTGCCGGCATTAGATGACCTACCGAAGTTGATATGCTGTAAAACAAAACAAAATAAAACAAAACACAGATCACGCAAATAAGACGAGCAAAACATGCTGGCTATTGATGGAGAATTAAGGACGAACTCATAAGTTACATTCTTATATGGACTCCTACAGTGTTGGTCGAACAGCACAAATGTACATTTGTTAGCTCTGTATAGACACTTATTGCCAAATAGATGACCTATTAAGGGCGATGGCCGAAAGTGACGAATGGCGAGAAAAAATAATATATATATTTACATTTATACAGAGAGAGAGAGAGAGAGAGAGAGAGAGAGAGAGAGAGAGAAGAGAGAGAGAGAGAGAGAGAGAGAGAGAGAGAGAGAGAGAGAGAAGAGAGAGAAAGCGTACTATCGAATGGCCGTACAACTGCTGTTTTGTAGGTGGCTGCTTTCAAAATTTGTTCAAAACACCATGCAGAATACTTGGGTAGATCCTATCTAGCTTTTTCTCCAAGTGGTGCAACCATAAAGTAGTATTCCCATGTCTACAGCTTGGAAGAATTCCAGTTTCACTTTCCCAGACATACCAGATTTTCATATGGTCTTTAATTTGTCAATAATAGTACATGATTTACCTATGCGTATGTTGACATCCATTTCAATAGATGAGATATTGCTGCTGAAGAATATGAACTGGTCTTCTGATTTCAGATGTTTGCCACAAAATGAGATGGCACTATCCTGATTAAAAACATGAACTCTGTTATCTGAATTCACGTAGAGATCAATGCTTCTTCCTGCCTGATTCAGACTATGCAACAGATATTCATATTCATTTAATCTACTTTTTCTTTTAATGTGCTGCATGCTTTATAAAGATCGGCTGAAAAGTTCATAGGCTGACCAAGATACTCTCATCAAATGTGACTAAATGAGCTCTATTTTTCAACATTGAAAAATATATTGAAAACCATTAAAAAGCTTATGTATTGTTATTCTGCGCTTTCTCTTCTCGTGAATTTTGTAGTTGATATTTAAAATTAACTTTATTTCTTTTTGTTTCTTCTTTTAATCTCCTGAATTAAAAGAAAAATATTTTTTATTGAAATCATCTGTCTTTTAATGGATGTCCAACTTTAATTCATCTGAAAAATAGATTTTTCTTATATATGTAAATATGCCAAAAAATTACTTTCATTTTTTAATTTTTTATTTTAGATTTAGAAAAAGATAACCTTACATATGTGACTGAGTGAGGTATTAAAAAGAGTTAGCATTTTCCTTAGAAATAATCAGCTCAAAGCTAAATGTGATATCGTTGAAAAGGTAATTATATGTGTACATCAATGATACTTACCCCCTCGTGAATATTTGGGGAAAATAGATTAAAAAGGGAGAGGGGAGATTTTGTAGGTTTTTTTTTTTGGTATTTTGTAGTTTTGGTTCCAGTGATCAACCTTATTTTTTCTGTAAATATTGATCAACTGAAACTATTGATCTCACATTTATACACAATAACCATAATATAATCATACATAACATATAAAAACATATCTAGCTTCGGTGGTACATTTATAAAAACATATCAGGTTTTATTACATTGGCGTCATAATGTCATAATTGATGATGTTATATAAACCAGAATTTGGCTATTTTTTCACAAAAATCAGAAAGAATGGCCAAATAACCAGCTGGATTTTGATATCGTTGGAAATTTCCCGTGACTCATTTGGAGACCACGCTGTACCGATGTCCGACGGTAGTGAAACAGGTGAATGGGAAGCATTCATCAGCCTTTACGATCTAGCGATCGGTATGATTAGGTTACTTCTTGTCTACTCTTCTCTATGTCCTCGCTTTGAAATCCTTGCTGCGAAGACTTAGGGGTGCGGGGAAAATCCGTCTATGCGCGCAATTGATTTCTCTGGCCCCGTAAAAGTCAAGGTATCCGCCTACGCTGATGATGTCACCATGATTATGTCCGCTTTTTGGATATAATTGTGGCGGAAAAGGTGCTTTGAAGGTACCAGCTGATTTCTGGGACAAAGATTAATTGTAAAAAGAGCAAGGAGCAGCAGTTCAGGGCCTAGATAGGTGGCCATATTCTGCCGGGTCTATTTCACTGAGGAATGAGCCGCTAAAAACCTTGGGATTCGGTTCGGCCCAGACCTTCTGTTAGTCGGATGTTCTGGCAAACGTCGAAGCGTCGGTTAGTGTGGAGTATTTTATAGATCTTCATATATTGTATCCTGTGATCAACGTTATCTTATCGATAAATCAGGATTTATGCAAGCCAATAACTTAGAATTTTACACAACAACCCCGTGATGTTTAAGAACAGAATCCTGGTTGATGAGCAGTCCATGACATGCAACACTTTACTTAGGTCCTTACCTAGGTTGACGGGTGGTCGGAGAGTCACTCTCTCATAACCATATTGTCCTTATGGCAAGCCCAAACATTTTTATCATATATGTGCTAGAAAGCGGTGTATGAGGGTCTTGGGTGCGTTATTAAATTTTGCTGATGAAGTTCCAATTCTGGAGATCTAGGGAATATTGTGTATCCCTTCATCACCATTACTCCCTGGTCCACTCTGATCCGGGCTGGTATTACCTGTTATGATTAAATAGAAAAAACAAGTTTAAATGTGTTTACAAAATTGAGTACACATCAAGAATGAATCTATTTCAAAACTTTGTCGGCATTAAATGACCCACCAAGGTTGATATGCCGTAAAACAAAACAAACTAACAAACAAACACAACAACCATGATGTACACTCGAGAATAATATCTTAAAAATTACATAATGGAAATTTTTAAGTAGGATACATGCATAGAGCGAATGAGGTATTTTGGTGGAAGGGAGCTGCGCAAGGAGAGAATGCAAGAATTTTATTTTTATTTTTGAATGAATCGGTCGTGAGTGAGCCTAGCTAGATAGATCCGTGTAGTGATATGACCAGTTTTATCACCTCTCCCCCAAAACCAAACTTCCGGCTATATGCCGAGTTGTGTGCACATGCGCTGTACTACATTTCCGAATAAAGAAAAAGTTTGTTTGGAGTGAGTGCACGTATGTGCTCACTTCAAATAATCTGATGAAATTATTGATAATGCAATAACGTCATTGATGACGTTATATAGTAAAATTCCCTTTTTGTGACGAGAGAATCAGAAAGAATCGCCATCCTGAATGATATTGACTTGATACAGTGGAAGACGAAAGTCTCTTCTTTGAGGATCGTCTGCTCTTTCAATATATCTGCAATCCATTCTGTGAGACGCCATTTTTAAACGCTAATCCGAAGTTGTATTCTTGTTTGTTATACTTCACTGGTCCCATTTTTCATGTCTGCTCTGTCTACTTTGTTATTCTTCATCTTTATTTCCTTTTTCTTTTCTTGTTTTTTTCTTTTCCTTCGTATCACTTCTTATCTTTCCTCTTTTGTTGTAATAATTCTATTGATATCTTTAGCATGTTTTTCTTTTCATTATATTATTCTTCTGTTTATAGTTTCTGACATTTATTTCAACCTTCTAAAATATATTTACCTTTTTAGGTAATTTTCATATTCATTTATCCCTTAATTCACTTTCAGTTTACATTGCTGTTATTAATGTCTCTTTCTTGATCTTCTAACCGATATTTGTGATTTCCAACTTTCTATCCCACTCGGTATTCAATTGGACCGTAGGAAAAACAAAAACCGCTTCAACAACAACTTAAAGAATGTAAATATACATGTACAATGAATGCGATTCCCTAAAATAAACTATACCACTTTTGTATTATAGCTTTTTATTAATCCTGCTATACTAGTTTCTTTTGAATAGAAACATTACTACTGAATAGTGAGTTTGATCCTCACTGGATGCCCCATACTCATGACTAAGTGCCAAAATCTAATCGATGCTTATTTTTTTCAAGTTAGACGGCGGTGTCTGTGCTTAAAATATGTTGTCTGTATCCCATGCAGAGGGATATGAACCCTCCAAAGGGGTATACTGAGCATGACACTAAACTGTATCTGATGGTGAGGCTCTAGTTCTGGGGAGTGTGGAGTACCAATTCATTACCATTACGCACAGTTCCACTCTGCTCTGACATGGAGTGGTAGTACTTCAATCTAATTGTTGAAGTTTGTTTCATCCACAAAAAGCTACAAGGTTTGTGTAACTGCTAATTATTGGGAAAAGGGTCATTAAAAAGACCGTATGACAAAAAATATCTTTCCCTTTCAAAGGGGCAGATCTTTCATATTCGACGCAACTTGCAGATACACCACCAACAGATGTAACTATATATGATCCAGATTAAGTCGACCGATAGTCAAAGGAATGCAAATGAACAAAATATAAGGCATACTGAGACAGGTTTCTGTAGGAACCACCAGAAGGGTTCGAAACGTCTGATGTCCTGGGCCCACGAATCGTCAAACTTCTAACCCAAATTGGAAGAAATACGGACACACACAAACACATACACACATACAAAAACCAACAAACACACACCACATACACACACACACACACACACACACACACACAAGAAACGATCCCAACGAGCTAGTATGGTTATTCAAGTGATTGTCTCTCTGATTGTCCCCCAGGGGGACAACCAGCTTTGCTATTGGGCTTGTTGGTTTGACAAGACATCCAAATCAAACAATGTTTAATCAAAATAATATAAATGAGAAAACAGAAGAATAAATAACATAAAGATGAACACTCTTTACACGCTGAAATTTCTATCCGTTTTAATGATGTATTTTTATAAAATTGACATTGTTCATGTTCTTGTTCTTGTTCTTGTACTTGTTGTTGTTTTTATGTTTCTGGTACTTGTTGTTGTTGTTGTTCTTAATAATAATAATGATAATAATAATAATAATAATTCCTTTGTCTTGCATTTCAAGCTAATTTAAACCAGCTTCTCATTTTTCCCCTATTTCTATTTCAAGTTGCTACACAGATGTCCTTCCTGTTCATTTTCCTTATTTTCACTCTTTCGACATCTTTTTCTGTACATTGGTTGGTATTTGTTTTGGCAATATATATATATATATATATATATATATATATATATATATATATATAAAGATAAATCTAATGAGTCAGACGAACCTACTAGAGTTTCGCTTAATGCTCTTCAGGGCTAAGATCTGACTAAAGAGACTAGTGTTGAGTAAATCGCAAAAGTTTTATACACACACGCGCAACCACACACACAAAACACCTAAAAATGCACAATGCCTTTTTTCGATACACACACTCACACACTCTCATACTCACACCGTAAAAAAAGAATATTTGACGTCATATTTCAAACCGTCTACCTTTTCAGCTTCCTTTCTTCAGACTCAACATTTTTAACAGACTGATAAACAAGGACTATCACTTGCTTTTCTCGTTATTCTGTGATAAAAATGTTTATCACCTTCCATATACCAACAAATGCCCTGAAGATGATCTAATTAATAGATCGAAACACTGCAGCGTCGGCCAATAAACTTACCACTCAACTTATTTAAACCTGTTTAATAATAAGTTTCAATTTTCTTAATATACTACATATATATGTAAATATAATATATATATAATATATATATATATATATATATATATATATATATATATATAGAATTAACAATTTTTCTGAGAACAAAATACATTTTGCGGACCTTCCTTTTTTATAAATATTGAATTTCTCCGTTGGAACCTATATATATATATATATAAGATAATCTACTGAGTCAGTCGAACCTACTATTAGTTCGCATAAAGCTCTTCAAAATCTGACTCTAGTCAATTTTAGCCCTGAAGAGCTTTATGCGAAACTAATAGTAGGTTCGACTGACTCAGTAGTTAGGTATCGAGCACTTTTACAAATTAGCTTCTCCTAGCGGTTATATGAATATCTTATGATATCTATATACATATAAAGCCAAATACTATACCAATAGATTATTTTTTGTTGGTAAGAATATCTTGGTCTTTTCTTTTTTCCAAAAAAATTTTTTCTTCCTGGTTGATGTTGGTAGTATATTTTACAATCAAACTCTCTCCCTCCGCAAGATCTACCAACACGCATTATATATATATATATATATATATATATATATATATAATATATATATATATATATATAAACTAAAACAAATTGATGATCACTCAACCTTTTGTGGTTGTCTTATAACTGTCAATTTCAGTCACCAGGTGGCCTATATAAATATTTATGGTATGTAACTTTTGTACTTTTGATTACACTGCTGACTTTATATATAAAAATTACCAGGATGGGTCGATATTTCACACTTTTTAATTAGCAAATTTCACGAGAGACCGAAAGTTGTATTGAAAGATCATAGACAAAAATGCGCTAAAAATCTCCGGATTGCAACTTTTGGCCAAAAGTTTATCAGAAAATCATAATGAAGAAATTATAACTAACATTAAAATTAAAATATTCTCCCCATCATCAGTTAAATACTGTTTTACTTCATTAATTAAGCAGCAACAGTGAATAGAAAAACAGCTGATTTCTTTGTTATGAATGAAAAAACAAAAAATAAACAAATATGGAAAAATAAATAATAGCTTACTATTGATTAATATATAGAGTCAATTAGCTCCATATAAGAGCCCTTAGACAAAAGGTCACAGTCCATGACATAAAACTTTTGCAATTATGTGCCTGTGCCATCTACTGATTTGGAGGCTTCTGTTGGTAACCTGGCAGCCTTTTCACACCTTTAAAATGTGAACGCAAATCCTGCAAGTCCAGCTTCGTAGCATTCATTAAGGATTCTCTGAAAATCCTTCCGTGAATGGTGGTTCATAAACTCCATTTTTTGACAGATTTATTAATTGTGTCCAATGTATAGCTTCGAAATTAATTGTTGTTAGTTTTTTCAATATTTTCTGTTCTTCAATCCTGAAAGAATACGAAAATTAATTCATTGAGTTATCTAAAAAATGCAATCCGTACTGCTTTATATTTCTGGTGTATTTAGGCAAAGTGGCTGATTTGAATTAGGTGAATGACATTTAGTATAAAGACACTTCCAGGGAAAGACACTAATTTTTTCAAATTGAATTTTATCTTTTAAACATATTGAATTAAGGTAATGTGTCAGTTTCGTATTAAAAGATATAGCTGGTACGTTTTTATATTTGACATCTTAATTATTACTTAAACACAACTAATTTAATGGTAAATTAAACATATTTTGTTTTTGCGGTGTTTGACCAAATTTGACGTTTAAATTCGTTTCAAATTATTTGCTTTCTTTTTTTATTTAGTAAGAGCGTAGCGTAGTGGTTAACATGCGACCTTGTAGTAAGTAGGTTCGAACTGCAGTCGAACTATTATGTTCATTTTTGGATTAATTTTCCTGTGAAAATTATGAATCTCCTTATCCCTCCCGCAATGGGGTAAATAGTACCACCACCTTTCTTCTATAAGATGGTTTTGGCATTAAATAACCTAAAAAGGTTTATATATCATTAAACAAAGCAAACAAAATGATTTTATCTGCTCTGAGATGTATCTACATATTCTACCCTTCCATTATTAAATACACTGACGCAACTTATTCGAGGGTATTGAATTAAAGGAATCCAAAGGGTAGATAAAGAGTTTGTTCAAAAAACAAAAATATTTTACCATGACCCACACAGAATTAGATGTAGAAAGTTTTTCTCAATGCTGAAGTCAGATGAAAAGGAAGTGAGGAAAGAGGCTATAAAACTGTTGTCCATTAGATTAGCAGAGATCTATTCATAATTGATTATGTTAAATTACAAGAATAATATTAAATGTTTCATTCGAATTACATCACAAAAATATAACCAAATATGGGTAAATTTTCAAATAATTTTATTTTTTTGTTTCAGAAGTAGCGAGCCACCAAAGAAGATATTCTAAAAAAATACACTCTTGAATTGTACACACTGGTCATATTTAATTAACCTCTCAATAAGTGAAGTTTGTGACCCTAATGAAGTCTTTAATGAACAAAACGATATTAGTTTTTTCTATTTTACCTGCACATTTCCAAAGTGTAGAACGATCAGTAAAACTAACAACTGAACGTTTACAAGCTGTACATGCACAAGAAAAAGGACATAAGTACATTATTACCAAATCATTGTACCATCAAATAAGACCATCTAATTCAATTGGGAATTATATTAAACAAATCAGTATATATTATGGTGCAATAAGTTATATAGTGCAATAAGTTTTATAATGATGTTCAATGAATAATCGAAGAATTTAAGAATTTAAAACCTTTTCTGCTATAATTTACACCCAACAGAATTATGATGTAATAGACTTATACCTATCTATTTCTAAATTAATTATGACCCAACAAATGGTGTAAAAACCTTATTCGGTAATTATCTATTTTTGTTATCTTTTATAATTTTTATAGTTATCTTTTATTGAATACAGTAAAACATATTTTGCTAGTGGTGATTCGTAATGAGAATTCTGGTTTGAATATATTTTCCATTCATTGTATCTAGTGCGACAATATAGGCTTAATCTGAATTTATTAGGGAAACACTAACATTATAAAGTCGGTTTATAAGTATAAATCTACGGAAATTGGGTATTTCGATGCATTTTTTCAGACGATCTTTAAAACTAAACGCTCAAAATTTGACAAAAGCTCGGAAAATAATTCTTGTGTCACTTCCTTTCACATAAAACCCCAGTATTTACACCGCGTTGAATGATGATTTTCTAATAAAAAGTGCCCTACTATTAGGATTCCATTTATGGGTCAACTAGATCTGTTTAAAAATGATCGTATTCGATAAGACCGTGTGAAAAAACAGACGTAAGAAACAACTACATACATATGTAAATATGAACGCAATTCCCTAACTTCTATGCATAAAATAACTCATGCCGTTAACATCAATTAGTCAATACATCAACCAATTGTCTATTCGATTAAGAAACATCTTTCAGTAAAAGAATGATGTGATAATTATCTGTATTAAATAGAAATATTTGATATCATATGCAAAACACTTTTAAGAAATGACTACACAAAATATAGATATACACGTAAAAGGAACGTGATTCCGTAACCTCTTGGTATAAAATATCCCTAGACGAGTTGACATGTTAAAATCAATCAATCAATCAGTTAAAGAAATGATCAGCCCATATGCTTAAAGTAGATTTCCTTGTTGCCAAGCACCAAAACAAATTCCTCCGTAACACACTGATTTGGATCTCTAAAATTTCAGTTTACAAATCATTGTAATATTGTACAAACACAGTTTAGAAAACGCGTTTGTTAATCGCTTTTCTGATAAACACAAATTTATAAATTTAATTAAGTGAACGAAAACTAGTTTCTGTCACACAACTTCATCAGATGGTGAGGCCCCAGTTCTGAATATCTGTTGACTGTGGAGTGCACCTTTATTGCCAGTTCTCAGGTCCCTTATAACCCGGAGTGGTAGTACCTATTAGGGTTCTATCCTTGTGTCAAATAGATACCTTTAAAATGATTTTGATTCAATAGGACTCTGTACAAAAAATAAACTTTTAAGAAACAACTTCACAACAAATGTAAATAAGAACGGAGAATGAACGTAATTTCCAAACCCTCAGGTTTAAAATAACCCAAGATGGATTGACATGCCGTTAAAATCAATAAATGAATCAAAAATAATTTCTTTTAACGTCAGATTGTTATATCTATAAAGAAAAATATTTAAAGTAATATCTTTTCAGTTTTATGGGAACTGATACCCCGCCATCACCATTGGCCATTAGAAATGCCGATCAATATTTGTATGATCCTAGCATTTATGACACGAATCTATGTTAGTATGACAACAAATTTTCTTTGTATCCCACGAAAATCGACAAAAAGAAAACATATTTGATTTACCGGCAACCATTTTGGGGAACATTAAGCAAAGTAACCTGATATTATTTGCAAAAATCACTGATTTTATTCGATAGATTTATATAGATTAATCAAATGTGGCTATCTATCTATCTATCTAATCTATCTATCTATATATCTATATATATATATATATATATATATATATAATGTGTGTCATAAAAGTATCGAGATTGAAGCTGTATTTACCAAGATAGAAATGAACAATGAATGGGACGTAAGTTTTATTTTTAAATACAGGGTGTGTCATAATAGTGCCGAGTTTGAAGTTGTATTTACCAAGATAGAAATGAATGGAATGTTAATTTTTTTCAGAATACAAGGTGTGTAAAAAAGTACAAAAAATTTCGATACTTTTTTGACACACCTTGTATAACCTCTCAGTATGAAATATCATGTTGTTAAAATCAATAAATCAATCGTCTATCCATCATGGAACATCGCTCAGTAAAAAAGTATGTGTAAATTATTTGTATGAAACAGGAATATTTACTGCCTGCAAAATCCTTTTTAGAAACAAGTACACAAAGAATTTATTATGAAGCTACAATGAACGTAATTCCGTAACCTATTGGAAGGTAATACCCTTAGATTGCTACACTAAATGATAAAATAATCATCATGTAGGCCACAATATAATCCACTAAATTATAAGATATTTTGATATTAAGAAGAGCCTAATGCTGAAAACACCTAAAATCAACTAACTCATTCACCCTCTTCACAGCTAAAATTGCTAAAATATAAAATATACCACAAATCAAATTTCAAAAATCAAGCATATTTAATTCATTTACTAGACTGCACACATTGCCAACAAGAATATGTTGGAAGGTCAAAATGTCAGTTTTATCTCAGACGAAACAACTATAGACAAATAATCTATGGATCACAGTAAATTAGTACTTATACAGGTACTAATTTACTCAAACGGTCAAGATTTTAACAGATGCTAAATTCACCATCATAGAAAGAATGGAAAATGGTATTAACATAAAATCAGTAATCCTAATAGGGGAAGACAAATAGATAACAATATAAGCATCTTTAGTCCATTTGAACTTATTATAAAACTTAATTACCCGGACTGGTAATAAAATATGGGTGCCAAAAACATCGATATAAACAAATATATCAGCCACTGGTCACTCAGGTCTAACTTGAAACGAAATACTTCCAAACCTTCACCGCAGACATATGTATATAAAAAAAAGCAATTCAAGATAATTTACCTAGAAGCTGGTTCCAACTCCACAAATGAGTAAGCCAAATCACCAGTATATTTTCGTCTTTTCTCTTGGGCATATAAACTATTTTGAAAAATTTTTTTAAATTTCTAAAAACGTTTTCTCCTAACGATAATCTAAGGTCAAAAATAATTGGGAACCATCAACAAAATAAATAGCATAAAATAAATATTTAAATTTGTCTAATTACCTTTGTTCTTCTATATATATATATATATATATATATATATATATATATATATATATATATATATATATATATATATATATTAATAGAAAAATAGAAAAATACGTTATATCTGATGTTGTATATTGGTTCTAATAGAAATGGAAGTACCGTTTCGGCCATTGTTCTAGGAAACGGAAGAATCGTTTCGGTCACGTTTGACTTGTAATAAAAAGACAGAAGTGGTTATTCTACCAGTTTAATACTGTATGCGTCTCTCGTGCCATTTTCCTCCGCATCCCAAACACAATATTTTCCCCTTTTGTAATTCAGCTGAACTCTGAAGTACCCCGTCTCTTTTTTCTTAATTGAGCCACTTCGACAGTCACCAATTCCATGGCCGGATCCATTTGAAAAGCTTCTTCGGGAACATGTCCTTGGACTACAATCTTGTATTTTAGCATCATTTAACCCATACACACATTTGTCACGTAATGCTCTTTTTAAACATGTCCAAATTCATATGTAGAAGATAAATGCTTAAGGTGAACAAAGAAATCAGAAACGGACTCACCCTCTTCTTGTTTGGCATTATAAAACCTGTATCCTTCTGCAATTACGAGGTGTTTTGGTTTGAAATGCTCCAAAAACCAATGCTTAATTCCCCCAAAAGACTTTTCACACGGTTTCTCAGGTGAACATGAATCTTCCAAGACTCTGTACGCTTTCTCTCCAAAAGTGCTGAGCAAAATTGCTTTGCATTTTGTCTCAGTCTGAGTGCCATGTGCGATGTCATTTGCTATGAAAAACTGTTCCACGCAGTCCAGATAAGATGAAATGTTTCCCAATTCAACGCACAATTCCTCGAAACGTCCAGTGTTGGCATATTTCCGTGTGAAAAAAATATCCTCGTTGACAAAATGTTTCAGTTGGCTTTAGCAAATACTCGCGAATAATCAACAAAAATGTAATCCAGTTGTACTGGTTGAATATTCACTTCCGCCTTTTTATTACAAATCAAACATGACCGAAACGATACTTCCGTTTCCTAGAAAGTGGCCGAAACAGTACTTCCGTTTCTATTAGAACCAATATACAACATCTTATATGCATGTAAATTTCTTTGAAATTTATTTTCATCCGAAATGTAAGTAAACTGTTTACATTTCGAATAAGGAAATGTTGAAATTGCCCGTTTAGAATTAACCATGCAACATTTGGAATCTATTTACTCTTATTTGATAGGACCGAGAGAACCCCCTCAAACAAGCCCTTAAGAAACTACACAATCATGTAAATATAAATATATAATAATCACACTTCTCTAATCTCTAGGCATAAAATAAACTAGACGGGTTGACGTGCCGTTAAAATCAACCAATCAATGTTATCTTTTGGCATAGCTTAATTAACTAATACATACATGACAAAATGTTGAAGCAATTAGTGAGTCTATTGTCTTCTATTCATGAGTCAATATAACGTTTTGTTGCTGTCAGTTTTTTACGGCAATTCCTTTTCAATCATATTTTCTTTTTTCAACCAAGAAATGAAATCAATTTTATTGCTGATTTGTTTAACCAGAGGCAGCGATTTTTTTGTGTGTGTATATATATTGGGGGGGGGGACATTTGTTTGTATTCCATTAATTTCAGTCGTGCACTTACCATTAAATCCCGTGGCTTATTTGTCTTCGATTTATTTCCAATTTTTCGATCACTTGTCAGCTTTTTTCAATCAGGCCAAACATATTTCGTCTCGGAATAACTAATACATTTTTGTAAAATGTGCTTCTTGTATGATGACTCAAAAGAACAATGACTAAAAGAATAAAATAAATCTTTACTATTAATGATGAAGATAGAACAGAAATGATGAAATAGTTTCTCTTTTTCCACTCTATCGATTAATCTGGATGGAAACTGGAAAGAGATTTTGATTGATTTAATGATCGGTTGGATGATTTTCACGGCATGTTAACCCGTTTGAGGTTATCTTATGCCTAGAGGTTTGGGAAATCACATTCCCTATGGGTTCATATTCATATTTTTGTGTAGTTGTTTCATAATTCTTTTTACTGTTGAATACGAATAATCTTTAAACAGATTAATTTTCTCCATGGACGGAACCCTAACAAGTACGACTACTACTGGTCAGAGTGGACCTGCGATTAAGAGATAGTCAACACTCACCGAGATCTCCATAACTGCATCCTCATCATAAAATACACTTTGTGTCATACCTTGGACCCATCATTTTAGGGGGTTCTTACGCCTCTGCAGAGAAAACAGTGAGCGTATTCTAACCCACCTCCGACAAGGCATTGAAATAGATTTTGTCGGTCGTTAAATGCCAATACAGTGAATGTTGATTTCATCTTGGCTCTCAACCGTTAGCACATTTCACAACGCAGCACTTTTTAAAATCTACAATTCTAACGTTCATTTGTCCGTCAAGAATCTGTTTAGTGGCTGAAATAATTGTTTACTTTATATTAATATACTCACCAATGCTAACTTTTTATATATGATTAGATAGCCAGAACCCTTCCTTCCATAGCAGCACTAGTTTAGAAATACAGGACACATGGGTCTTCCACTTAAGTAAATTTATTTGCAGAACTGTAAGTGTTTTCACGAGTCATACGCTATCCAGAATGAAAAACTTTATTCTGTGTTTTAGTCTAACAGTAATTTTTATCTTTGTTTTTTTAAATTAAAAATTTTTTCTTCTGTTTAATTAACCCCCGTCAACTGGTAGCGAGAGAATCATCACCCTCTGTATGGGAACGCCTACAGGACTGGCAAATATCATCAGTGCATACGCTCCAACCCTCTATGCTACTCCTGGGGGAAAAGACGAGTTCTTTGAAAACCTGTGTGAGGTGATAACTGGGATCCCGTCTACCGAGGACCTGTACTTGCTCGGGGACTTTAACGCAAGAGAAAGCGATGACCACGAGGCTTGGCCCACTTGCTTGGTGTTCATGGGCGGTGCAAAATAAATGAGAATGGCCAGAGATTGCTAGAGTTGTATTGCTACCAAGGCCTATGCGTGACCAAAACCTACTTTATGTGCAAGGACATCGACCAGGTCCCACCTCTGTCACCAGCTGGATCTTGTCATCACCAGGCGTGTGAATCTTGCAAACATCCTTCCCATCCACACGTACCAAAAGACACCGCCAAAAGACGAAGCCTCCATTGACGCAAAGTGATCTCACCTTAGAGATGTCATATACAACTCTGCTATCACCGCCTATGGGAAAAAGGAACAGAAAAATGAGGGCTGGTTTGATGCCCACTGGGAAAAAATGAAAGCCTTCCTGTCACACAAGGTAGCGCCTAGCCTAAACACACTTGAGGCCTGGAGTTATCAATGCAGGAAACGGGGTGACGAGTTCAAATTCCAGTCCTAACCGAGAGCGATGGCCAATAAGGACGGGTGAGAGAGAGAGAGAGAGAGAGAGAGAGAGAGAGAGAGAGAGAGAGAGAGAGAGAGAGAGAGAATTCTTGCTGATTTGGTAATTATGAAGGTACTGAGACTGACTCCTGGTTTGAGTTAGGAACATTGTTTATTTTTGGTTTCGTAATTTATTGTAATGAACTTTGATAATTTGGATTGAACTATCAAATGAATTTAACTTTTAGTTTACAGAGCTAAAAACTTACTTACTATTTGAGTAATACTGACCGTGATTTTCCGAACGAATAAGATATCTGCATTTTGTTTTGTTTTTTGTTAATGCAAAGAAAACAAATTGCTTAAAACACACATAGAATAAAACATAAAAACACTGACTGTTCATTGTATTCATAGAAAACAAATAAACAAGCAATCAAACAAAGAACTTTCATGTATTCACATTTTGTAAACACTAAAAATAAGAGAATTCATTATTTGAATAGAACGTAAAGAAAAGGACATTCGATTTACTGTTTTATTCTCACGGTTATATTCCATAAACTACGTGAAAAATAAATGCAAAGAGAGTTGGAGTTTGTATTTGGGTCTCATTTACAGAAGTGAATGTGTTATGATATTCTCTTTGTTTATTTAGGTTTTACGCTGCCTGGGAAAGGTTATTGATGTCAGATCTAAACGAAATTAAATGAATTTTATATATCTGAGAAGAAGTGTGTTGCCAATAGACTTGGAAAGATAAATTCGCTCGTTTATTTTATTTCCTTTACGTATTTAGTGACATCACTTTATTTAGGAATATGAACATAATAATAAAAAAAAACCACTGATATCAACTCGTAGCGTTAAAGTTCCATGTATGAATCAAATAAAACTGTTTGAAAATTATTCGTAATCATGTGCTGCTGCCTGTTGCTTCTGCTGCTCCTGCAACAACAACAACAACAACAACAACAACAACAACTACTACTACTACTACTACTACTACTACTAAAGAAAAATAAATGTGAATGTGCAATGAACGCGATTCTGTAATTTCCAGACATTGAAATAACGCCTGTTGAAATTAATCAATCAATTCGTTAGCATTATCTTATCTACTGAAAACGATGTCAACATACTCGGAGATAAGAAGCACCCTAAAAAACAGCAACTGTATGGTCATTCACCTCCCATCTCTTAAACCATCCAAGAAAAGATAAGACCTAGCTAAACCTACTGCACACTGCTGGGGAAATAAAGACAAACTCATAAGTGATGTTTTCTTATGGACACACAAGTGTTGTCCGATCACCAAAATTTTACCAGCATCAGCTCTACGCGGACACGGGATGCTGTCTAGATGACTTAGGGACAGATGGCAATAGCGTATCAAAGGAAATCGTGCTGTCGGCACGCCTTGCTGCTGCAGCTGCTGCTGATGATTTATATATTGTTAGCTTGAGTAGTACGACCAGTAAGAGAAACTTTACAGCTTGTTATAATGAAAGTAAAAACCATTTCTTAGAACTGAATGGTCAGCTGGTAAGTGTTGATTCTATCAAGTTATGCAACATTTACGCTTTTAGTGAATAATAATTTTCTGTGAAAAATTTCACTAAGTATTTTTGATACATTTTTTAATTAATTTCAATCTTTTTCTTTTTGTCCTGATTGTTAGTCCAAACTGAAAATAAATGCTGTGTAATTAGTTTACATCTACAGTTTCTAAATTGATAATATTTCCTCGTCGTCATCAAAGCGTGCTGGCATCACGGATGCTCCCCCACTCTCTCGCCATCTATCCATACCGGCCATTGTTCTTGGTAGGTTTTTTAGATGACATCCAATGTCCTCACAGAGGTGAGACTAAAACAACTGAAGAAATCATTTATAACCAAATAGACATTAAACTTGAACAACCCCCAGAGAAACTGTAGGTTTGATGAAATGCCACTAAAAGTATGGAAGATAAGCAAATTAATGGCATTTTCCTTGATTGCACACACTAGAAAACGCCGTAAACAACCACAACACACTAGAGAAATTGACGAAAGTTTGAATATTCCCCTTTCCGAAGAAAGGCGACCTCGGAATCACTAAGAACTACAGAGGTATACCTCTTACTACTATAGCACCCATTTCTTTGAGGTTGTCTTGCAAGGAGATATATTGCAACCATTTCTGTTTATCTTATATTTACAAGTAATGTCTAATTTAATATGAATAAGTAATTTCTATTCTGATCTAGCGTTTCTCGCAAATACACCTGCACAGCCCGAATCGCTGCTGCATAGCCTAGAGGATGTTCAAGAAATATCGGCCTTTATGTGAACTTAGACAAAACGGAGACATCCCCTCACTTGACGGTAAACCTATAAAATTAGTAGACTAGTTCACATAACTAGGTAGTAATATCTCATTTATACACAGCGATTTCAATACACCCATCGAAAAGCCATGTACTTTATCAATCATATGGAAATAAAGCGGGAATTTTTCCAAGCTGTATCAGTGTCATTGCTGCTGTATGACTGTACCACTTGGACTCTAACGAAACGGTTAGAGAAAAAAACTAGACGGTAATTACACAAGTTTGCTGCGTGGTGTTTTGAACACACAACTGATTTTTAGTGGAGTGCTGCTACCTAGAGTTATGGGAGTCCGTGCTATCAGCTCTACCTGATGATGATAATAAGGATATATATATATATATATATATATATATATATATATATATATGTGTGTGTGTGTGTGTGTGTGTGTGTTGAAAAAATAAATAAAGGAAAGAAAGTATAGAATGGATAAAATAGGATCAATCAATTTTACTTACACGTGTTTCGGTCAGGAGTTTATCCATGTGTACATTATTCAAACTATTATTATTTTTAGATAACCAAATGAAATGAAATAATAATAATAGAAAAAATGTAGAAATGTTCCGCACACAAAGAAAATTCGACCTTCATCAGAGTAAATCCTTATTTGAAATTAAATTCGTTGGAAAAAGCGGAGAATTTTTAAAATGCTCGACAAAATTTTTTTTTTAATTCACGTTCAGACGCGGTCTGGAAAGACGGTTAATGATGTCATATCGCATGCGAATATAATTTCTATTTAAAAATAAATAAATAAATAAATAAAATCCCTCATGCTTTGAAAATTTAAAATTCCACAAAATTTCTATCCACGTCAAAATCTGTTCGCATGCGATATGACACCTTTCACTGTCTTTCCCGACAGTGTCTGAACGTGAATCTAAAAAAATTTCTTTTTTCGAACATTTCAAAAATTCTCCGCTTTTTCCAATGAATCTCATTTCAAATAAGGATTTACTCTGATGAAGGTCGAATTTTTTTTGTGTGCGGAACATTTCTACATTTTTTCTATTGTTATTTGATTTCATTTGGTTATCTAAAAATAATAATAGTTTGAATAATGTACACATGGATAAACTCCTGACCGAAAAACGTGTAAGTAAAATTGATTGAAATATCCTATTTATCCATTCTATACTTTCTTTCCTTTATTTATTTTTTCAACATACCGTCGGATTCACTTCCCGTTTCATTTTACACACACACACACACACACACACACACACATACACACACACACACACACACACACACATATATATATATATATATATATATATATATATATATATATATTTAAAGAGCCTGAGATAGATATAAAACGTCGAGAGAAAAATCTAGATGGGAACTACGTAGGGATGCTGCTTACTGTCTTGAACATATCTTGGAAGTAACACACCATAAAAAGCAGGTGTACCCCACTTACTTCATGAAATAAAAGAAATTAGTATTCTTGGTGGGACGAACTAGATGTGCGGAAAAATGCTGGAGAAGTAAGGACGTTTTGTGGACACCAACACATGGACACACAAGTGTAGGCCGACCAGAAAAAATACATTAATCACGTCTGTATGGATTCTGAATGCAGTGCAAAAGATTTTTGAGGAGTGATGATTGATAGGGACGGGTGGCGAGAAAGAGTCATGGGTATCCCTGTTGTCAGCACGATCTGATAAAGATTCGTTACATCTTTCAGCTGCGTGGTCTTCTACTGATTATTTCTTATTCTTAGATACCTCTTACTCTCTGGGGAATAAAAATGTTCTTTACGTTGAAGTCTTCCCGTCTATGTAAACTAGATTTATTAAGTCGACTTTGCACATTTTAGCTGTCTGTAGCCGACGGACATTCAGACTCTCATTTGTTGTTATAGATTTTTGCTAAACGCCATTGTTATTTACTTTAAAGATGTAGCTCATCATTAAAAAAAGAAGATCTCTATAAAGGTTAACCAAAATGTAAACCATTGACTATTTGGGTAGACCGAGAAAAACAACAACACTAACCAATTTTCAGTCAAGAATAAGAATTCCCTCTTTATAAAAAAATCATGTAAGTAAAAAAAATGTAAATTATCTGAAGCAAAGTGAACTCATGGAAAGTGTGGCCTGCCAAAAAGATATATATTTACTTAAAGAATATGTGAGCACGTATCCAGTTCACAAAGATAGATGTTTGTAATAATGGTCTAAATTTTTTTGGTGTGACAAATCAAAATTCACCATTTTTGGTTCTTACAATCGGAGGTACATTAGTGGGGTTGGAAAATCGCCCCTTGCACTGCATTGGAACAACTTTTAAAGATGGAAGATCATTATGTGATAAAATAATTGAAAATGTTGTCCATCGATTGAATCTAATTAACTGAGTTATACTGTAAATCTAATGTAGAAATATTTGATAAGATTATCCAACATTAAAATATGGATTGACTGAAAACCATGTTGCTGCAATAGATAATAATCTGAAAAAAAATAACGAATTTGTTTTACTAAAATTATTACTTGCATTACTGAATTAGGTTAATAGGTCGCTTACCAAACTGGAAGTATATAACAATTAGTATTATTATTTGTTAAGCTATAAATCCGTACAAAAATAAAAATGTTTAAGTTGATAAATCTCTATAGTGTCACTCGCTTAGAATTGTCACAGAACATATTAACTTTATATGATAATATTTTGAAAAAAAATAGTAATTCTTTTCTTATGTTAAACGGATTTTTTAGTTTACCTCTTACTCTGTATCCGAGCTACTGCAAGTAGTTGATGTATATGCCCACATAATATTTTGGAATTACATTTATCTCTCAATGGAAAAACGTAAAGGAAAAGAATGAATGTACAAACAGACAACAGAAAATAATTAACAGAAATTTCATTGAGCAAATATTGAGCATCTTTTGCCAAATAGGAAAACTTGAATGTGATTGAAAATAAAAGTTGATGCGTAATGTGTAAGTATTTGTCCAATATCTACAATACAAAAAAGGTCTACAGTTTGCATTAAGAAATCAGGGATGAAAAAGAAACTGAAAGGCTTTCAAATTAAAGGATATGTCAGCGTTGCAATGATGTGTTTAAGGGAAGCAGAAATGAAACATAAATTCTCTGACATTATTCTAAATGTTCCCTTATCAAATAATTATCCAGCTACAAATATGATTAAATGAGAACAGATATACGTACATAATCTTTCAGTTTAATCGCTTGACCAGGAAATAAGATCAATAATATTCTATATCGTATTCTCTGTTTAAAGCCAGTTTTAAAGACAGCATTTTACTCAAATATTTACCGAATTGTTGCTTTGAATCCAACTCAAAACCATTTCTAATCGCATGACAAACCCTACAGAATATTCTTTAACGGTCGAACGAACGTTCCTATCTTTCATTATGATCTTCTGAATCTTGTCGTGGCATTTTGTGAATGGGTTTAAATAAAATTAGTTTTATATTTGTATAATAGTTATTCAGCCTTTTCGGTGTTATTTTCTGTTGCCTTAGTGTCCACTGGAGATATTTATTCAAAGGAATAATTTATTTGCATCTGCTTGATTATTTTATAATATAATTTTATTTTGTCAGCTTCAGACCCAAAGCAATTTGCAGCTTTTCTAGTTTCACGGCTAGAACATACTTTTAAGTAGGGTATTCTTTAAGCGAGAGAAGAAAAAAGAGACAGACCAAATTATCTTAAATTGATTTATTATTTGCCTCTCAATCAGATGCGTATTCTTACAGGAATGAAAATTCTTTGGCATTAAGTAATGTTTGGTTCAAAAAGAAAAAAGAATGAAAAGAAGTAAAGCAAAGGAAAATAGTCGAGGTCAGAATTGTGATGCATATGTAGGGAGACAATCAATGGATTCTGGAAGTGTGTTTTTGTATACCTCGTGGTCACATGTCAATCTCATAATTCACCTTCAGTTGGTAAATATGTAGTTTTCTTAGTCTCTGTCTTTGAACTATGAAGACGCATCTTTCATCGCTGGTCATAGAGCATTATTTGTCTTGCCTCAGCATTGAAATATAGTACCCACGTGACTGCCCACCAATGATGAAAAGTGAGACTTTTTACCATTTTTTTCATATACAACTTGTTCATAGAACAATGTATGAATTTCATCTGTTTGGATACGTTTGTGTATTCTTTTAATAATCCAAGTATATTATGTTTCAGTATAACAATCTTATTTTGTCTTTCCTTTCGTCTATTTAGTGTTAGCATATCATTGGATATACTATGAGATCAAGAAATAAATGAGAAGCCAATGTAAACATAGAAAGTAAAAAATTAAAAAATCGCCCAATATTTGAAAGAAAAAATAGAGATAACAAGAAAACGAAATGGTTTATATGTAATGTTTGATTTTCGGTTATCATAACATAACAGTTATGATATAATGAAACCCGATTTTTATTCGCTAGATACTCTAACCAAGGGAATACAACGATTTACAGCCGGGGTTTTAGTTCATATTTTTAATAAAGATGATACCATCTCCTCATTAAATGTCAAGCCTCTGAAATTAGATCAGTTCATATACTAGGGGGAGTAAAAGGTTTTGCAATATTTTGCTACGTGCTAATTTGTGGTGCGTATATAGGTGACTGAAACAATTTAATCTGTGGTAGGTACTTGATCTGGTTGGTAGTGTCGTAGTAGTTGGTTCTCTGACATTTTGTGCATTGCTTCACTCCGTCTGTGGTTTGAAAGCCGCACTGGTGTACGTAAAAAATAATTCAGAGTTCGAACTATACTATAATACAGCGGAGGCAACGAAAAACATTTGTTGTATGAAAGGTGAACAGTTGATCACAGTACAACAAGATAGATGAATAAATTTCGGTCGGGTTACAAGAACCATGACAATTCGACAAGGTCAGGTCGGCATAAAACTGTTGATTCAGAGTCCGTGTTTCAGGTTATAGAGGCATATCTATTTAGTAGCATTCGCTAAATATGAAGAAAGCCGATCATTTCCGTGTGGTAAGTCACCTTCACAACCTCGATAAAAGCATCCGGACCTGCCGAATTTTGCCAAACGTTACCAAAATATTGCAATTTTAAAAATTCTTTCTTGTACCTCGTTGGCAATATTCCATCAACTTTATTTCAGATTGTATGCTACGTAAAATACATAAATGGTGGAACGATTTCCTTACCGTTCATTAATGGAAAATCTTGTCTGTTTTCAATTTATTTTTACTTTCTTTAGTTTATTGAATTTTTTCCTTGCGTTTCGTGGTGGGAGGAAATGATATTTACTTTCTCTGAACAAATAATTGCATATTTGTCTTTGTTTTGTTTATTTTTTTTTTTTTTTATCTCTATTTTTGTGTGTTTAATCAGTGAAAGTAAATATTGATATATTTATTTTTACTCACTAAATAATTGTTTGTTTGTCTTTGCTTCAATTATTTTTCAAATATTTGTGAGGATGTGTATGATGTGTTTGTTGATATAAGTACGAATGCTCCTAACGTTACACAAATAACAGCTTATTCTAGTGGCTGGTGGTTGTATGTTCAATGTATTAATTAAGTGTTATTTTATCCTCATTAGTATCTGCATAGTGGTGTTTTAGAGGTGACCTATTGTTAGCAACGATGAGGTGAACTTTTTAAATTTTTTGTTGTATATAATGAATCTTTGATGTTTATTACTTTCCGTGGGTGATGTGCATCTATATATAATAATTTTGATAATTGATTCACCATCTTTATAGTTGGAATGCATTTGGTTGCTGTAACTATTTTAATTTTTGTTTATGTTACTATTCAAGAGGTCTGTGGATTTATTCTTATTTCTTCATGAACGAAGTGATAACAAGGATATTTTATTGGCAAAGCAAACTTAATAGAAGAGAATTCAGACATTACAGAAGATTCAAAGAAGAACTTATACATAATTATATTAAAGAAATGTCATAATAGGAAAATAGTCTTTTAGTAGATAAAAGGCTGCTGATAAAAAAGGAAAATATAAACACTTACACGTTGAGCATGTTTTCGTATGCCATGTGACATGAAATGCCTGGGACGCAAAGTCCCCTTATCTTGTAGCCAGGAGGTACAATTGTTGAGTCTAAGAGACTTTTGTCTTTGGCGCTTATACTTTTATATCATTCTAGAAATGTAATCCCAACATGGGTATTGTTTGAGTTACAATTCATAGAGGTCTGAAAATTTATTTTCATTTGTACATTTACGATATAGTTAGGGAATCTATGATTTATTTATTGTGTATTTTAGAGGGTTAACAATTTTAGTTTTATTGCCAAAATGACTGCATATTTGTCTTTGCTAAAATAATTCTTTTATTTATCTATGTTTTTTTTTTTAGAGAGAGGCAATATTTAATTTCAACGACGATTTTCTATTTTCTTTGTTTAGTGAATTATTTATTCACCTTTTTGTTTTATTTTGTGGGGTAGCGATAATTTGTTTTACTGGCAAAATGTCTACGTATTTGTTTATCAATTTATTATTTTTGGTTCGCATTTTTAGTTTATTGATCTGTTTATATATATTTCGGAGACGTAACACTATTTAATTTTATCAACTAAATTATTGTATCTTTATCCTTGTTGAGCTTATTTATCTATTTATTTATTTTTATTTAAAAGGGGAAAATATTTAGTTTCACTGAAGAAATGATTACGTATTTTTCTTTGTCTAGTTTGTTGATTTAGTGCTTTTTGTTAGGTTAAGTAACAATTTTTACTATGACTGAAAAAATGATTGCATTTTACCTTTGTTTCCCGTATTAATTCATTTTCAGGAGGGTAAAAAAAAATTAGTTTCATTAACAAAGTATTGCATATTTGTTTACTCATGAATTTATCCATATCAAGTTGTAGTAACTAAATGTAATTTTGCTGATCAAACAATGGCAGATTTTTCTATGAAAAAATATTTCCCATCTTCATATATGGTTAAGTCTGTATTGAATTCGTATAATGTATTTACATTTCAATCTTTAATATTTAAGCAATATATTAAATTGATTGATTGATTGGTCGAATGTAACGGTATATCAACCTGTCAATGGTTATTTTATGCCAAGATGTAAGGAAATCGCGATCATTGTACGTTTATATTTACATATTTTATGGTGTAGTCTCTAAAGTGTTTTTATCTTTTGCAAACGGTCGTATCGAATACGAACGACTTTTAAACAAGTCTATTTGACCCATAGATGGGACCCTAACAGGTACTAGTACCCTGGGACATAGAGAACCTGGGAGTAATGGTAATTAAAGGGCCATCAAGATTCCTCAAATCTCCAGAAATGCAGCCTCACCATCAGATACAGTTTAGTGTCATACTCAGAACACCCCTTTTGATGGGTCAGTCTTACCCCTCTACAGGGAATACATTTTGCTTATTCCAAACTCCGACGATAGGGAGATACTACACACCTTCAAACGTGGTAATAAAATGAAATTAGATTTTTGTAAAAGCCTATTTATTATTAGGTTTTACCAAATGGCCTCTTATAATATACTTATTTTACATTGGATTACATGTTACCTAATTATGAACGTTTATTATCGCATAATATGTTTACTCTATTAAATCATGTGTTAAAGGGAACTAACTCAAAATTTATTTCCAAACTTATTTCCCTTTATACAGTAATTGAGTTAAACTGTTATGAACACTAATAATACGAAAAGGTTTTATTATAGTGAAGTAAAAGTTATTGTGCAGCGTGTAAATGCATTCGTATGTAGATTAGTCTATACATGTTTATCAACATATTTAGCAATATTTAGTAAATGGTTATCAGTGGACAGGTATATGACTTCAGCTGATTATAGGTACACAGATTTAAATATTTTGGTGTGTGGGAGGTGTATCTGTGAAGCCGATAGGGGTGGTAGATACCGAAAACTGACATCAACAATGCCATCATAATGTTTAACTTTATTTTCTTTCTCTCCCCCCCTCTCTCTGTCTTTCTCTCTCTCTCTCTCTCTCTCTCTCTCTCTCTCTCTCTCTCCTCTCTCTCTCTCTCTCTCTGTTCTTCTAAGTCCTGGCGGTGGAGTGTAAAATACGCTGATTGATCCCTTGTAAAAGGATAAGATCTCCACAAAAAACGCGAATGACATTTACTATCGATGGTGAGGCTCCGGTTTTGGAGATATGGGGAGTGTGGAGTACCATTTCATTGCCATTACTTCCATGTTTCTCTGATCTAGAGAGATAGTACCTGGAATGATAGTTAAATTCCCATCTATGAGTCAAATAGATCTGTGTCAAAATTATTCATATTCGATTGCACGTTGTGCCAAACATAATCTCTTTAGAAAGAACTACATAAAAATGTAAATATGAATGTACCAAGTACACAATTCCATGATCTCAAGGCATAAACTAACCCTAGACGGGTTGAAATCTTGTTAAAATCAATCAATCAATCAACTGAAACAATGAAGATTTTGTATTGATTTGGATCTCAACTGAAATTACCTAACATAAATCATTTATTTTTTTGTTGGGAGTTGGGGTGAAGAATAATATGATAAAGTGGTGTGGATTTGATTATTTTTTCACGATTAACGAAAAAAATCCTTCTTCTTCACTGAATTTATTCAAATACTTTTACAATATAATCATCTTAACTGCACCAAGTGAATTCTTTCGTTGACATTCACCAATGATTTGTCTATGTTATGATTAAGTTCAAATTCATATCATTATCCTCACTAAGGCATGCCAACAGTAGGCATTCCTTTGGTCCTCTTCACTTATCTGTACCTATCGGCTATTACTCTTAGAAAGTCTTCTAGACGGCACCCAGTGTCCGCACAGAGTTGATCAATGTAAGTTTTTGCTGGTCAGAAAAATGTGGTATGTTTATGTATAAGAGTCCATAGGAGAACATCACTTATGAGTTATTCCTTACTTTTCCATCAGTGTCCTACATGTCTTGTTTGCCTTTCTTGGGTGGCTTACGAGATGGAAGGTGAGGAAAACTGTTGTTTTGTAGGTTGCTGCTTCTCAGATTTGTTCAAATTGGCTATAGATGGGAAAAAATCTCATTTTATTTTATCACAGATCACCTCTATTTCGAAATATACCTTAAAACCATAAAGCTGATGGGTGTCGTTCTTTTATCGTATTGGCATTCGATTATCTGTTTCATCAGAATTTGAACACGCAAAGGAAATTTGGGTTTCACAGAAATTACAAATATTATTAATAAGTTAAATCGCTTTGGTTTTACATTTGAAGCATCTTCATGCCATGTAAAATAGTGATGTACTTAATAACTAAACCCCTAAAATTGCTGAGACGGCATCTGCTAAGAATAAATTTTCTAAGATCGAATTTTCTGACTAGTTTGATGTTAAAGACCATAAGTACCAAATGATTGTTTGATGGATTTTAACGGTATATTAACATTTAAAGGTGTTTTATGCCTAGAGGTTAGGGAATCACATTCAATGATTTTTAAACAGATCTATTTTACCCAAAGATGTAACCTGAACAGGTACTACCAGAGTTGACCTGGGAGTAATGACAATACAGGGATACTCAACACTCTCCAGATATCATGCACTGGAGTCTCACAATCAGAGGTAGGCTAGTGTCATACACAAGACATTAATACAATTGACTTAAAGTACCCGTCGTTTTCAAACGCCCATCTAAGAGATGGAGATGGCATTCTAATTTATACTGCGTGGTTATTTACCTGTTTATATTGTATATAGTGAATTGTTCCATTATTTCCACTATCATGTTTAATTTATTATTTTCTCAAGTTTTTATATTGTTCACTCCTTTTGAGTTTTCACATCAGCGTCAGCTGATGGTATTTCACTGGAGTCTGAGTGACAACAAGTCTCCTTGGGTCTCCAGGACTCTTCTGAGTAGTCTAGCAGATTGCAGCAGTGCAGTATTCTGGATGGTCTCAATTGTGCCTGATTTCCAGATTTTCCAATCTTTTTTCCAATCTTTTTGGGACCGTTCCAAGTGCACCAACTACAATTGGTATCACTTTGACTTTCATATTCCATAACTTCTTCAGTTCTCTGCCAAGGTCCAGGTATTTGTCCATTTTTTTCGTTTTCCTTCATCTTCACCCTGTGATCTGCTGGAACTGCAAAATCTAACACTTGAGAAGTTCTTTATTTTTTGTTAATCAACACTAGGTCTGGTCTTCTTGCTGGGATAAGGTGTTCAGTTTTCATCTCAAAGTCCCAGAGAATTTTATGCGTTTCATTCTCAAGAACATTCTGGTTTATGCATATACCATTTTGCTGTATGTTCAAAATTTTATTTTTTGCATAATTCCCAGTGGATCACCTTTCCAATCCAGTCGTGCCTAGTTTTGTACTCCCGTTGTGCTAGTTTGCTACATTCGCTTAGTACATGGTTTACAGTCTCATCTCTACCATCTCATAGTCTATTTTGTTGGGTCTTATCAATTTTTGCTTTGACATAGTTTGTTCTTATGACATTATTTTGTGCAGCAATTATTAGTGATTCAGTTTCTCTTTTGAGGTTTCCTTTTCTCAACCATGTCCAAGTCTTTTATGTAAAACCTCTTCGATTTGTCGTTTGAAGTGTCCACATAATTGTTTTTCTTCCCATTTTTGTTTTCTAGTTTTTGTTGGTTTCCTGTTTGTCCATATATTACTTCTACTATTATTAGCTGCCATAATGTATTTGCTCTTTTTTGTGTAATCTTCGAGTTGTTAGATTATATCATTATTATTATTATTATTATTATTATTATTATTATTATTATAAACAGCTGGCTGATTTTCAGTTTTCTTATAATTTTTAAGCAAACATCAATTGATAGATGATAGCGATTCAATTTCTTTGTATTATCGAGACAGTCCTCAATGATTGTACGCCACAATTTGACCTTTTTCGAATCGAGACAATTGACTTATATCCGATTAACAAAGGAATAATAATAAAAAGTGAGATATCAAATCAAGGAAAATAAAATTCTAAGAAATTTCTTATCTTTTGGTATTTCTGAGAAATTTCTTTTTAGAAAGTTATGATATTCGCTACAACAAAGGGAAGTTTGAGGACAATAATTAAGAAAAATAATCACATCGTATGTATCAAAATGATAGAGCTCTCTGAAGGGGAATTTAGCTGACGACCACCGCCTACGCTTAAATGTTATTAAACAGATATAAACTCTCTCTGGTGACTTTTTCATATATACCTATGTATGTATTTAACAGTTAAATTCTCATTCGTTTGTAGGTACTGATGACGGTCCAGTTGTTGAGACTCTGACTGATGATACATCGGTCGGGTTTTAATCCCGGCTGGAGGTAGTCTGCGAAATCTAGCCACACTGAGGAGACGTAATACGTCGAAACACGGTGTCTTTGGGTGATAGTGAAACACACACACACACACACACATATATATATATTGTTATTATTATTTTGTTATTATTATCTATTATCAATTTTGTTCATCTTCCTATATATATATATATATATATATATATATATATATATATATATATATATAGGAAGATGAACAAAACAGATAAGGCAAATAGGAATACTTTTTTATGTTATCTATTTTTTCATTGCTCTAAACTTCGTCAGGAGGACATTTTTTTAGCAAGTTTTTAAAGTTTTTAAAGTTGTTGATATGCCACAAAAGTAGCAAAAAAATATCCTGGTGATGTTGTATATCTATTTGTTATCAGTTATGTGTGAATAGTAGAGCAGACATGGAACTTTTCTTAGAGAAGGAAAAGCTTTGTTCGGCAGAATCCGTAGCTTAATGGAGCACCATCCTTCTGTTATTATCAGCTTATAAAAAAGTGTGGTTGGTCCTAAAAAGATTTTCTTTCTATAAACAAATCATCTGCATAGATAGTCCAAAAGTACACATCTTTAACTGGTATGTTGGGCTCATGTACGTCATGGCAGTCCGGTTTCAAATCACGCACAGGGCGGTCTTCCGATCTATAGCTCTGCTGATGAGGCCTAATAGGCCGAAATATACATACAGAGATTGATTTTTCTCGATTTGTTTAGCCATACATTTAAATAGGTATTCCCGCCTAATTCATTATTAATTAATTAATTTTAAAACAGTGTTTTAGCTGCTTATCTTGAGAACAAAATGCTGTGAATAATTATTCAAGACATTTTGGCCAGGTGATAAGCGGCTAATAACCGATGGTAACAAACGCTCTTTAATTGTATTTCATAATAAATAAATATAGCTCTTATATCTGTAATGGTACACTTTATTTTCTTTTGTCCAATACAAAACACACACACACACACACACACACATACACACACACACACACATATATATATATATATATAAAGTAAGTAAAGTCGTCGGGGCGACTTAAAGTCGGTATCAGCCAGTCAGCGAGGGAGTATATCCCCTTTTCAATAGCGCTAGACAAAGGAGATTGTTTTTGCGTCTGAGGTGGAGCGCCACACTTACCATCAGCTCCTTACTTTACCGCACAGATCCCTGTGCTACTCATACGCTGAGTTGGCGAGGACCGGTATCGAACTAGGAACCTTGTGGTTTCTAGCTGAACGCTCTACCGACTGAGCTAACCCGACTAAAGGACATCATTATATATATATATATATATATATATATATATATATATATATGGTAGGAGCTGATGGTAGGTTTGGCGCTCCACATCAGACGCAAAAACAATCTCCTTTGTCTAGCGCTATTGAAAAGGGGATAGACTCCCTCGCTGACTGGCTGATACCGACTTTAGGCCACCCCGATGACTTTACTTACTTTATATATATATATATATATATATATATATATATGTGTGTGTGTGTGTGTGTGTGTGTGTGTGTATAATGATGTCCTTTAGTATTTTCTCATCATTCGTTAAAGTCTTCATCTTATGATTTAGACATTCCTCAAATGAAATAGAACGAGGGAATATTCTATACCAGAAAAAAAATCCCCGATGAGTTCTTTTTTCAATTAAAGGTAAAATGATTTTTTTATAACCAACTTTTGAAATATTGATAGCTATGTCAGGTATAAGCGATTGATATAAATGCAGAAATTAAAAAAAAAACAACTTTCAATTGCAACTAATTCAATGTGGGTTAAATTTGCCGTCACGTGGAAATTTTAATTGGACATTAAAAATTTGTTAAAAATATTATAAACCATTTAATAGACCCATGTTTATGGGTCCCAATTTCACCAGAAATCCACGTATAATCTCTAAATCGGCTTGTTGAAATATGTAGGAAAAAACTTGATGTCTATTAATCATTTGGCATATAAATTCGATTAAAAAATACACCACAATCTGAATTCACAATATATAGTAAACATCCCTCACTTTCAACATTCAACATATAAGATAGACCGACAACACAAATATAGGGGACTCTTTCAGGGGACTCTTTCATCTTATTTAATGATTATTCTTATAATTTGTTATGATCATGCTTTTTTATAAATGCTGTGAAATAGCATACATTTTATTTGATGTGAGAAGATAAGAGAAAAAGGGAGTAGCCCAAAGAGGCAACAAACAAACAAATAATAATAATAATAATAATAATAATAATAATAATAAGAAGAAGAAGAAGAAGAAGAAGAAGAAGAAGAAGAAGAAGAAGTAGAAAGGAATAGACAAGGCACGATTTATACACGTGCAAGACCGGCACATGTACTTTTCTACGTCCTTGAAAAAAAGTTGAGTTGCATTTGAAATATGATCGTGGGAAATGATCCTCTAATTGTATAAAGTTGTTTATAGCGGAACCCAAAGATAAAATAGATGAGTTTATTATTAGAAAGAATGGAGCAGCTTCTCAATCCGTTAAGTCAGTTTGTGCAGCTATGATAAACAAACCCAAATAGATTGATAGACAAACTACACATTTTATTAACAGTTTATATTTTATGTCAGACTTCATCAAAATGCTCATGTGAACATATATGCATGTACATATGTATTTTTTATAGCCATCATCATCATCATCATCATCATCATCATCATCATCATCATCATTAAGTTTCCATCTAGATTTTCCTTCATGCGTTTCGTTAGAGTCCATGTGGTGTTGTAGTACAGACACGGCAACAGCTTAGAAGAATTCCCGTTTTATTTCATCAGAGAGATCAGATTTCAATATGGTCCATGCTTTATCTATGCGTATGTTTATATTTCTTTCAGTTGATGAGATATTGCTACCGATGCATGTTAACTGGTTTACTGATTTCAGATGCTTGCAATATGCTAATTAGATACCTTAATTAAAACACATGAACTCACTTTTATCTGTGTTCTTGTAGAATCAATGCCTTTTGATGCCAGCTTCAGGCTATATAGCAGAGATTCGACTGGTGCAGATGCATTTTCAAAAAGTTCTATGCCATCAGCGTAGTCTGCATCAATAATAGTTTCCGCATGATATCGCCTGCTTCTTACCTTTTTTGGTGTGAAACTGTTTTCGTTCATTAGATCTATTGACGTTCATAGTACCTAATTTAAGCAGATTATTAGTGTTTTAAATGCAATACATTTGAATATGATAAATATCAGGGTATCAGTTTGAAGACATCTATTCATTAAATATCACTAGATATTTCCATAGTTCAATAACACTCTCCTCTCCTATTTTCTAAATATAATTATGTTGGCTGCGAATTCTTTGTTTTAATTTCTTGTGCTGCGAATATAGAGGCGTTCCTCGCATAGCGGTTATCGTCGTATAAAATGAACTCGACGACCCGATTCAAAATTACATGGACCTTGAATAAAATGTTACTATTAATCTGGTATGTATATTTCCGAAATTAAAGAATAATACGGATATCTAATCTATTATTAAAATTCTTCTTATGATTGTATAATGGGTGCATGCGAGTATATACATATAAATGCAATTGTAATAAAAGAGAAAACTGCGCAACATATGCCGTAAAATGCTCTGATAAACGAATTCCAGATCAATTTGAAATTCCGAGGGAAATTTGTATGGGTTTTATTCGCACTCAACATCAGTTTCTAATCATTTCGTTATGATAGAGATACCTATGAAGTGCTAATTAGAACTGTTTACTCCTTCCTAAATAAAGGCACCAATTTTATCGTGGACGTCTGTTATAATGGGAATGCAACGTGTGATCATCGAGATAAATATAAATTTACACAATAAAAATTAATAATAAAATTGAATTAAAAAACTAGAATGATAAATAAATAAAATAGTAACGAAGAGTTAAGAAAGAAAAGGAAAGAAAGGGTGATTAAATATCAAGAAAACAGAAATAAAAAAATAACGTATCAGTAAAAAAACGAATGAACGAACGAAAAAAAGAAGAAAAAAAAGAGTAAAGAAATATTAAAGAAAGAAAAAAAAAGAAAGAGCAAGTTTTTAAAACGGCAGAAGTTTCCTAGAAATGTTAAGGAATCAAGAAAAGAAATAAAAAGACATGAAAAAGAAAGAAAAAGAAAGAAAAATGAAAGAAAAAGATTCAAAACATTAAAGAAGAAAAAATAGAAAGAAAGAAACAATAAAGAAAGAGTGGGGAATTATTATAGACAAAGAAAGAAAGAAGAAAGAGAAGAAAGAAAGAAAGAAAGAAAGAAAGAAAAAAGAAGAAAATGTAATATGAAGCAAGTATTCATAAACTATCAACATTTATTTCGAGCAGAAATGTATTTGTTACAAGGCCTACTTAAAAGACGACATTCCTTCGCAAGAAACATGATTCCCTCTGTTATCCTTGACCTTGGCTGTCTACTATGTGTATTTTAAAACTTTGTTCTAGTCACAACTAAATTCTTGTCCATATATATGTGTGTGTGTGTGTCTGTGTGTTTGTGTGTGCGCGCGTGCGCGTGTGCGTGTTTTGTTCATGGTATTTCGGATCAACAAATAAAGTGCAAATGAAAATGAGTACGTTGTATAAAGAATGTATTAATCTGCACTTTGCAGTTAAACGCGTCTATGTTTCGATTTATTTTGCAGCTATTTTCTTATCTAAACATTATTGTAAGGTTGTTTGTAATTCGGAAGTTCTTTCGTTACTTTATGTCGGTAGAATTTCCCACTTTATTATTTCTATGTAAACTCAAGATCAACACTTGAATCAAAACTTATTTTACAATCTATTTTGCCAAGTCAAAATTTTAGCGATTGTAATCATAAAAATTCACACAAGAGAGAAAATAATTGGCCAATTGGTCTAAGTTATCATGTAAAGTCAATATAACTAGTTAATATATAGAGAATCTAATATGATTAGTTAATATATAGAGAATTTCACATGATTAGTTAATATATATAGAATTTCATATGGTTAGTTAATATATAGAGAAGTTAATATAATTAATTGATATAATTTCTAATTTCTGAATTAATATTGTTTTATGAATAATTTCGCGAACTATTGCTGAAAACTATTCCCTTAATCTAAAGTAACACTTGAGGGAATTTGGAGATTTTTCCCTCACTTCATCATTATGAGTTTAATTCAGAACTAAGCAACGTAACTTTTGCTAATCATCATATATATATATATATATATATATATATATATATATATATATATATATATATATATATATATATACTGCATACTCGAGTAATGAACGATTTTGTGTAATGACCAACACTTAGTGCCACATGAAGTGTTTTTTATCCTATATTTCATGCATGTCATGAAAAAATCCTACATTTTGGCTAACATACAAAAAATATTTCTTTAGCATGCAATGACACAAAGAGAAAAATTCAAACATTTATTGATACTTTCAAAATTACTGTCATAACATAAAGTAAAAATAAATGCAATGCCGTGAATAAACAATGTAGTCTATACCTTCATGGAGCTTACCGTGTTTATTGCACATTCAAAACATGCTAAAACCCCGTCACCGATGCACAATAGCATTGTTAGTATAATAATTACATATGTAATTTAGTAAGTAAGGAGGTATTATATACTCATTTTATCTACAAAATCACATGAAATTGGCTCGAAAGATCTAAACAATTAAGTTTTACGCAACTTTGTTTACTATTTGTAATATTTCTACATGTTATATGCAAAGGTGTTATAAATAATAACAATGTTAAGTAAAAAAATAAATATTATCTAAACTAATAGTCTTTGTTTAGATATAGGTTATGCTAGGACACATCGAAATGTAGAGTAACAAGGAGTTATCCTATCTAGTTGAACCCTGTTGGTGTGGCGTTAGAATGCACCGACTGCAATTCTGCAGAGGGGTAAGTCTCCCCAATGGGGCCACCTGTTGGCCGTGGGTGGTGACCCGTGATGCTTAAGGATAGAACCCAGATGGATGAGCAGTTCATGACTTCACTTTGGCCCTATATTGGGCTAGACGGGCGGTCGGAGAGGCTCCCTCCGATCAATCGGCTGGTCACGTCAAGCCATAGCACCTACATGATTTTCCCAATCCTATTGCCCTTATGGCAAGCCCCAACCCCTTTTTATCATATGGGTGCTAGAAGGCGGTGACTGAGGGTCTACATGTCCTGGGAATGACGTTAACTCTATCTGATGGTGAGGTTCCAGTTTTGGAGGTTTGGAGGAATGTGGAGGAGCACCCCTTCATCACCATTGCTCCCTGGTCCACTCTGACCCGGATTGTTGTACGTGTTAGTTTCCCATCTATGGGTTAAATAGGAAAATGTATTTATAAAAAAATTGTATTATCCATTAAGAATTGATTTATTTCAAAACTTTATCGGCATTAAATGACCCACTGAGGTTGATATGCCGTAAAACCAAACCAAACCAAACCAAACCTATCTAGTTGTTTCTCTTTCCTTAGCGAATGTTAAGTGTTAGTGTATCCATGCATTAACGCATTATAAGGACCTAGTTCTGGTTATATACTCCAACGCGCTATTCTTATAGAAGTAACAGCAATGTTAGGACTAGAAACAAGGAAAGCTTTGACATTTGAAAAACATATTTCGTGTAATGAATGACCCTTGTTTAGGAAGGGAGGTTGGTTTTAAAAGTCGTTCATTATATGAGTATATACGGTACATGAAATTCTGTTGGAAACATTTGATAATAAATTAGATTTTTTTTTCTGGAATCTGCCGAGAGAAAAACAATCAACTTCAGCGTTTTGTTGGAAATGTGGCCAACATTTTTCTTTTTCTATCAAATTGGCTCATGTTGAATTGTTATCAGGTTCACAAGAATATTTTAGCATCAGTAATGAAATCCAAAAAATAATTTTATTCATATTCCTCAAAGAGAAAATAAATGAAATGCATCTCTTATCTATGATTTGTGACCTTTTCCATTAAAGCATCCAATAATCATTGCTTATAAAAGCCTTGAGGAGGATCTCAGGTGTTTCTGAGTTGAACATGATAAGCTTGACATCAAGAAACTTGCCAAATGAACATTCATTGTTCATTAAAAGTTTTGAATGTTAAACACATTTACACAATAAGACATTTTGCATGGGAAATCAAAGAACGGAAAAAAGAAAGAAAATAGAAAAACAAAGAATTGTTGAAAAAAAATCAAATTTTGTCTTATAGTTACCAAATAATTTTAATTATCCATTCAATAAATTTCTGACATTTCAATTAAAATTTTGTTTATTTAGAGTTCTTTGGTTTGATTTATTGGTTGATTTTAACGGCATGTTAACCCGTCTAGAGTTATTTTATGTCTCGACGTTAGAAAATCGCTACTTCATTGTACATCAATATTTACATTTTTTACGTAGATTTTTTTAGAAATTTTATTTTATTTATTTTGCACAAATTTCTATCCAATACGGATCCTTTTTAAACATATTAATTTGACCTATAGATGGAACGCTTACAGGTACTACCATTTGGAGGCAGAGTCATATGTATTTTTTCTTAAGAGTATTTTTGCATACGGTTATCAAGTATTCCTATCGAATATAGATTACTTTCGCAAAGTTATATGGTTTCGAGAAACTAAAACACTGACAGTGAAAACACTTTACCATTTTTTATTCTTGCCACAAGATTTAATGAAAGTTCACTGACTCAGACACATATAGGAAGTGATTATTTCCCTATTTATTGTTGTAAAAGTACCATAAGTTGTAGTGAACAGTCGTCATTTTCTCGTACGAACATACTCAGAAATACCCAAATATAAAAAATTTCTTTGAAGTGACTGTCCCAATTATTGTATGTCAAAATCTCACCTTTTTCAAACTCAGACAATTGCTTATCAAGGTCTAATCAAATTAGGATATCAAATGAAGGAAAAGAAAATGCTAGGAAATTACATATTGTTTGTTATTTCTGAGAGTTTTTTTTGTAGAAAATGGACTTTATGTTACAACTAAGGAACTTTGACAAGAATACTAAAAAAAAAAATCACGTTCTCTATGTGTTTAAGTATCATTAAACATTTTGTCAATAATAAAAAATGGTAAAATTTTATCACTGTTTTTGTCTAATACGATATATCCTGTCGCTGTTTACAGACTTGAGTTCTCTGGTGATTGTAAAAACATACCCCCATAAATATGTATCAGTTAATAGTTCACCCCAGACTGACAGCAGCTTATGGCCGCTTGGGTAAGGAACTTGTCGAGCCACACTGATGAGAAGTAAACTTCGAAACACGTGTCTGTGGATGACTGATATCTATTTATCTTCTATTATCATACTAAAGCTGAGATAAACACCTTTTATTTCCTAAAGGCTTTTTTCCTATTTAGGTTATTGACATAAAATTCATACTAAGATATTCCTTGGTTTTAGGACTACTTAATGTTTGAAAAAAATTCCATTTGAATTGGTTTTAATTAGTCGTAATTGGCAATTAAGTCAAAAATTGTCCCGTCCCTCACTGTCATTCTGCATATTACTTTCAACATCGCTAGGTATAAATAAGAGTGAGAGTGAAAACGGAGAGTTATTGTGTTAGAGACATTTAACTATGTTAAAATTAATTAGGGGTTAGCAAGTAGTGGCGTGCCTACCGTGGATAAGTAATGGACTCACCCGTCCAAGAAAGCCACCTCTCCAGTAGATATAAAAAGGATATTTTTGCTGTGACGTCGGGGAAGGGGGTGCAGATTGTAACGCGGTACTTCTGGGTAGCGAAATCTTTCTTGTTCGGGCTAACTTTTTTTTTGTTTTTTTGGTAAAATTATTTGTCGCTCGTTACTACTGTGTAGTGGAATCTCTGTTGGTCGGGCTAAATTTTATTTTGCGGAAAGAGTTTTTAACTCATAACAACAATGTAGTTAAATGTTGTATTTAGCTCTGTTGTGCGAGCCAACGTTTTTTTTCTTTTCCCTTTTTTTCTTTAAAGCGTTTTTCCCGAGTAGTTAATGTGATATGAAAGTGATATTCTACCCCACGTCTTTTTTTTAGGTAATTTAGTCAGTTCTAAGTTTATAGTTGGTTGCTTTATGGTCCATGGTGCCGTGTTGGAGAGTATGGTATGGTGTACTATATTGGTGTTGATTTTGATTTCATTGAGGAGATCACTTATTTAAAGGGTCTGATTTTTTTTGAGTTATTTTGGTACAAGTCTTTGTATTTTGTTTTGGTGGTGCAGTCATAAGCAGGATTTCGGGGACAGGAGATGAGTTTGATTTAGTATTGTAGTACTAATTTTTGTCTTCTTAAATAGAGAGGGGGTTCTTTTGCTTCAGTGTACAGACTTTCCTTTGGAGAAGTAGTAAAGGCTCCTAATGTGAGGCGGAGTCCTTGATGGTGTATGGTTTCCAGTCGCTGTAGGTAGGATTTTCTGGCTGCTCCATATATGAAGCAGCCATAATCAAGTTTTGATCTTATTAAGGTTCTATATATTTTGATGAGGGTCTTTCTATCAGCACCCCAGTCTGTGTGGGCTATGGCTCTCAATAGTTGGATGGCTTGATTGCATTTTATTCTTAACTTTTTTATATGTGGGATGAAGGATAATTTGGGGTCAAAGATAAGACCAAGGAATTTATGTTCATCTGTTATTGGCATTTCACTGTTATTCAATGTTAGGTTAGGGTGGTTGTGCATTTTGTGGGGGAGTGTAAAATATTTACATTTACTTGTCGTAAAATGACTTTGGGCGCAAAATATTTTTCATTAACTTTTCGGGAAAAACGCCTTCAAACAGTTAGGGGGTTCATAAGTAGCACGGATCGGATTTTAAGCTGGCACCGTTTTCTTCCAAGCCATAGTTGTATTGTTGCTACTGTACGATTAGAATAAGCTAGATGGGAACTGCTCAAGAATGCAGTATGTGATTTTAAACAAGTTGTGGAAGCAACACCCAACGAGAAAGCAGCTGTATAGCCACTTATCACAAACTATCCGAATAAGATGAACAAGACATGCTGGACACTACTGGAGGATTTAGGAAAAACTCGTAAGTGACATTTTTCTATGGAAACCAGCACACAGGCACGCCAGTGTGGACCGTTGAGCAAAGACCTACATTGACCAACTCTGCGCAGATACTAGATTCTGTGCAGAGGACTTCCTGAGAGCAATGAATGATAGGGTAAGGTTGGCGAGAGATTGTCATATATATCCATGATCAAAATCCTAATTACCTGTAATTAGAAATGTACTAACTAAGTGACCCTTCCCTTGTTTTTCCTTTGGCCAAATGAAAATGTTTACTCCAGTTTAAATAGCTTATTTGGACAGTTTGGGAAAACTTATGTAATTATTTTATCATGTGATTTTTCCAGCATTCTAACCCGGGCTCAATGGGTGACCCAACGGGTCACGTTTTTTCTAGTATATATATATAATATATATATATATATATATATATATATATATATGGATACAAAGGTGGGTTGAAACGTTAATAGGCTGAAAAGTTCATATAATTACGTCTGGTGTTGATGACTATTTTACCAATGGGATCCAAACGCTGCAACACTTCTGGAAGAAATTTGTGGACAGCCAGGGGGCTATATTTAAAAATGAACCTTATTTCGTCTTATTCCATGACAGGACCTTGATCAGCCTATTGACTTTCATATTACTAATGGTTTTCCCCCTGATCTCTAGAAGTATATTAATTTGTTGGATTTTTTTCTCTCGATCTATTTATTTTAATGTCAGCTTTTCCATTACTTGCCCGAATAAACACACCATTTCCATTATGACTCCTGGAAGATTCAAATCCATATCTCTGACAAAATGCCGTAATTATTTCGTAGTTGTGGAATCACTGAAAAGAAAGAAAACCATTTAAAATTCAATATTACAACTAACCCGAAGCCTTACAGTATCTAATAACCAAGGAAATATTGAAAGTCCTGTCAGTAGGAACTACGTCACGTATATGATAATCTGAAATTTAAAAAGAAATGTTATCTAAAATGTCAAAAATGGTGTGATGTTATTAGTTTTCCATGAATATTTAGTGTCTTTAGGGAAGTTTCGATGCAAATTTCAATTTCATATACACTTTTCCGATAAGCAGGTTTTCTGTTTTCTTTTGAGGACGCTTGCTCTAGAGCGATAGTTAAGCTAATCTCTCAAAGTAATGCAGGCATGTTATCTTTTTATACGGTATGGGGTGTCCTGAGTATGATGATAAACAGCATCTGATGGTGAGGATCCAGTTCTTGATTAAAATATACCTTTATTGTTTCCCTGTACCCCCCCCCAATGGTAATTTTCATGAATGAAAAGGATATTGTTTTTTTTTTCATAGTTAAAAAAAAAATCATTACTAAGAAATCTAAATACGTGTGTCCGATATTAATGAATGCCGTTTTATTAATTATTAAAACGAATTAGTTTAAGGGCCGGGTCAGCTCAGTCGGTAGAGCGTTCGGCTAGAAACCATAAGGTTCCTAGTTCGATAACGGCCCTCGCCAACTCAGCGTATGAGTAGCACAGGGATCTGTGCGGTAAAGTGAGGAGCTGATGGTAGGTGTGGCGCTCCACCTCAGATGCTAAAATAATCTCATTGGTCTAGCGCAACTAAAAAGGGGATAGACTCCCTCGCTGTCTGGCTGATACCGACTTTAAGCCGCCCCGACTACTTTACTTTTTACTTTTTGTTTGTTCTATTTGTATAGGAAAATATTCTTTAATTTTCCCCGGTTCTAGTGATATATGCCGAATTTGGTAAATTCTATATATATTACCGGAACAAGGAGAAAATGTTGACACACAAAAGAATATAATTCTTCATATGGAAATGCGATTATTACTGAAATGGGGATATGCTAACAATAAACAATGAGCAAACCTTGAATATCAATTTCCAAAACTCAAAAGAAATTTCCTTTTACTAAAATGCGGTTTTTCAAGTTTGAGAAAATAACATAGCAGTATTGCCGAGTTGATATACTGTATCAGACCAAGCATCGTACAAGATGTGGGATAGTCTAAGCCAGCCTTAAAAAAGGTGGGAGGGCACAAACAGCCAGATAATTAATTACAATTACATTGGGAGCCTCAGCTAGTGTAATGAGAAACAAGCAAGATTATCATACCATTACTCATAATTTCGAGTCTCACCGGGTGCCACAGGATTCCTGTTGCCACATCGAAACTAATCTTTGTAAATAACTACATTACAATTACATTTTACTCATACTACAAAACAGAAGTATAAACAGTGTTATGAAAATACAAATGCAGAAAACACCAAATGATCAAATAAAATGGGCAGATGTCACTTAATTCCAAATATATTTCTCTACAAAACATATGCTCTGCCGCCCTGTCGGCTGGGGCGTTGGAATGCACCTCCGCAGAGGGGTAAGACTCCCCCAATGGGGCCACCTGTTGGCCGTGGGTGGCGACCTGTGATGCTTAATGATAGAGCCCAGGTGGATGAGCAGTTCATGACATGCAATACTCCACTTTGTCCCTATCTTGGGCTAGACGGGCGGTCGGAGAGGCCCCCTCCGATCAATCGGCTGGTCACGTCAAGCCCTAGCACCTACATGATTTTCCCAACCTATTGCCCTTATGGCAAGCCCCAACCCTTTTTATCATATGGGTGCTAGAAGGCGGTGGCTGCAGGTCTACATGTCCTGGGAATGACGTTAAACTCTATCTGATGGTGAGGTTCCAGTTTTGGAAGTTTGGGTATGTGGAGTACCCTTTCATCACTTGCTCCCTGGTCCACTCTGACCCGGAGTGGTAGTACCTGTTAGGGTCCCATCTATGGGTTAAATAGAAAAATGTATTTATAAAAAAATTGTATTATCCATTAAAATTGATTTATTTCAAAACTTTATCGGCATTAAATGACCCAATGAGGTTGATATGCCGTAAAACAAAACAAACCAAAACCATATGCTCTGGGTTTGGCTCATAACTGAATCTGGTTTTGAAACCTCACTTTTGGAGATTTGGGGAGTGTGGAGTGTCATTAATCCCAAGTCCACTCTGATCCTGTGGTAGTACGTTTTACCATCTCATATATGGGTCAATATTAATATTTGATAGGAATATTTGATACCTTATAACTGCGTACAAACAAATCATTATCCTTATCTTTAGATATCAATAGTTACTTGAAAACATATAATTATGTATGAATTGTTAGTATTAGGTAAGGATACTTGAAGCCATATAACTGTATACAAATTACTTGTATAAAATTTCTACATGAATAACATATAAACCCATAATGCCGATATATATGCCCACACACACACACACACACACACACACACATATATATATATATATATATATATATATATATGTGTGTGTGTGTGTGTGTGTGTGTGTGTGTGTGATAATAAACAGGGCTTGAAAACCTGTTGTTGGTGGTAAAGCTGTTTTATTTCCTGTCTTTTAAAGTCCTGTTTTTTACTTTAATTTCAGGTTTTCATCTCCCAATAGATTCCTTATTAGATTAGGTTAATTGTACGAAGAAGTCTTTCATTGCTTATAACCATTCTTAAAACTATAGACAGTATATAATGACCTGCTACTCCACTAGATTGTCGTCATACAGACTGCGTTAGAAATACCTCCCATATTTCAAACTGTCATGTCTGTGGTGCAAGTGATCTTAGGCAAGTGGGATTATGGCGGCTTGGACCGGTACACACCACGCGCTTGTGTTCAAACGTTTTTAAGACTGTTGAATCTGTAATTATTTCACAACTAGCTTTTCGTACTCATTTCATGTTACATCGGAATGGTGCTGTTCCTGATAGAAATACTGCCATGGGTTGAAAAATCTATTTCTGCACACCCTGTATTTTCAACTGCCTTGAAACATTGTGTACGGAGATTTTTTGGATAACCATCATCATCATCAAGTTGTGTTGATAGCCCAGATTTCCTTGACTTTATTTCCCCATTCACCACTATTGATGATCACTTCCGGTATGTCTTCTAGACGGCATCGAGTGTCCACACTGAGTTCATTGTTTTCCCAGATAAATTTATATGTTGGTCAGAATTTCAAAAGAACAGAAGATTTAATTGACATCGTCGTTTATTCTAATTAATCTAATTGAATTTGATTTCAATTACATTTTTGAACTGTCAATTACGTCATATTAAAAATCAAAGAGAACAATGAATGGGAAAAGTTGCTAAACAGAAATCGCTGGAGGAAAAAAATGAGAATTGAGCTTTTGTATTAATGAAGGCTAAAATGCAATCAAATTGAGAGAGAGAGAGAGGAGAGAGAGAGAGAGAGAGAGAGAGAGAGAGAGAGAGAGAGAGAGAGAGAAGAGAAAGGGATAAAAGTGTAATGAGAAGAAAGAGTGAAGAGACAGGGAGTAAGAGAGAGCAGAAAGTAAGAGAGACATATATATATATATATATATATATATATATATATATATATTATATATATACGAAGAGAAAGTGTGAAAGGTAGAAAGAGAAAAAGTCAGAGAGAGAGAGAGAGAGAGAGAGAGAGAGAGAGAGAGAGAGAGAAGAGAGAGAGAGAGAGAGGGAAAAGTGATGAGAAGAAGAGTGACAGAGAGGGAGTAAGAGAGAGGCAGAGTAAGAGAGACATATATATATATATATATATATATATATATATATATATATACACGAAGAGAGTGTGAAAGGTAGAAAAAGAGTCAGAGAGAGAGAGAGAGAGAGAGAGAGAGAGAGAGAGAGAGAGAGAGAGAGAGAGAGAAGAGAAAGATAAAGATGAAGAAAGAGAGACAGAGAGAGACAGAGGCAGAAAGTAAGAGAGAAAGAGTGAAAGGTAGAAAAGAGAAAAAGTCAGAGAGAGAGAGAGAGGGAGAGAGAGAGAGGGGGGGAACCTATCAGCTAAAATCGTATATTTTCAATTAATGACGATTTTTCTACACAGCATTACAAAAATATTTGCTGGAAATTACCCAAAAGACATGGTTTTAAAGATTTTCACAAATAATTTGAAAATAATGAAAATGAAACACGAGCCCCAAATTCTTTAAAAGCCAGACAGCAATGTTTTTTATATTAAAAAGAAGGAAATAGTTTGGCTTGTTTTGTTTTACGGCATATCAACCTCAGTGGTTCATTTAATGCAGACAAAGTTGGGAAATAAATTCATTATTAATGCATAATACAATTTTGTTTATCAACTCATGTTTTTCTATTTAACCCATAGATGGGACCCTAACAGGTACTACCACTCCGGGTCAGAGTGGACCAGGGAGCAATGGTGATGAAGGGGTGCTCCACATTCCCCAAAGAAGGAAATAGTGAAATGAGAAATGAGTTAATTCAACCTCAACAATGGAAAACTCAATTTCTTTCACCAGGAAATAATAATAATAATAATAAATAATAATAATAATAATCGTGCCGACCAGATGGATTCCTTTCATTCTCTCTCGCCATCCGTTGCTATCGGCTATCACTCTTGGTAAGTTTTCTAGACGGCACCCAGTGTCCGTAGATAACTGATGGGCATAAGTTTTTGATGGTCGATCAACACAGGTGTGTACCCATGTAGGAGTTCATAGGAGAACGCCGCTTATGAGTTAGTCCTTACTTCACCAGATGTGTCCAGGATGGCTTTTTCCTTTTACTGGAACGTTCGTACAATGGGAGGTAAGTGGCCGAACAGCTGCTGTTTTGTAGTGTTTGCCTTCAGTATTTTTTCAAGACAGCATACAGCACCCTTGTGTAGATTCAAACTATCCTGGTATTTTGTTAGAGATCAATTGTTGCAACCATACAATATTACGGACATTGTTACAACTCGGAAGAATTTCCGTTTTATTCAATCAGAGAGATCAGATTTCCATATGGACAATAGCGATTAACGCTTTACCTATGTGTATGTTGACATTGCTTTCAGTAGATAAGATTTAGCTACTGTGGTCTTTTAATTTCACAAGCTTGCCATTTGGTATGAAAATGGCACCATCTTGATTAAAACACGAAATCTGTTTTATTTGAGTTCATGAAGGTACCGATGCCTCTATCTACCTTTTCTAACTATGCAGCATGTATTCGGCTTAAGCAGATGTAGCTGCAAGAAACGTTAGATCTTATGCGTAGTCTGTATCTGTAATAGTCCTTGTGGGATATTCTTGCCTTTTTTAGTGAAAACATTTCCTTTTATTAGATCTATTGATGTTTCTAGTACAATTAACGATTCGTTTTTTTTTATTAGTATTGGTATGTATTGATAAATAACATAAAAACATTCTAAAGACTTGAAAAAGGCTCTGAGGCCAATATACACTTGGACTCACTTTATGGATGCGCACGATGTGTAATGATCATCTTCGTTGGAAATGGCCACGGGGACCCCAATTCAAATCCTGGACGAAGCTGTTTGCATTTCACATAGCGCTAATACCATTGGAAAAGGTATGCATCAAACCATTTCTCCCATCAGTTTTGGATAATTAGTAAATGGACAGAAGGGGACAAGAAGAAATATCCACTACTCTATATAAATCAGCACATTCTCAAGATGGTTAAAGCAAAACAGAAAAATGTAGCCATGGCTGAACAAGAGAAAGTCCTATGATGTAGTTATAGAAACTTAAGCAAACTTGACAAAATTATAAACTTTATCAAGAAAGCCATGGAAAATTGGAAAGTGAATAAACAGCAGAAAGTCAATCCCTAGCAGACGAGAAAGTCTAAAGTGCCATCCTACAAGGAGACGGACTCTCGCCGTTGCTAAATGTTATCGCAATGGTACTACTCAATTACCTACTTAGGAAATGCAAAGGGGATTACAAACTTACAACATTACAAGAAACAATAAACTACCTTATGTACATGGATGGTATCATGATATTTGTCAAAAATCTTAAAAAAAGAATGTAAACCCTTGAACAGACCATAAAGATATACAGCCAGGATATAGGAAATAAATTTGCGGTCGGAAAATATACCATGCTCGTGATGAAAAAAGGTAAATGAGAAACAACGGAAGGAATAGAACTACAAGATCAAGAAAATATAAGAACACTTGGAGCAAATGAGAATTACTTGTATTTGGGAATATTGGAGGCAGATATCATCAAACAGAGATGAAATGAAAAAAAGAACCTCTTAACCAAGCTCTACAGCGGAAATCTTGTTAAGGGAATAAAGACATGAGCAATCCTCTTTGTAAAATATTCTGGACCATTCTTAAAATTGACAATAAAGGAATTCCCACGGATGGACCAAAGTAAAAGGAAAATTATGACAATACACAAGGCATTACACCCGTGAGATAACATAGACAGACTAAATGTGTCAGGAAAAGAAGGAGGAAGAGGTTTCGACAGTATTTAGAATTGCTTGTGACAATTTGAGGGCTCAAAGTATACATTAAAAAGAGCAAGGTAAAACTAATTACAGCAGTCATTAACAGCAACTGAAACATATGGACAAACAGAAAAGCAACGAAAACTAGAAAACAGTAATAGGAAGAAAAATAACTACGTGTATATTTCATGCAACAAATTGGAAAGATTGTACATGAGAAGACATGGACATGCCTACGAAAAGGGAACCTCAAGAGAGAAACGGAATTTCTTATAATAGCTGCTCAAAATGATACTGTAAAGACTAATTATATCAAAGTGAAAATAGATAAGACGCAACTGAATGGCAAGTGTTGGGTGAGCGGGGACAGAATGAAACTGTTAATCACATAATAGACGAATCCAGCAAACTTGAACAAAGGAATATAAGATTAGACATAACTAGGTGGCAAAGATGATCCACTGGGATCTGTGCATGAAATTAAATTTTGACCTTACTACCAAATGCTATATGCATTAGTCAGAATCCGTCCTAGAGAAAGGAATGCATAAAATTCTCTGATCACCTAATCTCGGGCAGAATACCAAACATATTGTTAATTAACAGGAAAAGATGAACTTGTAATATAGTGGAGGATGCCGTTCCGAGAGACCACATAGCAAAAATGAAAGAAAACAAGAAGATACACAAATACTTGGACCTTGCTAAAAAAGGTAACTAAGGAGAACTAAGGTGACCAAATAATTGTAGTTATTGCTAATTGGAACGGTCCTCAAAAGGTTTGGAATAGGACTGGTGGAATTCGAAATCAGAAGAAGGATCAAGACCATCCCGACAATAGTATTGTTACGATCGGTTAAAATACTCAGAAGAGTCTTGGAAACCTAAGGATATTTTCTGTTACTCAGAATAAAAACAGTTAAAGCTGGTGGGAAAAACTCGAAAGAAGTGATATATCATCAACACTATCATTTCTGTGCCTATACTAAATTTTAATTCAGCTATTGTTACTAGGATTAATTGGTAGTGTCCAAACTGGTCATTTTCAAATAAACACACACATATATTCACACCTTTATACACACACACACACACACACACACACACACACACACACACATATATATATATATATATATATATATATATATATTAATAATGATAACAAGTAAAATTATAAAGAATCAGTGGTAATCAATTTTTATATATCTTTTATATTTAATATATTTATTAATTTATTGTATTTCTTAATCAAGTAGACAACTATATCATATTAAATAGAATTCTTTCAAACATCAATTTAAATTCTCAACATTACTAACTTAAGACATTGCATTCCTCAGTATATGTTAATAAATAAAGACGTTTAAAATAAAAAAAACGTCTTTGTTAGTTTTATGCAAAAGCTCTAAGTATGCCACTTTTGAAGACTAGAAAATGAAAGCATAAATAAACCCATGGCATACATAGAAAAGTGATACAAGTTACCCTGCAGCCTTTGCGTTTCTCTTGGCATTTCCTGATGGTTTCATGATAACAAGCAGATGAACACGTTTTAGAAGATACATCAAAATAACAGATGTTATGTATAATGTGAAGTTAATACATGCCACAGATACTCCAATCAGTTCATGGTAAATGAAATTAACATTTTGTGACAGACAAAACAGTAAACCATTTAGAGAGATAGAAGTAAAAATAAGTATCACTTGTTATCAAAAATTGCCAACTTAACAAACAGTCATGCAGTTCTACACGTGTGAAAACGAAAAACCCTAGACGGACTGATATGCTCTTAGAATCAATCATATATCAGCAGATTTCAGGTCACGCTTACATAGGTTCCTGCACCGTAGCACATCTTCACATTCATGTCGTTGTGATAACACAGATTGCCTTTACTCTCTCGCATCCATCCCTATATGTCGTCACTCTCGGTAGGTCCGCTTGACTGCACCCAGATTTAGTGCAGAGCTGATCAATCTAAGTCCTTGCTAGTTGGCCAACATTGGTATGTCTATGTGTAAGAGAAAATTACAGAACGTCGTTTATGTGTTCTTCCCTGCTTCTCCAACATGTCTTGTTCGTCTTATATGATTCATACTAAAAGCAGACAAGGCCAAACAAATTATTCTTTTTTTTTTCGAGTTAAAAAAAACATATTGGAGTAAAGAATGCGAAATTGGAGAAAGTATTTCCACCATAAGTATAGATATGCTTTTCTGATAAGACATTTCGGGTTCCGTAGCGGGATACCAATTTTTTCATCAAATAGTTTTACTTCTGCATTAATTAGGTGGTTTTTTTTTCAGCGCTGTTGTCTGTTAAGATATCATGTAAAACTTTATTCACCTTATCGGTTTCTACCTTGATATTTTTTCAGTCCTGATTCATTAGGGATTATAATTTAAACTTTTTTTTACGTTCCTGATTTATTTTATTATCTCTATATTATTTCTCTCATCTAGAATTAACATTGATATTTTGGTGCTGGGGTTCCGTTATGTTTTGTTTGCAGTAGATTGAGTTTCATTTTGTTTAGGTGGGCCCAGAAAATGTCCTTTTTTAAGATCATCCTTGTTTTGTTTGCAAGTCTTTGGTTTGTTGCATGGAAATTATTATCCTTTTCCAATAACCTCTTTGTGTTGGGTTGCTTTTAAGATAACCATGTCTTCTCTAGTCCATTTTCCTCTACAAGAATGACTTTTTTATTAATCAAACTCTGTGGGTTGTTCTCTATTTTTCAATCATTGATGCTCTCTGAATTTCTTCTCTGAGTTTTAACTTAGTTTAAGTCCAGAGAACTACATTTAACTTTAAGTATTTGTGGGATAGTTCATTAATAGACATCAACTCTCGCCTTCTAGGAAGAACATTTATCGTACATAAATTTTGATTTTTAAACTTAGAAGAAATAATAAATTATGTGTTCTTTCTTAAGTGTTTTATAATATGTGACAATTTTGGACAGGGTTTTCATCAGCCACCGAAAAGATAAATTTGTCCCTTCTTTTTTTAATTATTATTATCATTATCATAAAAGAGTTAATCAAAATTGAAGTCTAAAATATTTGAATTCATTTAATGACTTTTTAAGAAGAAAGCTTTTTAAAATCTTTAAAACAAACTTGATGAAAACTTGATGAATCAATATAGTATTATATACATATATGCTTGTGTATGTGTGTGTGTGTGTGTGTGTGTGTGTGTGTGTGTGTGTAACCACCTCGGAACGACAACGTTCCAGGTTCGATACCGGCTTTCGCAAACTTAGCTCATCAGTAGCACAGTTTGGAGCTGTGCGTTAAATTTAGGATTTCAGACACAAAACAATTTCCCTGGTCGAGCGGGATGATACCGACAATTGGCCATTCGACCTATTTTATTACTTTTTACACACACACACGCGCGCGCGCACACACACACACTTACACACACACACACACACACACACACACACACACACATATATATATATATATATATATATATATATATATATATATATATATATATATATTATACTATACTTTTCTCTGGCGTTATAGATGTTGTTCGTTAAAGGTTTAAGCTATGGATAACTCTCATAAACTCCTTAAATAGAAAAATAATCATGTATGTGTATCTATATTAATGTTCGTCGTTTTCATCATAAATAGATGTTAGCGGGTTGAGATAGATGTGATCAGATTTGGGTAACGAAAAATAAACAAACTGCAACGGATAGATAGACAGATTGATTGGAAAGAAAGACGAAGCAGATTGGGATAGATAGATAGATAGGTATATTTATGCACAGCCACAAATATACGTACATACATTAATTTTATAACACATTAAAGTATTAATTTATGTTGATTTAGTCTGGTGCAAAGCCAAAGATACCAAATAAGGATCGAACTCACTACAATGAGAATTGAACTGCCAACGATCGCTCCCCGTTCGGAGCCATTTCATACATTCTAACTCTTTGTTTCCTTGAAGCTTTAACTTCTTTATTAAGAAGTAAATTTCTTTCCCTCCGCTTTTCATTAGTTATCATTAGTCTTAATTAGTTTAATTATTTACCTGTTAATTATTATTATTATTATCTGTTGTCTCAATTATTGACAGAGAATTGAGACGTTGTTTCAATCAACAAAACGTTCGTCTGCTTTATTGATTTCCTTCTTCTTTGTTTTTAAGTTATTAGTTTCTGGCCTTCGTGAAACATTAATGTAAAGTGAGACAGAAATACCCCACACATTTTAAACTGTTACGTATGAGATGCAAGTGAACTTAAACAAGTGATAATGGTTGCTCAATCGAGATAATATCTTACTATTTATCCAGTTATGATCAGTTACGATTATGGCTTGGACCAGTGCACAAAGTGCTTTTGTTGTTGAAATGCTTTTTAAGATTGATGAATCTGTAGTTAGTACACAGATTATTTTTATTTTCATTTCATGTTATGTTGAAATGATGCTATTCTGGATAGAGAATCGATACTGGTATGAGTCTAAAATTCTATCCGGCCTAATAAAACCTAAAATGAATGAATGTTTACTCACTCCTGTGGCAGACTCATTACTGCCAGTTTCATGTACTTAAAAATATACAACAATCAGATGAAACTTGGTATTAGAAATATATGAATTATATTGATATTGATTTTTTAAATATTATTTTCTGCTCATTCATTTTGAGGGAACAACTCATAGTTCTTCAAATAATATTATTGATAAATTCGAATGCTTAATACATTCATGTCAATCATAACAATATTTAGTGTCTGAATATGGCACTTATATATATATATATATATATATATATATATATATATATATATAAAGATAAATCAAATGAGTCAAACGAACCTACTATTAGTTTCGCTTAATGCTCTTCAGGGCTAAGATCTGACTCTCTCTATATATACAAGTATATTATATATATATATATATATATACAAGTATATTAAAAATCGACGGTGACATAAGCTACATCATATCTTCTTCGTGGAAATTAATGAATTGTTACCTTTAACTTCGTAATATTGCGGATCTATTCTTTATTTTCTTGCTGAATTATCAGTTTTACTTTATGTGATTTGAAGCAACATGAAAGAAAGAGCTGTGCACGCTAGAAAACGGAACATATTTCGATCAGTGGAATTGTACAAGGCACAGGTGCAAATGCTTCAATGAAATTAGGCTTTCTATACGGAATGACGCCGAACAATTTGCAGCACTTCTATAAACGGGGATAATTCAATATATACAGTTACACCTCATCTATCTATCCCAGGCTGTTAATATTTATATATATATATATATATATATATATATATATATATATATATATATATATAGTCAGGTCGCGTTGACAGCACGGAGTCCCATGACTCTCTGTCACTACCTATCCCTACCAGTTATCACTCCTGGCAGGTCTTCCACACGGCATCCAGAATCCACACAGAGCTTATTGATATAGGTTTTTGCTGATCGGTGTATATATGTTTAGGTGTCCACTGAAAAACGTCACTTATGAGTTCATCCTTGCTTCTAGAGCAGTGACCGGCGTGTCTTATTTGTCTTACTTGAATAACTCGTGGGATAGAGCGTAAGTGGCCGTAAATATTCTTTTTAGTGGAGGGCTATTCCCAGGATTTGTTCAAACAGCACGCAGCACCCTTGTCTGGTTTCTGATTAGCTTTTTCCCCCTAAGCGTTTTGTTAGAGCCCTAAGTGGTACAGCCATACAATAGCACTAACAATAGCTCGGGCTTGGAAGAATTATCGCTTAATCTTATCATAGGGCTCAAATTTCCATATGATCGTTAATTTGTCTATAGCGTATATCGACATCGCTTACTATGGATGAAATATTACAAGCTATGTATGTAAACGGATCAACTAATTTCAAAGGCTTACCATGCGGTGTGGTGATGTCTCCATTTTGTGAAACACATGAACACATGGGAAAAGCGTTAGATCATCTGCGAAGTCCACATCTGTAATAGTTTCCACGGGATTTATTTGGTTCTTGGTTGCACCACTGCAAATGACCCACTCATAAACCTGTGCGTGGCTTTTATTTACAAAAAGGTTCGGCACAAGGATGCAACCGATGTTTTATTTGGGGGTGCTGGGGATAAAATTTTTCATGCTGCTTTCCTTGTTCTATCTTTGCCAGTTTCATTCACCGACCGATCCATACCAATAAATACAGTGTTCCGTTACCTTTCACAGCCTTCTTTTTCACCACAATGCTTTGAGCACTCCATGTTTGATAACCTATTTAACAATCTGCGTATGAGGAAATAAAACAGAAAACGGAAGAGAGAGGTAGAAAGGAATGGGTGAAAGTAATTGAAAGTCCCCAACAAAACAGAAACAAAACAAAACTTTGGCCATTTGGTTGTATAATACTATGCATTGGGCATGCATATGTGGCTGCACAGTAGGTGGATATATATATATAATTCTAGGTAGTTATGATACATAGGTAGTAAGTCAAACCACATATATGTGTGTGTATGTGGTAGACCGAATAAGTAGTAGTAAAACCCATATATAAGATAAGTATATATGTGTGTGTATGTATATATAGATATAGATATATATGTGCGTGTGTATATATACATGTGTGTGTGTCTACATATATTGTATGTGTAAAGTAGGGTCAATGATAAGTTAAAGAAACCATTAAAACTCAAGGAAGATCAAGAAGGATGATAATCTCTTCTTAGGGGACAGAGAGTCTAGGTTTTCAATAACTTTGAGAGTTGAACGTAGGTTAGGGGGTCATAAAACACCATGAGGGTGGTCTGTTAGAACAAAGAATTTTTTCAAATAACGCGGGGTTTAGACACAATCTCGCAGACGAGATTTGATATGAGATCTGAGGAATTCTGGGAGATTTGAAAAGTTTTAGTCAGTTAGTCCCGGGGAGCCGAAGAGGGCAGATGAGCCTTGAACACTGAGGAAGTTAGGATGTTAAATGCCCACTAGAAGCTAGCATTAGAAGAGGTCGCCAAAAGGAACGGGGGGGGGGTGTCCCCCATCTCGACAACCATGGGAGATAGCAGCAGATAGATGCAAGTTATATACCTCCCTGCCTTTTCTAATGTTCACCTTACATTGTCTTGTCTTGTTGTTGTTTTATTTCCCTTATGACACATGGGTGCGTTCGAGACACGGCGTTGGGGTTGTGAGACGATAGATACGGCCAGTGACAGAAGTGACAGAGATGATCCGGACAGACTGCTATTGATCATCAATATTCTCTCCGGACGTCCTGTACGTAACGATCCAGAGTATCGATCTGGGAGACTGCTATTGGTAGTGATCAATATTCTCCCAGGCGATTTGGACGAGAACGGTGGAATGATGGCGACCCGACACCCATGTTGTCATAGTTGACTATCTTCCGGTTTTTGAGGATCGAAAGCAAACCGATCAGTCCCTCTAAGTCGGGAGTGGGTGTTCTTAATGTGGAGTATGGGAGTAAAAACGGGGTGATTGAGGGACGCATGGGTTTGGCCTAGTAAGAATCTTGTTGGCTCTCCTGGAACATAATCCTAAGGTGCTAGAATGGGACAAGAAAAATAAATGGGTTCGGAGAAGATAAGGGGAAACCCTATCGAACCGACTGTTCAATCCAGAAAACATACAAGCGCTTCCCATTCACATGTGTCACTCACTGCTGGTAGGAATTAGTATCGGATGCTGATCTATCTAGCGAACACTGGGTAAAGATCAGCATAGTTTCTGTGGTATATCGCCGGCTTCTTGCCTTTTTTTTTTTTTTTTTAGATCTAAATTGGTAGCATGTAATTTATGCATATTATAAATAGAAATGGGACTGGACTTGCAAAACTAAAACATATTACAGGGTGACCCAGAAAAAACAGAACCCAAATTATTTATTTATTTTCCCATTAAATTAACCCTAAACCCCAATCATAAACCCTAAACCTAAACACCCCTAGTTAAAATTGACAGTTTTATTACAAAATTTGTGCGTTTTTTTTTTTTCTGGATCACCCTGTATACATAGTGACCCAAAAAACAGAACCCAAATTATTTATTTATTTTCCCATTTAACTAACCTAAACCCAACCCCAACCCTAAACCCTTACCCTAACCACCCTAGTTAAAATTAACAGTTTTATTACAAAATGTGTGAGTTCTGTTTTTCTGGGTCACTGTAATTTTCCGACCGATTTACAAATTTAGTCAGAAATGGTGCTAATGTATCTCCTGGCAGGACTCCAGTGACAAAGAAATTTGATGAGTGCGCGCGCAAGCGCGCGTGTGTGTGTGTGTGTGTGTGTGCGGGTTGCTGAAACAGTGTCAAAATCTTAAAGATGACAAACGTTTCTTTAAAAATTTTAACAAATTAAAAACCGTGATATCATATGTTTAACTATTTGAGAGAAAAAGCAACAACAAAAACTGTATTCTCCTTTTCTTTCTCAGTAAAATATATATAAATTTAATACAAATTTTACAAGGGAGACCACTTTTGTCAAATCTATTACTTCCCTTAGATCAGTTGTTTTCAAACTATCATCAAGAGATCACAGGGAATTCGCAACGTTAACAGCAGGCCCCCTGCAGAGACATCTTGAACATTTATATTATCCGATTAACAAGATTATATTTCTATCACTTTTTTCCCATCCCAACAAAATAATTACTTTTCTAACTAATACAATACAATATAAATTGTTAATCTCAATTCTACTGTGTTTATATATATATATATATATATATATATATATATATATATATATATATATATATATATTATAATGTATTAATTTGAAAGCAATTACAATGCAAGTAAAAAATAAAAACAAAAAGATGTTATTTTCTGTCTTATCGATTTCAAAGTAAACTTTATCTTCAGAGACGATTTTCGGAAATGGACGCGTTTTTTTGATTTTTTTTTGGTCGTTATTTTTTTTTTTGTTATAAACACGCGTCTCGTGGTGTTCTTTTTTTTAAACGTCACGCGCACTTTGCGTGATGGACATTTAGCCGTTCATTCAATTTCAATTTTATTATTTTCATCTATTTATATATTTATGTAATATTCATTTGATATATGTATAATGAAATGTACATACTATGTACTATATACTGTGAGGAACGTGTATTTTAATTAATTATGTATTCAGTGTTTAGCTCTAATCTATTGTTTATACTAGGACCTAATTTGGCTATTAATAAACTTTCTCTAATTCTGAGATTACCAATGTTTCGTATTACTGTCTCTATCTTAACGGAAAAACTATTGTCTTCGTTTTTGCATTTGATTAAATGTTTGTGGAATGAGGATGCACGTGTGTGGATATGTTCTTTGATTCTAATGTGGAGGGGTCTAATTGTACTTCCTATATAGAAATTAGCATTTGTAGGCATTAAACGGTAAACTGTATAGGTTTGGTGACATATGTTAGGGTCTTTTATTGGGCAGTTGGCAGAGACCCTAAAAAAGTTTTGCGTATTTTAGAAATGAAATAAATATGTATAAAACACAAAACAAAACAAATACCAAAATTAAAACCACTTGTTGACTTTTTCTTTGTAAAATATTTTTTTCTCGTTAGATCTACAATAACCTTTATATATACTAGCAAATATATGCACCCTCCGGGTGCAAGTATTTAAGTTTTAATATGATAAAATATGATGTTAAATTAGAAAGGCTAAAGAAACTGAATAAGAATGTAGATAAAAAGATTTGGAACAGAGGGGGTATGATTGAAAAATAGAACAACTTTGAAACTAACTCTTCCATCATTTTCCCTTACTCCCGTCTTTCATTGGTAAATTTTCCTAATTTAACTATTTAGTTAAAATAGGAAGTAAAGAATAATATTACAGTTTTTTCTTCATGTTAATGGATTTCTTTTAAGATTTATCCCCGAGATTTTTGATCATATTCATTAAGATAAAACCAAACAATTAGAAATCAATAATACTAAACATATATTTATTAAAATCAAATTCTTAAGATCAATATGCAAATTAGCCTTCCAATTCACACTGTAATCCGCTATTTTGTTGTATATATAAATACAATTGCAATTTATTTGATATGGTCAAAAGTCTTAATGATGTAAAACAATTCTATTAATCATTGAGGTTTAAATAAAAATGAAATCATGGAGAATGTGACGTAAATAACTAAGGGAATTGTGACTTGAATAGTAATATAGTTTCGGTTACAGACATACAAACCCACAATCTCCATTATAATAAGATATATATATATAAAGGCTATTGTAGATCCACCACGAACACACACACACACACACACACACATATATATATAAATGTATATATATATATATATATAAGATTATATATATATATATACGCACATACATACATATACAAACACACACACATACACACGCACACACACACACACACACACACACATATATATATATATATATATATATATATATATATATGTGTGTGTTGTGTGTGTGTGTGTGTGTGTGTGTGTATGTATATATAATTGACTTTTCTAGATTAAATTACATGAATAATTCACAAGTGATATTTGATGGACCTGAAGGATATATTTACTCAATTTAGATGTGCCTGTGACTAAAAGAAGGCAACAAGGGGTTGGAATTGTCGGTTAAACATTATTGAACTATTCAAAGTCAACGAAGAGTTAAACTAACTATTGAAATTTTATTGATAAGACTTTCTTTGATGGTAGATGTCCCAGTTTCGCCGTTCAAAATGATCATTGACATGTATCTAATCTTACTCGCAAATCTTTTGAGCATAACATTTTTTACAGGAGTGAAAATAATGCAATGGCCATGATCAAGTCCTGATCCGAATCCAATCAAAAATCTACGGTTAGTTGTAAAGATGAAATTATTGGAAGGTAACAAGCAATATATCAGCAATGCAGATCTATGAGAAGCAATTAAAACTACCATGCCAGAAATTGAACATGATTACAAAATCAATGGATAACAGATTACTGATTGTTATTGAGAAGGGTCCCTGTATTATGCTAAAACCCCTCCGATATATTTCAGCCCCTAACAATCCTTCCAAGAAAAGAAATCGGGTTACTTCCTTGGTGTATACAGCAAGTACAGTGGCCACGTTTACTCGATCATGTGACCACTACAATACCAACTATAAGAACGCATGCGCAGTGTGATAATAATAAAGATATGTTATGATGAAAGTGCGAATAATTTTTGACTCACTTTCGTATATTAATATTATATCCTATTATATATATATATATATATATATATATATATATGAACATTTTTGAATCCAAAATTTAATTTCTATATCTTGGCAGTAGATTCTAATAGTTTATATAAGGGTTTCTAATTCTTGTTAATTCTTGGAACATATCCACTTGAAATATTCCCAGGTAATTGTAGTTTTCTTTTTCTCCAAGTATCTTGATTTTTTTCTTCTTCTGTTCTATAGGTCTGTTGTTTCTTTTACCCTTTATTCATAAAATTATTTCCTTTCGTTATTTTAACTCTTTTTATTTCATATCATTTCGCTCATTATTTCTATTACATTGAGGAATCATTCAACAGAAATGATATTCTGATCCAGGGTTGTAATACTTATTGTATTGTTAGTTCTATTTTGTATTTTGCTGAAATATCTATTCGAAAGCCTACTATATTCTTAATAACTTAATCTACTTTAATGAGCAGATGATCTAATTCTCATAATTATTAAACTTATCTCATAGATACAATAAACTCATATAACTGACCACTTAATTTGGACAATATTTATGTTGGATTGCTGACAATATTGACTTTCCGAATTCAAGTGAGGTAACTCTATTGTTTTTTATAGAGTTGTCTTTCTTGATTTTATTCAAACTTTTTCTATGTTTTGGTTTAATGGCATATCCACTTTTGTTGGTTATTTAATGCGATAGCTATCCTTGTAGAAGAACACTAAGGGTACTATTTAAGCCATAGCTTGGGGAGGAGGGAGTTCATATCTTTTCAGAGGGTATTAATCCCAAAGTGAACGTAATAACTTGACTGGAGTTCAAACACGCTTACGAAGTCGCAGTACGCACGTTAGTCACTACGCACGTTGATTGGAAAATCCACAATATTAAATAAAATGTTTGAGTATTTGAAATATTTTAAATATTTAATATCTAATATGAAATATTTATATTTAAAATATGTTTAAATATTTGAAATATTTAATAAAAATAAAATAATTTTGATATAATTTCTGCGGCTCCTGTGGTGTTTTTACGCATACAATATAGCGGCAGCAGCAGCAGCAGCAGCAGCCTCCCTCCCCCTTTTTTTTATTGTTTTTTTTTTGTTCAGATCCTCTGGGTGAAAACCTATTGGTCTAACATTTTAACAATTATATGGATTTTAGTTAAGTAAGATATGTTTGTTTATTTGTTATACCTCTTTTGGCATCTCCTGTTTTTAATATCTTTTCACATAAAACTTTTAAAAAAGAAAAGAAAAAAAAAGAAAAGAAAAAGAAAAAAGAAGAATAGTAAAGAAGAGCAAAAAAGAAAAGAAATCTGCCCAGAACATTTACTTTAATATAATATCTATATACAGATCAAATTCTGTTAAGTAATCCAACCGATAGTTCCCCAAAATGCCACCTTAAATTCTTTTTCTTATCATTATTTCTGAAATCATCCAATTCAATTTAAAAACATTCTTTACACTTTTGTTGTTTTTATCTGATTAGGCAAGTTGTTCCAAAATATATTACTCTATTCAAAAAAAAAAAAAAAAAAAAAAAAATATCCAATTGGTTTATGGTTTTTCAAACCTGCCTTGACAGTAAGTTTCCAGGTCGAGAAGAAATATTTAAAATATTCTACCATCAATAGTAATTACATTTATTATTTTACAAGTTTAAATTAGAAGTTAATCCTAATTTCTCTAATCAGAAAACTATTCTACAGAATTATCTCCTACAGAGAGTTGTAGAAAATTATTTGAACAATAGAGAGACAATATAGAGAAAGTTTTGATTGTCTTCTTGGCTTGTTAAGAATTTGTGTCCCTCTTAAAAGTATATATTAGACGCTTGTTTTTTTAAGAGAGTCGCCCCCTACAAAACAGCAGCTGTACGGCCATTATCTCCCATATCACAAACCATAAATTGACAATCAAGGCATGCTAGGTACTGCTGATGAAGTATGATCGTACTTATAAGTCAGGTTCTTCTATAGACCCCAGCCAAAAAAAAGAAAACTTCCTTTCATCAGCTCTGATACGGGCCCTACGTGACGTTTAGAGGACTTACCAAGAGCGATTGCTGATAGGGACGAATGGCTAGATAGAATCAAAGAGATTTGTGCTATGGGCAAGTTTTGAAAATGATAGTCATGATGATATTGAAGACAAACTGATTCCTGATGGTAATTTATTACTTGGAACTTACACTATGGTAGTCAGACGTCTATAATTTTTACTATGTGTATACTGACTTATGTCACTTTATTACGCTCATAATAAGATAGACACACACGCACACATACAAGTATATATAGAATACAATTCTATATTTTATATCAAAATAAGAATAAATACGCGTACACATTTATTTTCCCAAACGTAAGGAAAAGAAATTAAAACAAACATACGAACACAATCCTTTTCCTAAACTTAAGGAAAAGTGATTAAAACAAATGTTTACATAAAAATCAGAATCGATTGGCTTAGGTTAGTATTGCTCACTACTACGTCCGCGTGTCTGCGCCTCAAAAAATTAATTACTTTTGGATCCTATCTTGTAATTGATAAAAGACAGAGAAAAAATCAGCAATTACACAGACTTCATCTCGCCGTCAAACAGGACACACCCGACGACAACAAACAAACACACAGATCTCGTCTCGCTGTCAGATAGAACACGACCAAGAAACATATGTCCGAACGAACGATTTCACTACCCCCCACACAACTAAAACGCTCCTACTACTACCATTATTCTTACCACTTAATTCTACATCAAGAATCCGTTTCAGCAGGTCGTATATACAATCTTAATTCTCATTTCTGTCCACATCTAATCGAACTTTGACGAATACACAAACATTTCACATTACACATTTCTTGACGAACGTTTGCAAACTCTACACACGAACTTTTACATTTCTTTTGAACATTCACATTTTGTTGATTATTGCAAATTTATTATTTGAATAAATTCATTTGTTACCATTTAATCATATGCATTTGTTTCATCATTTCTTCGTATTCTCTGCCTAAACTGTGTCATGTTTTTATTCATCATTTTAATATCATTTGCAAACCTCTACTACAAGGCCTCTACATATACATATAAATACACACTCTAAATAGCCATGTGAACTTTTAACCCACCCTAACGACTATCATAAAAAGAAAAAAGACCTTCATTAATTTTATTATCTACATGACAGGATGAGTAAATCGACGCCGTTTTGAATTATTAATTTCGCCTGTGCGCTTTGTTTATTTCAAGTTTTGTCTACTGTGCAGTAAACTATAGTCAGTTGGGCACTGTCAGTGGGGAAAACAGCACCATGACGCAATTCACCTCTCTAGAAAATTGAAAAGAACAAGCTGTACTTCTTGGCATTCATGCCAGTATGAAGATTTCATCGTATTTCTCTGTCAACCTGAGGACAGTACAGACGATTCGAAAAGAGATGGATGAGTCCAATGGGGATTACAAAGGTATGGCAGCTTAGAAGACAGAATCGTTCTGATGAGAAAAGAACTGCCGAATTTGTTGTTGAGACACAGACCCTGATTTACAATGATCCCAGCAAGTCAATCAGGACTATAGCCAGAGATATGGAAGTGTCTGAGTTTCTTATCATGCATAGTTTACTATGTACATCAACTAATTGGAGGCGGTAGTGCTATTTTGGATGAAGAGAGTATATTGAAACAGAGTGAAAACACAAAAGGCAATAAAGGATGATTTACAAAGTAGAAGAATTTTTGAGATTTTGTAGACCACCATGACGTTGCTCGAGGACTGAAAATATAATGAGAAAAGAGCTAGAGACTTGAAGAGACTTGCTGTCACAGTTACCAGTGGTACCAACAAAACACTTTAATGTTTAATGATAATAGTAATGATAATACAAGATTAGACCCAACTGGGTAGGAAAAGTGATATATTGGTGATTGTGCTATAGATGAAATTTTGACCATACTAAGAAATGGTACATGTAAAAAGCAGAATCCGTCCTAGAAACTGAGAACAATTAAATTCTTTTGGATTTTAAGATTGAAACGGATTACCTAGACCTCATATTAATCAACAGATCAAAAATAAGTTTTTATCTAGAAGGTTTTGCTGTTCTAGTGAATCGCACTGAAAATGAAAGAAATTTGAAGGGATAGAAAATACTTGGAATTTGTCAGAGAGCTGAAAAGGCTGGGTAACATGAAGATGACAGTGGTAGAAATTGTCGTTGGAGCCCTTGGAATGATCCCCAGCGGCTTGAAAAGGAAACAAAAAATTGGAGGAAGAATCGAGACCATAGAGACTCTGTATTGTTAAGATCAGCTAGACTACTTTGAAGAGTACTGGAGACTCGAGGAAACTTGCTGTCATTCAGACTCTAGTGAAAGACCACCAATTAAAACGTTTTTTTAATCAACAACTTGCAGACCAAATAATGAAATTAAATGTCAAGGAAAAACTAGATAAATACTTGAACCTTGGCAGAGAACTAAAAACACTACGGTACATGAAATTAACAGGGATGCCAATCATAATGAAAAAGCTAGATGGGAAGTACATAAAATGATGCTGTATATTGTTTTGAACACATCCTAGAAGCAGTAACCAACAAAATAGCAGTTGTACGGCTATTTATCGCCCCATCTCGCAGACTATCAAAGTAAGACGAGCAATACGTACCGAACACTGCTGATGAAGTAAAGATGAACTCATAAGCAACGTTCTCCCATGGACTTTTACATGTTGACACACCAGTGTGATAAGCAAAAACTTATATTCATCAGCTTTATGGACGCGCGTGGTGATGTAATGGTTAACGTCGTAGGAAATTGACACAACGAGATGAGTTCAAATCCTGGACGAGGCTGCATTTCACATAGCGCTAATACACTTGGAAAAGGTATGAATCCAACTATTTTCCTTCCAGCTATGAGTAAATAATAGGGCAGACAAGGCTTTTTAACCTTGGCTAGTCAACCAGTCTAGGAGAAGGAAAACTCTGAATTCAAATCTGTTAAACTCCGCTTAAGAAATTGACCTTATGTCAGATCCTGCTTGTAGGGAGGGGTCGGTAAATATATATAATCATCTAGGGGACTTACCAAGAGTGATTTTTGATAGGGACGGATGGAGAGAGAGAGAGAGAGAGAGAGAGAGAGAGAGAGAGAGAGAGAGAGAGAGAGAGAGAGAGAGAGAGAGAGAGAGAGAAGGTGGGTACACGTAAATCCATGCCGTTGGTACGCTTTGATAATGTGTTTTTGAACTGGATGTGGTGGGTTCAATCCCTGGCCCCATGTTTATCCCCTTCAAAAGTGATAGTACAATGACGATATAACAAACAAAAAGCGAATTAACTGATTCAAGATATTCCAAGGAATTGGTAGATGGATGAGAACACTCTAAATTAAGGGATCAAATAAAAGATCCGGTAAGTCACCGAAGATAACAAAATACACTCGAAGAATGTACTAAATGGTACAACGGCTGAGGCATACAAATGATGTCAATCCATCTTTATTTGAAATACAAGGTGCCAATGGCCACTGCTCGCATACTTAGATAAACTTGTTTAATATGATATGCTCTATAACTTCTTGAGAAAAATCTTCATTTACCTTTGATAGAAGACTTAAGTATATTAAACAGTAACCCATAGAAACTTTGGCGCGTTAAGATACACTATAGAAGCAAGAAAATTGGAAAACAATTGTTATAAAGACATTAATCCGCGAGTTCGTGAAGTTCGCTTGTTCCAAAGACCATAGTCTGTTTACATCATCATAATCATTATGACGTATCAACAACACTGATTCCTTGTACTCTTTCTCTCTCCCCCTCTCTCTCTCCCCATTAACCCCTGTTGGTCATCGCACCCCCTGTCCAGACAGAACTGATGAATGTAAGTTATTGCTGGTTGGCTAACACTGGTATATCAATGTGAACATGGCTTATGAGGTCGTCCTTACTTAACCTGCAGTGCCCACCATGCCTTGCTCGTCTTCCTTGAGAGGCTTGTGAGATGGGAGATAAATGGCAGTACAGCATCCATGTGTAGTTCCCATCTAGCCTTTTTGGTGTAACCATACAGTAGTACAGACACGGCATGTTTTATCTTATCAAAGAGATCAAATTCCATATGGTCTATAACCAGTCAATTGCAGTCCATGTTTAATCTATGTCTATGTTGACATCATATTCAGATGAAATGTTGCTACCGAATGTTTAGAATATTAAAAAAAATGAAAAATACGCAGGAACTGGGAAGACGAGCAAAATAAAAGTTAGGAACCAAAAATAGGACCATAGAAAAATAAATAATTTTTTTTATTGATATTGACATCCAAATGAATGATTGAACCCCGGTCAGAAACCCAGATCTAATAACCAACGACAAGAAGAAGCTTTGTAATTCTTCTGCCTTGGATCAAAGTGTAGTTCCTGTGCACGTGAAAATACTATTATATATAGAATATGCAGACCAAAAAGAGACATTATTTCAAAGTGTGTCAAATTTGCAAATACAAAATTGTAAAAAAGACAAACTTAATAATGTATAGATTATTATTTTACATTTAAAATAGCATATATACTGGAGTAAGAACGACTTTGTAGAAGGAAGGGCCCCTATATTTTGGCCCCAAAAGGGGTATTTTATCCTATATTGGTAGTATTGAATTTTGAATTTGCTTGCCTACAAAAATATTTCTATGTCGAAAGATATAAAGAGAAAGCATTAAAAAATTATACTTTAGACATTACTGTAATACAATCAAAATTAATGCAACACCGTGCATAAACAATGTAGTCTAGACCTTGATGTAGCCTTGGATATCATAAACATACTAAAGCCCTACTACAGCATTATACATATGACACGGTTTAAGTTTCAATTCCTTTGATCCAACGTATTTCCTCAAAGCCTAACTAATGCCTAAACAAAGACTTTTAGTTAAGATAATGAAGTATGTGCGTAACTTAGTTTACTATCTATGATATATCTACATATATGCAAAAGTGTTATCAATAGTAAACAAACCAAAAATTTATTATCTCAACTACAAGCATTTGTTTAGGTATAGGGCACTCCAAAGGTTTGGACAAAAAGTCAGGAGGAATTGAAAATCAAAGAAAGAATCGAGACTAATCAGACAACAGAATTGTTAAGATCGGCTAGCATACTCGAAAGATTTGCTCCAGTGAAAGGAATAAATACCTGGGCCGTCCCCATTATAAGATACTCAGGGCCATTCTTAAAATGGACAAAAGAAGAGCTCAGACAGACATAGAGGACTGCGTAGAGGCCACAATGCAAGGACTCGAAGAATACACAAAAAAGAGCAAAGAAAGATTACAATAACAGCAAATGTAATATATGGACAAACAGAAAAACAACGAAAACTAGAAAACAAAGATGGGAAGAAAAACAATTATATGGATATTTCAAACGACAAATTGGAGAGGTTGCACATGAAAAGACTTGTCATGGTTAAGAAGAGGAAACCTCAAGAGAGAAACTGAATCACTAATAATTGCTGCACAAAATAATACCACAAGAACAAATTATATCAAAGCAAAAATTGATAAGACACAACGAAACAATAAATGTAGACTATGTGGTGAAAGAGATGAGACTGTAAAACATGTATTAAGCGAATGTAGCAAACTAGCACAACGGGAATACAAAGCTATGCACGACTGGTTTGAGAAGATGATCCACTGGGAATTATGGAAAAAATCAAATGTTGACCATACAACAAAATGGTATATGCATAAACCAAAATCCGTTCTTCAGAATGGAACGCATAAAATTCTCTGGGACTTCAAAATAAAGACGGATCACCCTATCGCAGACCTCGTGTTGATTAACAAAAACAAAACAAAAACAAAAACAAACAAAAGAAAAAGAGAACGTGTCAATTGGTGGACTTTGCGATTCCGGCAGATCGCAGGGTGAAGTTGAAGGAAAACGAAAAGATGGACAAATACCTGGACCTTGCCAGAGAATTGAAAAAAGCTGTGTAATATGAGGGTCAAAGTGATACCAATCGTGGCTGGTGCAGTTGGAACGGCCCCAAAGAAACTTGGAGGATCTGGAAATCAGAGGAAGAATTGAGACCATCCAGACTACTGCAATGCTGCAATCGGCTAGAATACTCAGAAGAGTCCTGGTGACCTGAGGAGACTTGTTATCACTCATACTTCAGTGAAATACCATCAGCTTACGCTGGTGTGAAAAACTCACAAGGAGTGAAATAATAATAATACACAGGAGAATAGCAAGATATAGGGGAAGCAAAAAATCATAATATAAATACAAGAACGTGTACTTATAGGTGGTAAGTTAAGCCCCTGATAATTGTGCAAGAAACCGAAATATCACGATACTAATAAATGCAGAAACTAGAATATGAAATGAAAATGAAACGCATAAAATTCTCTTGAACTTTGAAATATAAAAGTATCAACTATTTCAGGCTAGTCGGGCAGACTTCATTTAAATTAACAGATCATATAGGGTATTTTGCTATGCCAAAAGACCAGAGTGAGTATGAAAGAAGGCGAAAAACTGGACATGTGAGCTGAGGAAGTTGTGGAACATGAAAGTTACAGTGATACCAATCGTTGTCTGAGCCCTAGGAACAATCCACAAGAACCTGGAACAGAGACTCGATGAACAGGAGTTTAGAGGAAAAATTGAAACTAATCGAAAGCCCAGCACAACTAGAATCGACCAGGATACTTAGAAAAGTCCTGGAGACTTGACGAGTGTTGCTGTTACTACGACCTCATTGATAAACTATAAGTTAGAGCTGATATGAAAAACTAATGAATTTCAGGCTTTAATGAAAAGTGATAGGACATTAGAACGGAATTCGAAATCGGAAGATGTACAATTCTCGTGATGCAAAAAAGGGTGAAAAAAAGAAAAAGAAAAAAGAAGTGAAAGAATCAGAATAGCCAAACTGGAAATCTTTCTTGACACCATGAAGATTGCAAGTCAAATCCAAAAATAACTTGCATCTGAAATGGCATCTTTTGGTAACACCCTAAAAATTGGCGCGAAAGTCTAACTATTCCTTTTTGAAACCAATAAGTGAGGTCGATAGGATCGTTTTGAAAACCTTATTTTTAGATCGCATCTTTTCCCAACTAATAGCGCATATCTGATTCGTTTCATCAGTTGTGGTGGTGACAATGGTCTCTGAAGTCATTTGCAAGATGATGTTCACCAAGATCCTCATCATCACTTATCAATAACGACACACTCAACACAAATAGATACACAATAATATAACAGTGCAAATATTAACACTTGAATAGAGCCAATCCCTTCAGCTAATCATTAATGCACTACGAACATTCAGCAAACAACTTAGAACTCATTGTTACTTAAAAACTGATTTACTAAATAAACTCAAACAATAATCACTCATCAACATACTTACGTTTTATACTTTACATCAAAGTAGCGGTGTCTCATCGTGGTGTAATGGTTAACAAGCTAGTCTCGTAGATCCATTACTACTGAATAGCGAGTTCACTTTGCACTGGATGCCCCATACTTGCGACCTTATGTTACGTCCTACTCGTAGCGAACGGGTTGATGGTTGGCTGGTTGTTTTGTTTTACAAAATATCAATTTAGGCTTATTTAATGCCGAATCATGTCATTGTCATATTGTGCGGCCATTATCAAACCATTGATAAACAAAAGACTCAGGCTGCTTAAAGTATCTGCTGCTGCTTAAGTGGTCACCCAATTAAGAATTGTACAACCTCTTTGTTGCTTAACATCGGTACCTTCAGCGTGACTTGACCGTAATCAAACTTATTGAGTAGGTGCCTACTTCACATCAAAGTATCTATATTAATAATTAGGAATGGTTTATTTGACGGTTATAGACAACCAAGCGATTTAATGTAGAGCTACACCTATTAGTAAATAGTAGAGCAGATGTTTAACCTTGGTTAGGCAACCAATCTACGACAAGAAAATCTCTAAATTTATATTCACAATGACGGCCGTGCAAATCACTGCTGAGATATCTTGGATATTTTTAACTCTGTTTATGACTTCTTTTAGGTATGGTCTAAAACTCTTGACTAACAAGAATTTAACCTAATTTTAAGGTATACAGAATTTCCCTATTAAATGTTAAAAAGGTCCTTGGGTTTTAATTTTAACTTTTCTTTATTTTTCGAAGCTCTACTCAAATAAGTGTTTGAGCCTGAAAACGCAAAAGGTAAATGTTTCTTTAATTTCATTGACCTTAAAATTTTGTGTAGCAGTACACACACACACACACACACACACACACACATATATATATATATATATATATATATATATATATATATATTTGCGTATTTTGGCAGCAAGTTATTTTCAGGCATGTGTTATTGAATAATCTGTGTCTTTTCCAGTCGTCTGGCGATCTTTCTGGTGTTTGGATCGAATTGAAATAGGATATTTCCCATACTGTTAGCCCGAGTGCTTTTGACTGCTTCCTCAGATGTCCTCATGGGGTATATGAGTTGGTTTTAATTCGTTTTTTATTTAGGTCTTTTATCTATGTTGTTTTTAAAAAATTATTTGAAGAGTCTATTATTTTTTTAGTGTTGCAAGTTAAGTGTGTTAGTCATTAAAGATAGTTAATATCTTGTGTTCGACATTGAATGCTATTTTATTGATGCTAGGTTTTTCCTTTTTTATGCATATTGCTTCAAGAATTTAAAGGCATTTCTTATTGTTATTTTTATAGATAATGTTGGTGTTTTCAGTGAGAACTTTCCTAACATCGGTGGAGGTGGATTTTTATGGGTGTTTTTTTTAATTAAGTGTTGTTTTATAGCACTAGTGTCGGAGAGATGGTATGTGAGGCGGCGGGAGATATATATGTGTGTGTGTGTGTGTGTGTGTGTATTTGTGTGTGTGTGTGTATTACTGCAAATAAACCTTTTCGTATGCATGTTCGTATGCATGTTGAAAGTATGTATACCAAATTTGGTAGGTTTACATCAAATTATTTAGTCTTAATCTTTGCTGAATTGCCTGGAACAGGAAGAAAGAGGTAGTGGTCTCTACATGAACTTAGATAAAACATCGTTCGTGTATTGTAAGAAAAATGTTGGTAATTCCACATTAAATTATTATTATATAGTTGCATCACTTTCACTTTAATGAAACGCTTGGGTAAAAAAGCTACACCACTAATGGAAACTATTTAAGACAGCTTTGTATGAATTCTTACCTCCCATCTCGGAAACCATCCAAGTATCTGTAAGGACACTACGTGCAATCTAGTTGACTTGTCAATTGAAATGGTCAATGGGGAAGGAAGGAGTGAGAAAGAGAGAGAGAGAGAGAGAGAGAGAGAGAGAGAGAGAGAGAGGGAGAGGGAGAGGGAGAGTGTGTGTGTGAGAGAGAGAGAGGGGTGGGGTGGGGTCAAAGGAATCTTTGCTGTCGGTCCGCCTTCGTGACAGACAAATAAACTTTTCGACTGCCACAACTACAATAGAAACAAACATACTAAAACGATTTCACCAGTTTGTTTTGTTTTTCTTTACGATATCTACTGAACAGTTCATGTTCTTTTCCTCAAAGTATACAAAACCTGGAACATATTTCAATGGGTTTCAAAAATTGTAACAATAAAAAAAGAAAGATTAAAAGGGAAGGAATGAATAAGAGGATGAAAATAAAATAAAAAATGCTTGAATTAGGAAATATAATAAAAATGGGCGAAAATATTGATATAAAAAAGAAGACAAGTTTAATTTTATTTGTTTTTAGAATTATTTATTGGAGAATAAACAGAGAATATCTGTCAGCAGATTCCAGTTGACAATGTTTTATGGGAATATTGTCGATTCTTTGAGAGTGGTGAGTCTAGTTTGACACCATGTTGGATTCGATCATTTGCATTGTTTCTGGAACTGAAGAATGTTTCCACTCAATATTCCATCTGATTCTCCAGTAATGTTTTTGCAGGAAATGGTAGCCGCATGATGGCATATGATTTTTGAAGAACATCTGAAATTTAGAGAATATATATATATATGAAATTTTGCAGTCCAAATTTGCAGAGAGGATTGTGAATATTAGATTATACATCATCCTATCATAGTGAAGATTATATAATGTAATATTCTTTTATTCTTAAACATATTAAAAGCAATATTATGTATAATTTTATATAGAAACCAATTAAAATAAAATCAAAATAAATATAATATTTGAAATGCATTCTTAATTAATTTTTAAATCTTTTAATGATATAATATTTTATTACTTTAATACACTTGAATACTTGCACTTAGTGGTATGTGTGTGTATGTGTTTTTGCTAGTTCATATAATTCTAAAAATCTCTAAATGGTATTTCTTTTCCTATTTGTGGCATTATTTAATATCAAATTTATTCTTGAATCCTAAAAGAAGTAAAACAGATGTCTGTTTACGCGAACGATTGGTTTACTTATCATTCTTGTCGATTGATATTGACAATGACAAGTCAATTTCCTTTGAAGTACTGGAGGAAATCTGAATAAAAGAACTAATTGGAGTGATTAAAGGCTAATGCAGACTCCCATCAGCACTATATTGATGTGTACGGTTAAATTCAGGTGGTACTTACTTTGTATTGTTGCATCGCCGTGTATGTATGGGTGACTGTTTTTTTTATTTCAAAATATATCCTCTCGTAGTCTGGTTGCTCCCTAAGACTACAGAGATTATTTCATTTCATAGCTCGAAAATAAAAGTGATTTTACATAGACATGAGTGACGACAAACGGCTTTGGTGAGAATTCTATTTTCATCGTCGATAATCATAACACTGCTCATGTCATGAAATAAGTAAAGCGATGTTTCCAACAATTATTTCTATATAAAACGCACTACTTTTGCATATTTTTCAGCCCTAAAGTTCGGCTGAAAAGTTCATAGGCTGACCAAGATACACTGGCCAAATGAGGTTCATTTTTCAACATTGTTCCCCTTGAGGTCCACACATTCCTTCCATAAGTGTTGCAGTGCTTGGATCTCATTGATAAAAAGTAATTAACAACAGATATGACGTCATCCTTGGAACCTTTTAGCCTATAAACTTTTCAGACACCCATCCTCATTCATTGTCGTTTGAATCAAAACTACACATTTTAGATACAATCTTAGTTGCATGTAAAATAAAACTACACAAACTTCTACTTATGTATGAAGTACGATTGAAATAGCCAAACAGAGTTTTGATCTAATATAAAATGTTTGTAATTCTAATTTACCTGGGCATCATCCAGCATGTCAGCAGCGGCAAATTTATTAATCATCAACTGAAAAAAATTAGAAAAATAAAAATTTAAAATTTGCATATGCCAAAAAATGATGATAACGGGAATGGGATTTAAAATAGAAATGTTTTATAAAGTCACGTAAAAAACGTTTTCAAATGTTAGATATCTACTGCACAAGAAACATGTGCGGTTAATTCATCGTTGGTAAATTTATCATCGGTAAATTCATAGAAGGTAACTTATTTCTGGCTAAAATCAGAATTTAATCATTGCTTTTAAGAATTCAAGGAAAAAAGAGCTACAGTGTGAGGTTTAGGGTTAGGGAAATCCTATATTACAATAAAAAAATTAATCTGATACGGTGAATTTACCTGTGATGAATTTAGTGACGATAAATTAACCATTTCATTCGGAATGTAGACAAGCAAAGTTTATGTAGCAATCTTATTTATTCCTCAATGTGTTCCATGAATTAATGCCTAAAAAACTAATGACGTAATGAAAAAAGGCAAAGCTCACCTGAATGATTTCCATTTCCATTGGAGTGTAACGGAAGTGATTATCGAACCATGACCAGTGGTTCTTGAAGAACTGCCATGCAACATCACGGCCTTGAGGAGTATGGCACATTCCTCTCAGGATGCGGACGCAATCCTGTTTGTAGACGAGTCTCTGTTGAAAGAAAAAAGAATGAAAAAGATAAGATCATCAGATGCTGAATTAAAAAAGTGATGAGATTTATTTAATTTCTACCCACATAAATCATATTTACTAAATCTATATTATATTCAATTGCGAATAAATAAAACTTATTTTGTAATTACTCAAGTAACATCCTATTTCACGTACCATGTGACCCCATCAGATTTGATCTCCAAAATAGAATTTTATAATATATCCGGTGTATTATGAAAGTTTAATTTCTGGTATACATATATGCTTATGGAAATATATTCTTCAGCTTCCTTCATTTTTCGTAGTTTCTTGAGTAATTTGAACGAAAATATCGCATAAACAGTAGACGCGATACCGTTACGTGAGCCATCTATTGGCAAAAAAGTAAACTACTGAAAGGCTAAATTAAGTAGCGGTAGTAATCAAACTAGGATAATGAAAGTTAATTTGATAACACTATACTAATTACAATACTTCATTATCATTATTCTAATTAGAGATGACTTTTTGAAACTTTTAAAAGTTGCCATACAGTTTCAGCTCGTTAAATCTAACGTAGAGTTAATAATCGATGGTAACTTCTGTTAGTAAAGTATAATTCAAGATTTTGTTTACATTCAGATTTGGTCAATGATCATCAATGTTGCTTTGTTAATACCGATAGAATTTTGAAACAATTACTAGTATTATAATTTGATAATAAGAAACGAAAATATAATGGGATACAATAAGTTTTAAAATATTTGTGATACCATTATCACTATTTTATATGAAAGAGGATTATTTGTTGGCTTTTTTAAGTGGAAATTGAAGGCGTACGAGCTTACCTAGATCTAGACTTGGCCAACTATTTACACACACAAAATGTGTATCTTGTGTATGGTGCGTTTCCCTAATATTTGACAAGAATTTAGTCCTCAGAAATTTGCTTGATACGCGAGTATATACAGTAAGCACTTAATAGTTATCTACCTTGAAAATTGTTATAATCTGAAGAAGCTCGATCCAGATTTCACGCTGCTATCAATGTTTAAATTGGAATGAAAAACGATTAATTCTCAAAGTTAAAGCAGTTTACAGGTATTGTGAAAACACAAACTTCGTCGGACTGGGACCAAAAACGCGGCGAAGAAGGGTGAAAATATACAAAACTTCGACTGGGGGAATTCGATACCCCCTGCCACAATGGTAGCAATCATAAAACATAAACCATTATAATATAAATTCGAAAACATTATTAAAAGACAAAAATGATAATTGTAAAAAAACGTTTTTTTTTTGTTTTTTTTACTTACAGACATGGAAAGTCTTGCAACTTCTTTCAACAGATCCCGCCTCTTGACAGCACCAAAAGCCTCTTCAATTCTGTGTTTCTCTTCCGTCCACTTCATATCTGTATACATCTAATAATTTAAAACAAAAAAAGTTGATTATTCTTTCAAATAGTGTAATAGAATTATCATAAATGATCCTCAGATACCCTGTACCTGAGCTAAAAAAAATGAAAAAACGAAGCCAAAACTTATTATTAGCCTCACTCTCTATCCCTAAAAACTAAAAAGAAAAAAAAGCTTGAAGAGCTCTTTATCGTTAAGCTCCTAGATAGGTTGGAATCTATATACAACTCCAAACATGATGGATCTCAAGTCACATTAGAATAAAGGAAACCGAAAAAGATTGAAACCCCAAAAACAACAAATTCTTCAATAGAAAATGACAATAACGTTGCAATAACAACACACAACATACAAAATAGATTATTTCTGATAAAACCCACGCTTGGAGAATGTAAACCAGTTTTCAGAAAATCCAGAAAGTTGTTATATCTCGATAACGCATTAGTCACACAAGATTACTTCTTTATGCTAAAAGAATAAGAACACCTTATATTGTTAAACCTTTTACTGTTCAAAGCAAATTAGAAATAACCACTCAGATGTTTTAACAAAATTTTATCCTTTATTTAAATAAACAGTGAAAGTGTTAAACATTTTCTAATAGACTGCGGATATTTAACACCCATTAAGCAACGTTGAAGGAATAGATGACATTTTGTTGTTCTTGAGAGAAATAAAATCCTGAAACATTATAAACGTAAAAATAATCTGTAATATATAAAGTAATTATTATAAAAACTCTCTCAGAGAATTTTAATATATAGTTAAAATGAAATATTTAAAACATAAATAAAATCTTAAAAACAACACAAAAATATAAATATAAACGTTCAATTTACGCAATTTCCTAACCTCTCGGCATAAAGTAACCCCAGACAGGATGAAATATCGTTAGAATCAATCAATCAAAATTCATTCAAACTTGGCACCAAGGCACAAGCATCTTTGCTTGTTTTTGAATATGATGTCATAAGAATTAATATGAACATGAGATTCGACTGAAATTCCATTGAAAGAAAAACTGTGAATTGTCAATATATTAAACCTGATAAGAGTCCAATTTGATGTCATTCAAAGCAAGTATCGGGAATGAGGTAAGATAGTATAATAGTACTTATCCAAATTATCATCATTACGGCTAGAAAGGGGTTTAAAAAAAGCCGCCTGACACGAAACAAAATATATAAATTATTCAAATAGCATAGTTATGTATTACTCTACGGATTATGTTACATTATCCTTCATCTCGTGATAAGAAGGTTATCAGCAACTTTTGGCATTTATATACATCCCTATCACTGCTGAATTCATTAAAGTTAACACACACCACACACACACACACACACACACACACACACACACACACACACACACACACACACACACACAAATACACATCAGAATCTGAAATGTTCAAACATTAAGAAAGATTTGGTAATACCACTGAGTAAGACTATAAAGTTCAATCCTTTCGAATTATTTTCCTTGCATTTTTCTGAAAGACAAATACGTATTTTTGTAACTAAACATGCTTAGTTAGCAAACTAGATTACCAGACCCCTTATATAGATATAAATGAGGCGATTTGTTAAATTGATATTTCAAATAAAAAAAAATCTGAATAATTTTAGAAAAATAACGTTAATTCAAAGCGTAGTCGATTGAATATCAAATTATTATAGTTAAAAAAAATTGTCATAATTTTTTATGACACGAGGAAACATGTATAAGACTATGGACATGTGATCAGAGTGGGAACATTGTAAATTTCACTTTCTTCTAAAGAAAATTATGAAACTGAACAGCATCGGTGGAAACAGTGGTGCATTTTTTTAATCGTTCACTGTTGATCTTTGTTCCATTCATAAACCTTAATGTCAGTTTTATGGGGTCAATAACACGAATTTTTATAGCAAAGTTTACGCGCTTTTCTGTTCCTCAGAGAATTATAAAATCTGACATCAATCAATCTCTTACCTTCATCAGTTGATCAAAGGATTCTCTTCCATTTTCATTGGCCAGGACGGACACGTACACCTGAAATGCAAATCAAATTATGAACAATTATTTGGGTATTTTTTGGTTTCGTACATTTTATAATATTCTATGCATTGAACAATAATGTAATTTAAAATCCTGTTTTCAGCCTTGTAAAGGCTGGAAGTCTTTTACATTGAAGTAGGCAGGAATATTTCAGAGAATAAGATTTTGAAAATAACTGTTATCGTCTCAGACGAAATATTATCAATAAACTTTGATGCCCTCTATCTAGCTAGCTATCAATCTATGTATCTATTTATATATATATATATATATATATATATATTATATATATATATATATATATATATACAATATATAATTAAAAAATCGATAATATTTACTAATAATTGTGAAGATTTTGTTTTTCCAAATAGATTGTCAGATTGTCAGAGGGTTTGATGTAGAGCATCCCTGGTTTTATATGCTTAATTATTGGACTCGAAGAAAGTAAAATTAATTTATTCGTCGTAAGAGCTCTCTTATATGCCGAATTAAGCCAAGCTAATAGACGAACTACGTGTTAAGAATTATGAGCAAACTGTTTGCTGTCTCACTTGTCTCGTAACCTGTTTGGTAGTAGGGTCGATACCTATCTAGCGTGCCTTGGTCACGAATAGCTTGGTAGAACTCACTCCTCTACAGGTCAAAGGGTCTGTCCTCCTATTCATCCATGGCTGTAGCGAGAATATGTCAATTCATACCTTTCCCAAGAGTATTAATGCTTTATTTAATTCACACAACCTCGTTCAGTATTTGAAAACTGGTAGCCAAGTCTAATTTCAACGTTGATATTACTTCATAACTGTCTCCTTATCCGCCCCCCCCCTCCGAAAAATGAATACTCTGTAAGTTGTGAGTGTCATGTATACACTTTTATCTGTTTTCTCTTCTAAAAGTTATCAACTCATTAAATCTAAAATCCATTGATATGTTTTATTTATTCTTTCTTTTTCTATTTCCATTCAATCGTTTCTATTTTCGGAAAATACTTATTAAGGGAGCATTCTCTTAATGAAGCGATAACGATGACCTCTCAAGAAGTTGTCTCTATTACGTTTAAAAATTATATTTCAATCACTTGTTGGAGAATCCAATAATATATTGTCGGAAGAAAATGTGGTGACAGTTTGAAATTATATCATAAAAGAGCTCTTTGTGTCAATATTTTTAGATCACTCTCCAAACATCCATCAATTATAAGGATTGGAAATAAGTACCCATATTTGTTATAATTGATGTCAATTCAGTTCATCCTTTCAAGATTAGGTCTGTTATAGAATATTATTTCAAGTCGAATGAAAAAAATCATCATCCTTTCTAGTTTTGAGATGAGAAATATTTTACAAATAGGCTTAGGATGATTTGTAAAAGAAGACATAATGTCAGCAGTAATTGAAAACAGTATTTGTTCCAGCCGGGATTTAAAATAATAGTTGGTATCTTTTTTATGAGATTTGCTAATTATCATTTGTCCTTAATTAATTTTTGTCGTGATAAAATATTAATTAAAACAGATAGTAAACATTGGAATTTGTTTTATACACGATTTTATGTGTCTTCTTTTTTTAGCTCCGGGAAATTTCAACATGTTATCCGAAAATTAACAAACTTGCAATTACTTTTGGGATTTTAAAGGTGGGTGTTTTACTAATCATGATCGATGATGAACTGAGTTTTCTACTGGGAACATGTTTTTTTATAGCCAAACCCTACAATTAACACAAAATTTCATTGGCCAATTCTTTTACCTTGAAGCGAAGTGTAGATTGTCTAAAAGAATTAACCATTGTGCTCGGAGTGAGATTGTTGTGTCGAGCTGTGGTCAATTGAGTGTGATTGTCATATTGTCATCGCTGAAGTTAGTTGAGAACTTTGCTCCCATTGAAAGATTTTAAAGTCATGTGACTACGAATTTTAGAATTTAGAATTAGATTTCTATCTTTTTAAATAGCTCGTCAGTCGAGACCCAATTTAGTAAAAAAATTTTGAGGTCATATTTTTCACCAGTGTTCCGAAGGGTTAACTCCCATTTCGCACAGCTGATAATGTCAAAGACGCCTGGAGTTATGAAGTAAGAAATAAGAGAATGTGGGCACACAAGTAGATGTCTGCGTGATTAGAAGGAGAACGAATTTCCGCTTCCATCTGAAGAGGATGGGAAGGTAAAAAGTGTAAGACTATGAAGAGAAGAGATATCTAACAAAAACATTTAAATAAATAGACAAGCAAATCGAGCTCAGTTCTCATTCGTATTTTTGAGAATTTCCTCTAAAAATATTTCACCTTTCTTGAAGTTTATGTTACACATTTATATCATTTTGAGAAAGAGAGAGAGAGAGAGAGAGAGAGAGAGAGAGAGAGAGAGAGAGAGAGAGAGACAGACAGACAGACAGACAGACAGACAGACAGACAGACAGACAGACAGACAGATCTTGATCTATATTAGGTACTTAGAGTTTGATAGGAAGATTTTACTATCATAGTTGCGTTTTCTGTGACTCATTTCTGCCAGTGATTAATAATGACTGATTAATTTTATCCCAGGGCCGTCGTCTGACCGAGATACTCTCATGGAATGTGACCAAATGGTGTTTATTTTTCAACATAGTCCCTCTTGCAGTTCACATGATTCTTTCATTAGTGATGAACTGATTGGATACCATTGGTCAAAAGAGTAATCAACAGCAAATATGACGTCATCATATAAACGTTTTCAGCCCACCTTCCATACTTCTTATTACAATACAATATTCAGTCCTTGTTTGTGCTTCAATAATTACGACCGATATAGTTATTTATTAAGCTTAGCTTCAATGAGGCACAAGTCCAGAAGTATGGGGCATCCAATGAGAATCGAACTCACTAACAATAGTCTGTAAATCTAGCTTGCTAATCATTACACTATGTAATGGTTATCAAGCTGCGACCGATAAAATTACAAAATATTCACATAAAAAGAAACAAAGAAAGGATGACAGGAAGAAAGAAAGAAAACCGATATGGGGTATAGAAAAAGAATTAACTTGAATATTTAATTGATTTATTTCAAGTCTGGATAAAATTGAATCACGTAGACAGTATCACCCATGATTAGATGTATCAGGGCTTTGACAAATGATTTCAAAACAATTCACTGTAGAATTCACTTGAGCTCAGGTAAGATTACACGATTTATTTACGATTTGACCCACAGACATCAGATAAAACCAATGAGAACACATAAAGATTAAAGTTTCCCAAATCCAAATATATGAACGAAGAAAGTAGAAAATAAAATAAAATGTAAGAATTTCGTGCATTTATTCTTGAACAAATATACTATTAAACTATCTCAATAATCGAGAAGAGACTGTTTGTTTGTCATCTAAATACGGCCAAACGGTTAATATACAGTATGTAATTTCAGTTACAGACAGAACGACACCGTATTTTCATTATAATAAGATGATTAATCATATAAATATAATTAACCATATTATATGTCTATTGGTTATAAATGTTTTCAATTAAATGCATGTATATATCCAATCCCTCCGTCAGGGGGAAGATTCGACATGAGGTCCATGATTTGAACTCAAATCACCCTGTCAATTTCCTAAGACGATAACCGTCATGCAATGCGCCAAAATTAAATATGAACAATTTTTTTGATAAGAAAAATAATTTTTTAATCTCTTTTTGGTGGATTTGTTTAAAAAAATGATATTTTTAGTGGATCGTTTTTGAAAATTGATGTTTTTAGGGGATTACTTTGATCAAAATATCCCTTTGTTTTAATGCCGAACTATGTTACAATAATAAATGGGATTTTTCTACTTTCAATTTAAGCTGTCTTTTTTTTTGTTTTCTTTCTACTGATTAGCAAACATGAACAATTACGAGAAAATCAACCATTACAGTTTATTTGAGAACTTTGAAATATCAACAAATATTCTAATCTAATGTTTCTATTTCTACCTAGCGTTATGGAAAATATCCTTTTCAATAAAGATTCTAATCATAATACTATTTAAGACAATTTTAATGTAAATTCTATAGACAAGTTATATATTCGAATATCTTTGAGTACTAAATTCCTACATTAATGCTTTAAATTTGAACCTATTAAAATATGTTAACTGAATTGAAAAAATTGGAAATTCAAGCTTCCACAAATTTCATAACAAACAGATTCTATTGGTAATTATTCTGAATACACAGTATTGTCTGATAAGATAATATATATCAGGTGATATACGCGTGAGTGCGTGTGAAATTTGGCGAAAATTACATGGAGATCCTGGCACAATTCATCACTATCAACACTAAATTGCGAGAACTTTGAAAGAGAATAAACGCCTCTAAAACCAAAGTTATGGCGGCAGGGTTCTCCCTACAAGATAAAGTACCGATCACTCTCAACGCCGAAACATTAAAGGAAGTCATAGAGTTCAAATATCTGCGTAATACAATTGCAAGGACAAAATCTCCGTCCGCCTCAGCAAAACATCCTTCTGGTTACAAAGAGGTCTCTGATCTCACTCGGATATATCTCATAATATAAAGTGGTGCATTTATTAAGTACTTGTCCGGTCGAGATCTTCAACAATTTCTGCTTCCACCGCACCCTGAATCCGAAGTGTTTTCAATTCATCGTACGAAGCCGGCTTAACCTACATCAGGTGAATGGTGCCACATACACACATATACGTATATGTGGTTAATGAAATAATATGTCTAAAAATTAAAACTTACACCATATCGAATGTTGGGATCCATGTATTCTCTGTGGTTCTTGAAATGCTTGAATCTGCGTTTGGCCTCTTTCACAACTTCATGATCTCCAAATCTACCCAATACAGCCACCAGTTCACCTCTCAGCATTGACATTATGGGTTCTGAAAAAAAAAAAGGAAACAATGATTGACGATTAAAAAATAAACTCTAAAGAATATTAGAATATAGAAATGGAGGATTTCTGAGAATTGTAAAAATTTTTGATGAGTATTATTGATATGCAAATACAGATACAATGCCTTCTTGGAAATATTTGAATGACAAAATTAATCATGATAAGGGGAAATAATCTGTATGTTGTTTGGAGATGATCAAATGATTTCATCTACTAAATTTGCTATGCATCCTTATTGAACTTAAAGAGATTTAACGTGAAACAAAATATTTTTCTAAATGAAAGGATCGCCTTTTCTTCCTCTTCTTCTGGAGATGAGTTTTTTTTACACTAGAAGTAATTGGTGATTTTCCCTAAAGTCTCCTTAGTTTTCCAGGAGTTTTCTCTTTAGTTTTTTTCCAACTATGATTGATAACACCGTCATCTTCATGTTCCATAGTCTTCTGGTTTGCATTAGGTGATTCCTTTGTATCTCAAAGTTCTAGAGAATTTTACGCGTCCCATTTTCCAGGATATATCCTGGCTTGTGCATATACCATTCGTCAGTTATTCGTCATCGGGGAGGTTAAAAAAGAAACAAATTATTTTTTCTCACCATCGACATTATTCAACAGGGAATTCTAATATATATTTTTTATACTCCGATCTTTGAACTCTGATCTTGAAGTCCAATATTCCGGGCTTAGAGAAATCACTTCAGTTGCATATAATAAAATGTTTTATAAAATAAATGTAAAGGTTTTTCTGTTAATAGAATGTTGGGACATGCTTAAACAAAAATGTCTGCACCAAGGAGTAAAGTTTTTGTTCGATTTCTGTATGAATATCATGAGATTAGATAAAGGTTCAAATGTTACATAATTCGTGGGTAGCTTAATAATTATGTCTGTACGTGTAGTAAAAATTCAAATAACGGAATTGTAAATGGAAATTTACCATTAACTATTATATGTGATTGAGAAGACAGTTCACCTTCTCTGACCTGGATGCTGATTGGCTAAAGGCGAGCGTGAGAATGTAACTGATTTAGTTAGATAGATTTTGGCCGTTAGTAGAAGGGGGTCCTTTGCTCCTAAGATGCCAGCTTCTTGCCGCGCAATTGAAAACCCTTTTGTGGATTTTTGATAGAGTATAAAGAAAAACAATAAAGTCTTGCTTAATCTTTACAACAAAGAAATAAGCACAGACATCCAACCCAGCATCAGAAGAAAGAAATCAGCCCAAACGATGATCACCGACGAAGCAGAACACATACGAAGAAGTAAACATTCATCTCCTCTACTCTTTCCTCACCAATTATATACCCAAAGGGGAATATAACACAAAGAGTTAAAAGTGATATCAGTTATTCTTGTGAAAATGAACTGTTGTACTTACTTTCGTTTTGCTTCTTCTCCCAGCCAACCATCTTCCAGATGTTGTGGAAGAAAGGAACGGTAAATCTGAGCCAAATATCATGGCTTGTTTTGTTCTGTAGAAGTTGATCCATCCTGTCAAAGTTTCTCACCATGTCGTACCAGATGTAGTAATCAGTTTCATGAGAATAGTCCAAAAGGCACTTGATGAGTTGATGAAGATTCATTCTGGAATCGCGAGTCTGAAAAAAACATCAACATTTTGATGTTAGCATATAATCAATAATCGATAATGAACAAAAGAAAAAGGATCAAACGAATGATTACTAGAATAGAGAATAAGATTAATGTTGTCAGTTCTTCCTTAATCAGATTGAGAATCCTAAAAATGACATCCGTGATCCACGTGTACTCAGAGAGAGAGAGAGAGAGAGAGAGAGAGAGAGAGAGAGAGAGAGAGAGAGAGAGAGAGAGAGGGGTCGTGGAGACGTTATACATGTAGCGTGTCTTTGAATCCAGAATTTTCATTTTCCTAGACTTGTTGTCATACCAAGGTTAAAGAATTCTTTTTGTGCTAGTATTTAACTAAAACCGGGAAGAGAATAGTTGTATTCATACATCTCACCAGTATAATAGTGCTATGTGAAATTCAAACGGCCTCATCCAGGATTTGAACTTGGTTATCCAAGTCTACGTTTTCCGATGAAAACCATTACACCACGAGTATGTACTGAAATCTAATCGCAAGCCAAAGTATAGTAACTTTGGGATTTTGCAGGTTGAGATAAGGAAATGTGGATAATGAGAGGGAATCGAAGGATATCGGGTTGTTCAATGAAAGTTAAGACTTTTGAAGTTTGAGATTGAGAAGTATTTATGTCGACTTAAGGCTAATTCACACAGAAAGCCTCAATCACCACAAGATTACCAAAGTTAAGCTGTGATGTATTAGTGCAAAGGGAAATACACACCACCTCGGTCTGGATTTCAAATCGGCTCACCAATACTTTCTTTCTGTGCAAGAAATCATTACGCCATTCACACTTCAAAATGAGTAATTAGACAATAGAATACATTTTAAGGCATGATCCTTAATTTTGAAATGAATTGAAACCAAGTTTTACTTTCAATTGAAATATAAAGAAAATGTTATTTGCATCTGAATTTGTTTTTAAAATAAATAAATAAAAAATACTATGATTTGATGCATTTAGAAAATGTGATTATGTTCGATTGGTTGAACAATTTGAATTAGTTATAAGAATTTTGCAGAAAATAGAAAACAGCCTTGCGTCTTCTGAATAGCACCAAAAGAATAACATCTGAACATGTTTGATTTTAAAAAATGTCTGCTGGTTTTAATCTATCAAGAGTCTTGAAAAGTGACTGACCCCCCCCCCGTTTCTTAGAATAGAGTGTTCTGCACGATAGCAAAAGAAAAAGATAGTATGTCAGTATCGTTCAATTTGCTTGGGGCATTTATAGTTATAGGAAGTAAAAAGAAGCGAAGGGATTTTGCTAAAACTTCTTTTAGATGACACCTGCGAATAGAGCTTCAAGTTATATGAACTAAACCCACAGAGATTGCATTCAGCTAAACATATTCTTCAAGTTGAAGCAGATAGAATTAAATAAGAAAAAATGTCAGAACGCATTGAATGAACTTTTATTTATGTCCTTTTTGTACTTGACCTTTTTCTTTATATATTTATCTCGAGGCACTCACACGATTCGAACGTTATATCCATCCTTCAGATAACAGCCACGAAACATTCCTGTCTTTTTTCTGATAGTTTTAAAATATTTAAAGTGTAAAGATATTTGAGAATCTTAACCAAATAATGTTGCCGGAAGAGAAAGCTAACATACTTGAGATTGTAATCATCGAGAAAAGAACAAATCAGCTTAATCTGTTTTCTTTTCTTTTTAGGTTTCCGTACTTTGAATTTATAAACGTTAGCTTCTGGTGTGGGCAAACGAAGAAAATGCTCAAATATTAATTTTTAAAAGTCATTAACTTGTCTTGGATATTTTTGTATGATTTTAAAATGTTAACCATTAAATAATAATCATTTTTGATTTATAGAATAGAAGTCGTAATGAAAACACTTAAAAACATTGAAGTCGGTGGATTGGACTTGTGTTGGTATTAGCTGGACAACGAGAGAGTCGATCCACTTCTTATTAGTGCTAGACCACAGAGATGGCTTTTGCGTTGGAGCGCCACAACTACCATTAGCAAATAACATTCCTATGGGAGTTCCTTTCTGATTTTAAAGTCTCAATCTGTTCACCACCCTTATCATCATGTTATTGGAATCTTTCCTAGGTAGTCTCCGTAACCAAAAAAAAAAAAAAAAAAAAAAAACAATGAAAAAATAGACTCTGAGTACCAGCTTTAGCAATAATATAAACAGTTTCCTCTGATATTTTGTTAAAATGTTTTGAGAATAAATTTGTAGTCAGAGTGCGTGTTTACTTCAAATGATATAAGATAACGTGGATCCAGGTAAACAAAAAGAAAAAACACTAATCTTAAAACAAAGGTGTTTACTTTAGTATATCTTTTATGTCTCACGCGAATTAAAAACATATTTCCGAAGAGAATTTAAACCTAACCATAATTAACTAAAATAATAATCATCATCATCATCATGTCGCACTTTCAGCGCGGATATCCATGACAATCTCTCTCCATCCGTCCCTATCGCTCATCATTCTCGGGAGGTCCTCTATGCAGCATCCTGCATCCGCACAGAGCTGATCAACGTACGTTTTTGCTGGTCGGCCCACACTGGCCCGTCCATGTGCTGGCTTCCACAGGAGGACGTCGCTTATGAGTTCGTCCTTGCTTCTCCAGTAGTGTCTCGCGTGTCTTGTCCGTCTTACTCGGATGGTTTGGGTGATATGTGGTAGGTGGCCGTATAGCTGCTTTCTCGTAGGGTGCTGTTTCCACGTCTTGTTCAGGATCACCCGCAGCATTCTTGTGCAGCTCCCATTTAGTTTATTCTCTAGTCGCTTAGTTAGGGTCCAGGTGGTGCAGCCATACAGCAGCACCGACACGACAACGGCCTGGAAGACCTGTCTCTTTAGCTTGTCTGTGCGATTGGACCTCCATATGATAGATAATCTATTTATAGCGGCCCATGCCTTTCCTATGCGTGCATTAACGTCGTTTTCTGTGGAGGAGATGTTACTGCCTAAGTATCTAAATTGTTCTACGGAGTTTAGGAGCTTGCCATCGATGGTTGAGATGTCGTTTTTGTTTTTGAAAGACATGAACTCCGTTTTATCAGAGTTCACGTACAGGCCGACATTTCGTGCTGCTTTTTCTAGGCTGTGTAGTAAGGATTCGGCTTGTGCCGGTGTATTTGCGAGTAGTGCCAGGTCATCAGCATAGTCCGCATCCGTAATAGTATGTGCGGGATATCGCCTGCTTCTTGCTTTTTTAGTATGAGGCCTTTTTCTTTTATGGGATCTAGTGATGTTCTGAGTACGTAGTCTAGGCATATGATGAATATATATGGCGCTAGTGTATCCCCTTGTAGGACTCCGGCGACAATGTCAAAGAAGTCTGTGTCGCCATCTGGTGATCGTACCATTGCTTTTGTATTTTGGTAGAGCATCATTATGGCGTTAACTGTTTCCTTGGGTATGCCATATGCTAGCAGTATTTGCTCCATTTTGCGTCTGTGTATGGAGTCAAATGCTTTGGAGAAGTCTACAAATAGTAGGGTTGCCTCGAGATTCTTTGCACGGACCCCTTCTATGATTCGGCGAATGGTCAGGATCTGTGTGGTTGTAGATCGATTTCTGCAGAATCCGTTTTGATTTTTTCTAAGGATTTTCTCTATTTCGGGTCGGATGCGGTTAAGGAGAATGGCATTATATATCCTGGCAGCTATGGCAGTCAGGGTAATGCCTCTGTAATTCTTGGCGATTCCTAGATCGCCTTTTTTGGGGAATGGGAGAATACATAAAAAATTAATAATAAATTGTGAAATTTTCCTGATTTCTCTTCGAGAAAAAATTGTGACTTTTTCCTGTGACATGGGCAAAATATGGCTATTTGTTTAAAGACAACCAAACAAAAGATATTTAAAAAAAAACACAGAAAATATATGTAAAAAATAAATACTTACCAAAGCAAAAAGATCATTCTGAAGTTTCATTCGGCACAGAGGAGGAAGGGTTTGATCCCTAACACCTTTCATAAGGTGCTCAAGCATTTCCTCGCTATACTCAGTACGGAAGAAGTCCATACCACTAATCTGAAATGTAGATTAAACATACAAATTTCAACATAGATAAATAATATATGCTTATAAAATAAAAGATAAATAATATTCATGCTTCGAAATCGATAAGACAAAAATAACATCTTTTTGTTTTTATTTTTCATACACATTGTATTGGCCTTCAAAATATTAATATATTATAAATAATATATATATATATATATATATATATATATATATATATATATATTAATGGATGTGGAAGCTGGAAGGAGGAGAATTGATGGGAAAGGTGCTATAGGCATTTTAAAATGTGTGTAATGCCTATAGCACCTTTTCCATCATATATATATATATATATATATATATATATATATATATATATATATATATATATAAATATATATATATACACGATAGCAATATTTATTCACTAGAAATAGTCTAGATAGCATAGTTAACTACTTGGTAAGTCCTCTAGACGGCATCCAATTTCTGCACAGAGCTGATTAAAAAAATTTTTGCTGGTCAGCCAACATTCGTGTGTCCATGTGTAGGAGTTGATTGGAGAACGTCTCTCATGAGTTCATTCACCAGAAGTGTCCATCATCGTCTTGCTTAAATGTTTTGTTTGATAAGAAGTAAATAGTCATACAGCTGCTGATTTGTAGGATGCTGCTTCGAGGATTTGTTCAAATCAAGCACACAGCATCCTTGTGTAGTTTCTATCTAGCTCTATTCCAAGTATTTCATTAGAGCCAGAATGCCAAAAGCATACAGTAGTACTGACACGGCTACAGTTCGGAAGAATTCCGCTTTCATTCTATAAAAGACATACTAAATATCTTATCATATCATATTATATATATATATATATATATATATATATATATATATATATATATATATATATATATATATATATATATATATATATATAAAAGTGTACTATGTAAGTCAAAGTGTTAATGTTAATTTTTGTATTCTGGATGACTATGTAAACTAGGGTATACAATTTCAAAGACTGAACGTTGAGGTTACAATATTTAAATACTAAAATTACTAGTTAATCGTAGCATTCCCAGGAAAGAAGAGGATTATATTTGTTTTGTGTTGACTGACCCTTCTGCTCACCAACTTAACCAATGTTCATAATTAATTCAGTAAATTATGTGATTACCAAATGACATAGTGATATTTGACATGGAGGTGAACAATGGTAATTTCCATTCGAGAATTTAGATAATCGTTTGTAATTGTAATTATCTGCTAAGAAGTTGTTCTCTGATGACTAAGGATTCTCTTTTAGTACCACATTTAATACCAGTGTGTTCAGTCGAATAGCATGTGATTGTCAACATTTATAAACTGACTTATTTGCAGTGATTCGACATTTATTTCGACAATTAAGGCCAAAATAAGCGGAATGCGGAAATCACTGATTATAACGAAGCTGAATATTACTGTTCAGTTTTTCGTCTTCATTTCTAATAATTAATTTAGAATGAATTGTTAGATATATGAGAGTTATTAATGGTAACATTGTCTTATTGTTCTCAACTCAATAGTGGTGGGTTCTTACACATCCCAGATGAGTGTCAGCATAACCAGACTGTTGCACCCACATCTTTGTCTTTACCGAAGAGTCAGTGTATTTCCACTGGGTGGTCTTTTCAATTCAGGGTTGTTGAGCCAAATCCATGTTTGACTTATTTCAAAGCTCTTTTGAGTAAAACAAGCTTTTTTATACACATCATACGTTGTTCTGTAAATTTTAGATGGCTTGCATTTCTCAACCACAAAAGACTATTCAAATCTGCAGTTCTTTGTTTGATTTGCGACCATTTAAAAAAAAACCAAAACAAATATTTTGGCAAGCTCAAAATAATGATTGTATTAAACCAATTCCAAAGCTGAATTTACATTTATGGAAGAGAATTCTGAAAAAAAAAATGTCGTGTATTTTTATTTTTTCAAATATATTCTCCCTATTTATTGAATGACCTTACATTACATTATTTTACACTAGAACTATGTAATTATATTTTCCCAGCCACAAAATTCACCATATTCGGGATGACATGACTGAAAGTAAGTCATACCTATACTCCAAACTAATGTACTTCATGCTATTACAGAAAAATGTTAACTGGAATGTGTGTTTTGCTTCTCCTAACCTGGTCTTATTTTATAGCAAATTTGTCACATTTTTGTGTGAACATGTCCGTTTATTTTCGATAAATACTGAGTAAATTTCGTGTTTTTTAAGTGAACTATACACATTCTTTGTCTGTACGAACCGATAAAAATTTAAACATTCAGGTTAAATTTGATTGCTATAAATTCTAAAAAGTCGTCGATTTATGTTATAAACGAGGATTTCGTAGTCAAAAGCTAGGATCTGCTACAAATATTAAAAAATCAACACGAGAATTACTTTCTACAATTTTGTCGTCGAAATTTAGGGGTGCATGTTATATATGAGAGTGTGTTCTATGCATCTATCTATTCTGGTGCGTTTTGATACTTACAAAGATCCAATCTTGGTCAGTGAAGTGGTCGAATGACATCTCTGTGGTGAAGTCCTTGAAATCCATGTTCGTTTCCATCTGACCCTTGCGGTGGATTTTAAGGTTAAGTGGCCAGGCGGCATCGGGCTGGATGAATGGTTTGGGTTGTTCAGCGCCATCTGAAATTATTAAATGAAATATGGAAAATTAGAAAGAAAAATACATAAGGTGTAAGTGAAATCACATTTTCATACCCAGGGATACACACACACACACACACACACACACACACACACACACACACTCTCTCTCTCTCTCTCTCTCTCTCTCTCTCTCTCTCTCTCTCTCTCTCTCTCTCTTATACAGACACGCACATAAAAACGCACACTCAAACACACACACACACACACACACACACACACACACACATATATATATATATATATATATATATATATATATATATATATATTACTTTTGATTTGAGTAAAGTTATTGTACTTATACTATTTATTTAGAACATTAATGCCATTAAATGACAATTATAAAAACAGTATGTATTATGAATGATTACTGGTGAGTATGCAGTGCTAGTGTCCAGGTTAATGTAAACGTAAGAACTTGATATTTCAACCAAAATCAATCCCATTTAGATAGGTAAGCATATATATATATATATATATATATATATATATATATATATATATATATATATATATATGTGTGTGTGTGTGTGTGTACTAATCTTAAGGTATAGGGCGCTCAATGAGAATCGAACTCACTAACAATTGTCTGCAAATCTAGCTTGCTAACCATTACACCACGTGAGGTGTGTTTGTGTGTATGTGTGTGTGTGTTTACCTCTTCCAATCCTAATTGAATTGATAAGAATTATAGAACCCAGTCTACCATACTATTTTACCTACATCTCATTATGGAAGAAGAGATATGTTCATGTCTTTCCAAAGTGGATTTGCGTGATTAAGTGACAGATCACTGATTTAATTTCCTACAACAATAACCGAAACGCAAGCGCCCCTCCAAAATGTATGTATATGTTGTTTAAAAATAGATGCGACCTTCTTTTTGATAAATCTAAAATATTTCAAATTGTTAGTAGCCCTGGAAACACTAGTTATAAACAAAACAATAGGTTGAGTTTTTTTTTCTCTGGTGCGCCAATGAATCCAGCACATGATGCAATTTATGTCGACTGCTAAATTCTGTTATCTTTTGGTATATTGTTGTCACGTGACTAAAACTGGATTATAAAATTTATGGACGCATTAATTCTGCTCTTTTTTGGGGTTGTGTCTTTTATGGAACAACTAAACATTGTCTTCCTTTTGATAACGTCAGAATTTTAGGAAGAATTGTAATAATCAGGACTCGTCCTTTTACCACAAAAATAAACTTTCTAGTGTTTCCTATATTCAGTTCATCCTTGTTTTGAATGACAACAGCCATCTTTTGTTCATCTTCTACTTCTAAAATGTTTCATCAGTAAAAATACGAACACAAATAATTCAGTCGGTTTGAAAATCACACAGGCGAGAAATTGCGAGTTATCAAGTACAGTTGAATTTATGTCTTTACTACCTTAATTTAGAAATACATGTTCTATCAAGGATATTGAGCACCCCAGTATATATATATATATATATATATATATATATATATATATATATATATATATATATTTCTTCCTGCTTCCATGGCCTAAGAGACTGAACGGAGAGAATAAAATAACAAAAGGTACAAACGCTAAAAGATGAGTTTTATTTTAGTATGGTTCCCTCCCTGGGCGATAAATAACCCTGTCGATAACCACGCCACAATTGACTTAGAAAAAAACTGTTGAACTTACCCAATCCGTAATAATAGTCTTGTTCAAGTTGCAACTTAACTTTATCACCGTCTTTCACCCACATTGCCTGAATAAAGAAACAAAAAACGACAGGGTTAATTTCACTTTTTCTTTTCAGATCCTTAATTATTATAAATATCCAACAGTTCCTATTGCTTTTCAAAAGTATGATTAAAAAGATGATAAATCTACTATAAACTGAATTCATTCATTAGAATAGATTCTTCACTTGTTGCATAAACTAGTTAGGTCATGTGTGTATTGGACTAGAAATACCCAGACGGTGCCCATCCCATTCCAGGTCCACAATTGGTTTGAATTCAAACCTGTTAAACTCCACTTAGGAAATTGACTGTATGTCAGATCCTGATTGGTAATTATTTACAATTGGTTTTCTTCTCCTAGACTGGTTGCCATACAAACGTTAAAAGCCCTTTCTGCCTTAATTTTCACCCATAGCTGTTGGTGGAATAGTTGGATTTATATCTTTCTGGGGAATATTAGCACTATGCGAAATGCAAACATTCTCATTCAGATTTTGAACTCGGGTATTTCCAACGACGATAACAATTCCCCAACGAGTGCCTCTTAAAATATTTTTAAAAAATGTTTCCATCACAATGTGCAAATGTCAGATTAAAAATGTTTATCTAATCAAATAATCATTATTAAGAATAACAACAGCCTTTTATCAGTATCGGTCATTACTCTTGGTAAGGGTATTTGCCTGCTCATCCCACTTATGAGGGCTGGACACAAGGTCTCGTTTTTACGTGGGCACATAAAAATTGCAAGGATCTGGGGGGATGGCCCCCCTGGATCGATGCCATTAACTGTACTTCACCGGTCCAGAGGCCGAAGCACACTGGACCCCCAGCCGAGGCCGGGTATAGAAGGTAAGTGTCAAAGCATAGAATCTGGAACAGATACTACACTTTGATCCTCCACCGAACTGATGAATGTAAGTTTTTTACTATTCGGCCAACACTGGTTGGTCAACGTGTAGCAGTCCATAAGAGAACGTGGCTTATGAGTTCGTCTTTACAGCTACGTCCAACATGTTTCACTCATCTTATTTGGATAGTTTGCAAGATGAGACATAACTGGTCGTTGAGCTGCTGTTTTGTAATGTGCTGCTTCTAGGATCTGCTTAAACGAGCATGCATTCTCCTTGAATAGTCCATATAACTCTTTCTCCAAGCGTATCGTTAGATTCCAAGTTATGCAACCATACATTAGTACGGACACGGCTACAGTTTTTTAAAAATTCCTGTTTTATTTTATCCAATTTCCATATGGTCGATAATTTATCAATAGCAATCCATGTTTTATCAATGCGTATGTTGCCATCGCTTTCCGTCTCATTGCTGCCGAGGTATATGAACTAGTCTACTCGTTTCTGAGGCTTTCACAGCATTTAGGATCCGTACAGAGTTGACCAATGTAGGTCCTTGCTGGACAACTCACACTGGCGTGCCCATACGCAGGTATCCACAAGAGAACGTCACTATTAGTTCGTTTTTCCTTCTCCAGCAGTGCAACATATTTATTTGCCAAAATTGTTGAAGAATGAATGCAAATAGTTACATATTCTTTCCTATCAGGATGGAGACTATTCCAAACAAGTCCCAACAAATGAAATATGCATATGTTTCTCTATGAACAAGCAGTATGGGAAAGGGGTCCAAAAAGGGAAAAACTCTTACTTGAGATTTATGACCAGTAAATTGGTTACATCTATTCCAGCTTTACGTTTCAATAGTGAGGCAAGAGAAACTGTCTCTCTTATTCTAATAAGAGAGACAAAAGAAAGCAAGACGGATTCTTGGATTGTCATATGTGACAGACCACGAACCATCTAACACACGCCCAAACCCCAAGAGAGACAATCATTCATTGTTTCACTACAGACATACAGAAATAAATAATATTTTATTGCGAGAGACATTTAAGTTTTGTCTTGTGATCAAATAAGATTGGCAATTATAAACCGACTAAAGAGATATTAGAAATTAAATACTCACCCTAATAAGAGGGAAACCATCACGTTCCTTCAGGTTATCATAGGTCATGAACTTCTTCAGTGTTGTCTATCGGGAAAAGAAAGATAACATCAAATAACAGTTTCTAGATGGGGTGTTATGGAGATTTTAACGGCATGACAACCCTCGACAGATTGACATGCTATTAAAATCATTCAATTAATCAATCATATAAAAATCTTTTAGGAAGTTATTCTGCAGATTGAACTTGAACTAGTTTCCAAAGATCCAAAGAAAAAAAGGCGATTAAATACTGTTTAAAGAGCTACAAAAGTATGTTTTAGATTCTTTTTTATAAGGGACCAATAAAAAGAATCTAAAAAATACTTATTTCTATTGCTGTGATATTTCGGTATTTACACTTTTCAATTGAAAACGTTTAAAACTGGTATATTTATTTTGCAAATGCTAGGAGAAATTAAATCCTATTTGTAATTGTACAGAATAGTCTAACATCTTCAAAATCTATTGACAATCTCATTTTTGTTTTGTTTAGAACTACCGAAAAAAAAAACTAAGAAATTATTCATTTTCAAAGAGTGAAGCCTATTTTTATTTGATGTCGTCAAAAGAGAAATATTTGTTGCAACATGAAGATTGCCAGAAGCAATGCGTGTCTCTCTAGATTTACTTCAATAGATTTTCATTTAACCTCCCTTGGAGATTTTTCACACACTTTTCGTTAACTTTCAAAATAAAAAAAAACAGTAGCTCATATGTCAGATGAGAAATATCGGAATTTGTGTTGTATTTATTATGAGAGAAACTTTCCTTTCTGAATAGACAGTTTTGAAAACTTTTGATCTAACTTAACAGACATAACTTTCTGACTAATGAAAATAGGACGTGTTAAAAAATCATACGGAGATTTCGTAGAAATACGAACAAAAATGAAACTAGAATTTCGTTCTTCAAAAGTGTTCATATTCAAAGCATTCAAAAAAAAAAAACGGAAAACAGAAAATTAGCAATAACTCTTTTCCCCGTTCTTATTTATTTCAACATATTTGTCGACATGATCAATCAAACATAACATTAAAAACTAATATAACGAGAAAAAACTTTTATGTTGTTGATTAATTTGAGAAAGACAGACGTCTGTTCAAACTAACAACGTCAACATTATAAATAATCTTGAATAGGGGTGATATCAATCAAATTAATTAAATAAATGAAAGACATCTATTCTTACCTGCCAGAAAGCTGGATCGTTGTTTGTTGACATTTTACCCAACTTCTATAAAATAAATGAAAAGAAAAAAACATTTCAATTATTAAGGTGAGTGGTATATTTCAACGTAATACATGCGTGTATGCTCTCTCTCCCTCTCTCTCTCTTTCACACACACACACACACACACACAAATATATGTATATATATGAGATATAATCGCCTATAAATAATCTATATATATATATATATATATATATATATATATATATATATATATATATATATATATATATATATATATTATATAAAGTTAGGGTAGTGTGGAACTGGGGTCAACGGCGCTTGGTTACTAACAGTTTTTCGCCTATACGATTATTCAAACCAAGACTTATGATGTAAATAATAAATCCCAGCATTTAAGCTTCAGAAGAAAATGATCTGTTTGTAAATATTTTAGGTATTTGTTTCTGTTCATATATATATATATATATAATATATATATATATATATGTGTGTGTGTGTGTGTGTGCGTGTGTGTGTGTGTGTGTGTGGTGTGTGTAAACTCATTTAAAAGCTAGAAAATGGTATTTACATATATTGATATGACACTTTGTTTAGCAGGCTTGGAAAATGATTATGAAAAGATTATGAAAAGATTAAATTAAATATTTAATGATACAGATTTTTATTGTGAATGAAAACAAATGCTTTTAACCCTTTATTTACTTATACAGGATGTTGGCATCCTTTAATTGTATAGTCTTTTAAAAATATTAATATTTCTATGAGAATTTCTTTATGATATGATTTTAAAATTTTCATCTAATCGTCATCCCTTTCAACACATTATTAGAAATTTCGCCCGGTGGTCTCCGTAATATTAGTTCTGCTTTTCTAATAAAGATACTCACACAGAAATATTAGAATATTTTTAATCAACGGTGGGATATTCCAAGAATGTGTTTACAGGGATGTGGAACACATGGAGACTGTTTGAAATGATATCATAAAGGTTTTTCTATTAATGAGTTAATATTCCTTTATCCCTATATATGTTATCACTGTTTAATGCATACTTATCCTCAATCTCTCTAGCGATGCCAGTCGGTTTTGTTAAGCACTGACAGTAAAACAGTTTCTGTTCTCCACCTCGATATGTATGCGTGCCTTTATGCGTGTGTTTTTGTACATATGTATGAATGTGTGAGAGTGTTTGTTTTCGTGGGCATGTGTGTGTGTGTGCGTGAGTGTGTTTTTATGTGTATATGTGTATATAACCTGATTTTCCTCTATCATTTTGAATGTTTCATTTTTTGTAAAGTTCGCTTAATATACCTATTTTTTGTTGTTGTCCTCTCACAGTACTGGTATTTGTCTCAATTCATGAATAAGCTTCAGATGATAAGCGTAAGGCTTTTATGATTTTGTATTCGCATATACATACAGAAAAAAATAAAAAAAAATAATTAAGAGAATAAAAATAAATAAATACAATTACTTACTTCTTTGCTGTCAGGTTCTGCCAACCATTTGGCAAGCATGGCAGCGGCCCTTTTCCTGGCATTAATCTTCTCCCATTTTTTGGTATCATAGAATTGCTTTGATTTCCTTTCGGTTTCCTCCTTTTGTTTGTGATACATATCTTCCTGTAGAAGAAAAGAAAAAAATGTTAGAAATATAAATACGTTCAATATTTTCAGATACATCAACTTTAATTGTTTGAATGCATGACTTGTGTGGACTACTAGTTAGTGGGTTAGGCTAGTTGATCAGTTTGAGTGAGTTTGATTTTCATTGTACTTCTGGATTTATTAAAAAGTAAATAACACTTTTGGTTTGTATACAGTAGACACATTCCAAAGAATATATAAGTTCTTTAGAAAATTCAATTTAGAATATTTCTTTAACAATTTCCATACTGTAAGAAGTAGTCAAATAAAATATTTAATCACCAGAAGCCAAATATATATATATATATAATTATTATTATTATTAATCATATATTAATATAAAGATATATATTGTATATATATATTATTTATTATATATATATATATATATATATATATATATATATATATATATATATATATATATATCATTTATCAATTATATATATATATATATATATATATATATATATATATGTGTGTGTGTGTGTGTGTGTGTGTGTATAGCTAGTTCTTTACAGAAGACCGGCATTTTCTCACTCACCCAAAAAGCGCTCATAGAAACACATGAGGCTTCTAAGCTCAAATTCTCCACTTTCAAATATGCTAAGCAAAATAAATAGCTTAGATGACATTAACCTAATGCAGTCTCAGAGTTGCTGCAGACCCACATTCTGTCACAAAATTGTGACGAACTACCATGCTGAGGAATGATGTCATGTAATCTCATATAACTGGAAAGTTCTGTTCTGGGCACACAATATATTGTTTTTTAAAATACTATTGAAAATTGAATTTATTAACTTGGCTGAGTCAAAGCTTTTGCAATATTTTGGTACCTGCTAGTTTGCGTTGCATATATTACGTGACCGAAGCAGTTCAATCTGTGGAAGATGCTTGTTGTTGTTTATAGAATCGTGGTAGTTAGTGCGCTGACACGTTGTGCATTGTTTCACTCAATGTGTGATTTGAAAGTCGCATAGAGGAATATGCAACGTAGTCTAAATCTGGAAATTATGCTTTATGAGTTCGAACTTGGCCACAATTCTTTTTTGAAAAGAGGACACAGCTGATCACTTTATAGTAACCAGATGGTTGCAAAAAGCTTGATGATCAGGCAAAGCCTGTTAGGCATAAAACCGTGGATTCCGAATACGTGCTTCAAGCCATGAAGACAAATCCGGTGAGTAGTACTCGGTTAATCTCTTTGTTTTGGGCTCTTTAAGAATTATTTTCATAAGTAAAACAAGACAGCAGAATGTCTTGGGTTGTATTGCCTCTTTCATTGCAATATTCATAATAAAAAAACCATGAAACATCTCCTTACCTGGAAATTCATTGTCATATCTCTTGGCATATCGTCATCCATGGCAGCGGCAACGACGTCGATGTAAAACATCTTCAGCATTTCCATATCGTAATCCATGAAGAAGTGACCAAACACGGTCCAGAGAGATTCATGCTCAACTTTTTCCTGAAATTATAAGGAAATAAGTATGAAAATCTTTTGATAAAGTTAAACGGATTTGGGATCATCGCAAGCACCCACGCATATACACATGCACGTATACACACAAACTGACACACACATACATACATGCTTATATCAATGATTAGAAATGGATATGATAAAAGGAATTAAGTATTTTAGTAAATAAAATTTAATTTTATAATTTTGCTATTGATTTAATTTTGACTTAATTTTAGTATCGATTAAGTGGATTTTATTATTTATTAAACATAACCTATGTTAAAATTGCACAAACATTGTTTGATACACACATACACACACACACACACACACACACACATATATTTTTTGAGGGGGGGAGAATATGTGCTTAATTAAAGTCGTACCTAATTTTGAAAGTTAATTGATTAATAATTAATTAATTAGGCGGGCATACCTATTCAAATGTAAGGCTAAACAAATCGAGAAAAATCAATCTCTGTATGTACATTTCGGCCTATTAGGCCTCATCAGCAGAGCTATAGATAGGAAGACCGCCTTGTGCGTGATTCGAATCCTGACTGTCAAGCTGACAGGTGAGGACCTACACCAACAGGACTTTCTTTGATTTTTCGTTTTGTTTAGAAGTAGGTTTTTATTCCTCTTATAGTGACTTTTTACGTGACAGTATAAGAAGTAAATACACAAGCGATATGGGAATATGGTTGTGGATAAATGTAATATACAGTTAATCATTTATTTAAATTACTGTCTCTTTAATTGTTCTCGTGAGTTATGTCATCCTTTTTCTTTTTCAAAAATTCGAATATCGGCACACCTTGCTAATTTGTGAGAGTCGGCTGAAAAGTTTATAGACTGATCAATATACTCTCATGGAATGTGTTGAAATTAGATTTATTTTTCAACACTCTTCTTCCGGTGCGTGTTAGAGTACTCAGATCCCATTGGTGAAAAATTCATCAACAGCAGATATGATGTCATCATATCAACGTTTCAGCCTATTAATTTTTCAGCCTCGCTCCACCTTCATACATATAATCAGGCTATCACCCCCCAAAAAAAAACTCCATAAAAAGATCAAATAAAAAACATACCGATGCATAGATATATTGAGCGGCCATAGCATTGGCGATGGCGCGTCTAATTTGTGTGCGGACTTTGGCGGAAGAATCTCTAGTTGCCATCAAGTACGTCTCACGGAACATTGCCAGACCTGAGCTGATGTTATATTCTGACAGAGAAAAAATACAAATATATTTACTTTCTTAGGAAAAAGATTAAAAAAAACAAAAAAACAACGACAACAAAAAAAAACAGCAGCAGCAACAAAAACAAACCTTGTAAATAGTAAGTAAACGCGCAGTCACCATTCTTGCTTTTAAGATGATAAATGATTCAACTATTCGTTTATATTTTTTACATTTTTTACATAAAAATCGATATTAGAAATATACAGGGTGTCCCAAAAATGCATAAACACATTGATTTATTATAAGTACAATGTTTATTAAGATATATTTAATTTTTATAATCCAAGTGAAAGAAGACCAATATAAAATATTTTGAGATATCGCACGTATTTGAACTGACGATCATTTGAGACCATATAATAATGATAACGTGAACAACCGGAACTGAAAACATCACTCAATTATCTGAATTATCACAAGTGTTCAAACTGATTACCATTCTTATTAATGAATTAATCTAGTATCACAACCGAAGGGAATTGTAAACTTTACAAATCTTTCCAATTGTTATTTGGGAGTATTCTGTTTCAGTTGCTGTTCCTCAATCGTTGATTGATTTAGGTTTTGTGCTATACAATTTAAATGGCTTAATGAAATGGCACAATTGCATGCACCATGGACCTAAGCACGTGCATGTTACGGTTGAGGACCACGGTTATCAGAGTTTGGATAAATTCTTTTTTAAAACAGTCAAAGGGTGTATACATTTTTCGTATATACCCTGTATATATATATATATATATATATATATATATATATATATATATATATATATGACAAACCATACCAGTTATAGTAGGAATAAATTACAACAACAACAACAACAATAATAATAATAATAATAATAATAATAATAATAATAATAATAATATAGAATTGAGAAAAGTCAGACACACCTTGGGACAAATCAGGAACTTCAACAAAATCGATCTTCTTTGGCCATGGTGACTTCAGACGAGTCATCAGATTTTGAGCACGCTGCAGATATATTTGGAATGTAAGACGTCATTTTATATGTTTGAATATTTTTATTGTACATAGTCATTTATATGTATGTATGTATGTATGTATGTATGTATGTATGTGATTTGAAACAACTGAGTGGAAAGGTATTGGATTTTGGGATTCTTAAATAAGCAAATCTTCTTTCAACAAACATTAACGAAATACATTTGAAATAAACAATTCAAAATGGTTGATAATGTTAAAAAAAGACTTTGAATATTTTGTTAAAATATAAAAAAAAAATGAATATGTCTTTTGACTCCATACCTCTTTTGCGAAGTCCAGATATTGCTTTTCTTCCACGGAGCTGTGGAATCTCAACAATGCATCACCCTTAACCTCTTGAGTTTGGAAATTACCAATGGCAATTGCCAGTCTCATGGGAGTTTGGGTTACGTAGGGCTCGAAAACATATTCATTATGTTCTTTCTTTCCGAGCTGAAATAGAAATAGGAAAATTATTCAAATATATCTATATCATACTTCTTGTCACTCTATCAAACATCGGTAATAAAATCAATTTTCATTGTTTATACACATGCTTCCCCAACGATGCTTGCACTGAAATTTGAGCAGAGCAACATTTTAGCCAGATATTTTAACAGAAAACCTGAGATTCAAATCCAAGTAATTACTTCCATGTCTTAGGGTGACATCAAAATCCTATGAAAAAAGTTTTAAATATATAAAATAAAAGAATCCAAGGCAGTTGGAGGCATTGGTTAAATAATGTCTGGTCTTAACCTTCGAAAACTTGGTAGGAAGATGACGCTACCAGTGGGGAAGTTTATTACTTCAGTATATTGAATTCTACCAGAAACTCATCCCAGTTTTCTCAGGTGATTGGATACATCCATCAAGGAAGCTAGTGACTAGGTTATTAATGTTTGACTGCGATTTAATTTAAATTGTTCTCCCTATAGTTTTGTAATGAAAAAGAAAAGCAGTTTTAGAATGCCTCTATACTAGTATTTTGAGCATTGAGAAAAATTTAAATTAAATCGCAGTCAAAACATTAATAAACTAGTTCATCTAGCTTCCTTGATGGATGTATCAATCACCTGAGAAAACTGGGATGAGTTTCTGTAGAATTCAAATTACTGAAGTAATAAACTTCCCCACTGGTAGCGTCATCTTCCTACCAAGTTTTAAGGTTAAGACCAGACATTATTTTAACCAATGCCTCCCAACTGCCTTGGACTTTTATTTTATATATTTAAAACTTTTTCATAGATTTTGATGTCACCCTAAGACATGGAAGTAATTACTTGATTGAATCTCAGGTTTTCTGTTAAATATCTTGGCTAAAAATGTTGCTCTGCTCAATTTCAGTGCAAGCATCGTTGGAAGCATGTGTATAAAACAATGAAAATTTATTTTATTACCGATGTTTTGATAAGTGCAAAGAATTATAATATGAATATTTGAATAATTTTCCTATTTCTATTTCAGCTCGGAAAGAAAAACATAATGAATATGTTTTCGAGCCCTACGTAACCAAACTCCCATGAGACTGCAATTGCATTGGTAAATTTCCAAACTCAAGAGTTAAGGGTGATGCATTGTTGAGATTCCAGCTCCGTGGAAGAAAAGCAATATCTGGACTTCGCAAAGAGGTATGGAGTCAAAAGACATATTCATTTTTTTTTATATTTTAACAAAATATTCAAAGTCTTTTTAACATTATCAACCATTTTGAATTGTTTTATTCAAATGTATTTCGTAATGTTTTGTTAAAGAAGATTTGCTATTTAAGAATCCAAAATCCAATACCTTCCACTCAGTTGTTTCAAATCACATTACATACATACATAATATCTAATACATACATACATTAAATGACTATGTACAAATAAAAATATCAAACATATATATGACGTCTTACATTCCAAATATATCTGCAGCGTGCTCAAAATCTGATGACTCGTCTGAAGTCACCATGCCAAAGAAGACTTTTGTTGAAGTTTCACTGATTTGTCCAAGGTGTGTCTGACTTTTCTCAATTTATATATTATTATTATTATTATTATTATTATTATTATTATTATTATTATTGTTGTTGGTTGTTGTTGTAATTATTTCCTACTATAACTGTAGGTTTGTCATATATATATATAATATATAATAATATATATATATATTATATTAATTAACAGGGTATATACGAAAAATGTATACACCTTTGACTGTTTTAAAAAGAATTATCCAAACTCTGATAACCGTGGTCCTCAACCGTAACATGCACGTGTGCTTAGGTCCATGGTGCATGCAATTGCCATTTCATTAAGCATTTAAATTGTATAGCACAAAACCTAAATCAATCAACGATTGAAGAACAGCAACTGAAACAGAATACTCCCAAATAAACAATTGGAAAGATTTGTAAAGTTTACAATTCCCTTCGGTTTGTGATACTAGATTAATTCATTAATAAGAATGGTAATCAGTTTGAACACTTGTGATAATTCAGATAATTGAGTGATGTTTTCAGTTCCGGTTGTTCACGTTATCATTATATATGGTCTCAAATGATCGTCAGTTCAAATACGTGCATATCTCAAAATATTTTATAATTGGTCTTCTTTCACTTGATTATAAAAATTAAATATATCTTAATAAACATTGTACTTATAATAAATCAATGTGTTTATGCATTTTTGGGACACCCTGTATATTTCTAATATATCGATTTTTATGTAAAAAATGTAAAAATATAAACGAATAGTTGAATCATTTATCATCTTAAAAGCAAAAATGGTGACTGCGCGTTTTTACTACTATTTACAAGTTTGTTTTTTGTTGCTGCTGCTGTTTTTTTTGTTGTCGTTGTTTTTTGTTTTTTTTAATCTTTTCCTAAGAAAGTAAATATTTGTATTTTTTCTCTGTCAGAATATAACATCAGCTCAGGTCTGGCAATGTTCCGTGAGACGTACTTGATGGCAACTAGAGATTCTTCGCCAAAGTCCGCACACAAATTAGACGCGCCATCGCCAATGCTATGGCCGCTCAATATATTCTATGCATCGGTATGTTTTTTATTTTGATCTTTTTATGGAGTTTTTTTTTGGGGGGTGATAGCCTGATTATATGTATGAAGGTGGAGCGAGGCTGAAAAATTAATAGGCTGAAACGTTGATATGATGACATCATATCTGCTGTTGATGAATTTTTTCACAATGGGATCTGTACTCTAACACGCACCGGAAGAAGAGTGTTGAAAAAATAAATCTAATTTCAACACATTCCATGAGTATATTGATCAGTCTATAAACTTTTCAGCCGACTCTCACAAATTAGCAAGGTGTGCCGATATTCGAATTTTTGAAAAAAGAAAGGATGACATAACTCACGAGAACAATTAAAGAGAACAGTAATTTAAATAAATGATTAACTGTATTTACATTTATCACTATTCCATTCCCTTGTTATTTACTTCTTATACTGTCACGTAAAAAGTCACTTATAGAGAGAATAAAAACCTACTTCTAAACAAAACGAAAAATCAAAGAAAGTCCTGTTGGTAGGTCCTCACCTGTCAGCTTGACAGTCAGGATTCGAATCACGCACAAGGCGGTCTTCCTATCTATAGCTCTGCTGATGAGGCCTATAGGCCGAAATGTACATACAGAGATTGATTTCTCGATTTGTTTAGCCTTACATTGAATAGGTATGCCCGCCTAATTAATTAATTATTAATCAATTAACTTTCAAAATTAGGTACGACTTAATTAAGCACATATTCTCCCCCCTCAAAAAATATGTATATGTGTGTGTGTGTGTGTGTGTGTGTGTGTGTATGTGTGTATCAAACAATGTTGTGGCAATTTAACATAGGTTATGTTTAATAAATATAAAATCCACTTAATCGATACTAAAATTAAGTCAAAATTAATCAATAGCAAAATTATTAAATTAAATTTATTTACTAAAATACTTAATTCCTTTATCATATCCATTTCTAATCATTGATATAAGCATGTATGTATGTGTGTGTCAGTTTGTGTGTATACGTGCATGTGTATATGCGTGGGTGCTTGCGATGATCCCAAATCCGTTAACTTTATCAAAAGATTTTCATACTTATTTCCTTATAATTTCAGGAAAAAGTTGAGCATGAATCTCTCTGGACCGTGTTTGGTCACTTCTTCATGGATTACGATATGGAAATGCTGAAGATGTTTTTACATCGACGTCGTTGCCGCTTGCCATGGATGACGATATGCCAAGAGATATGACAATGAATTTCCAGGTAAGGAGATGTTTCATGGTTTTTTTATTATGAATATTGCAATGAAAGAGGCAATACAACCCAAGACATTCTGCTGTCTTGTTTTACTTATGAAAATAATTCTTAAAGAGCCCAAAACAAAGAGATTAACCGAGTACTACTCACCGGATTTGTCTTCATGGCTTGAAGCACGTATTCGGAATCCACGGTTTTATGCCTAACAGGCTTTGCCTGATCATCAAGCTTTTTGCAACCATCTGGTTACTATAAAGTGATCAGCTGTGTCCTCTTTCAAAAAAGAATTGTGGCCAAGTTTCGAACTCATAAAGCATAATTTCCAGATTTAGACTACGTTGCATATTCCTCTATGCGACTTTCAAAATCACACATTGAGTGAACAATGCACAACGTGTCAGCGCACTAACTACCACGATTCTATAACACAACAAGCATCTTCCACAGATTGAACTGCTTCGGTCACGTAATATATGCAACGCAAACTAGCAGGTACCAAAAATATTGCAAAAGCTTTGACTCAGCCAAGTTAATAAATTCAATTTTCAATAGTATTTTAAAAAACAATATATTGTGTGCCCAGAACAGAACTTTCCAGTTATATGAAATACATTACATCATTCCTCAGCATGGTAGTTCGTCACAATTTTGTGACAGAATGTGGGTCTGCAGCAACTCTGAGACTGCATTAGGTTAATGTCATCTAAGCTATTTATTTTGCTTAGCATATTTGAAAGTGGAGAATTTGAGCTTAGAAGCCTCATGTGTTTCTATGAGCGCTTTTGGGTGAGTGAGAAAATGCCGGTCTTCTGTAAAGATACTAGCTATAACACACACACACACACACACACACACACATAATATATATATATATATATATATATATATAATATATAATGATAAATGATATATATATATATATATTATATATAATAATATATAATATATATAATAGTATTATATATAATAAATAATATATATACAAATTATATATCTATATTAATATATAATAATAATTAATATATAATTTTAATATATATTATGATATTTGGCTTTGCTGATTAAATACTTTATATTGACTACTTTTACATCATGGAAATTGTTAAAGAATATGCTAAATTATTTTCCGTAAAAGAACTTAATATTATTATCTTTTGAATTAGTTCTGACTGTATACAAACCAATAAAGTGTATATTTACTTTTTTAATACCACGATCTAAGTTACAATGATAAAACAACTTCACTCAAATGATCTAACTAGCCACAACCCACTCTAAAGTAGTCCACAACAAGTCATGCATTCAAACAATTAAAGTATGAGTTATCATGAATCATATTCGAACGCTATTATATTAATTACTAACATTTTTTTCTTTTCCTTTCATACAATGGAAAGAATCCTACTCCAACAAAAAACGGAGAAACCAAAGGAAATCATACAGACAATCCTTATGACATCCAAAAAAATGGTAGAAAGATTTATGCAGGAAACTAAGGGTCCTGCATGCCTCTGCAACCAATGGTTTGCAGATCCTGACAGTGCAAAGCAAGTAAAAAATTTGTATTTATTACATTTATTCTCTTAATTATATTTTTTTTTTTCTGTAATGTATATGCGAAATACAAAATCTATAAAAGACCTACGCTTATCAATCCTGAAGCTCTATCTAGAATTTGAGACACCTTCTCATACCACCTTCCCCAACTTACACAAATATGATACTGTGAGAGACAACACATAAGAAAAAGTATATGAAGCGAACCTTATCAAAAATGAAAACATTCAAATACTGATCAGAGAAAATCACCAGTTAACACCAAACCATTATACAATCAAAAAACACATCTTCTCCTTTCACCACACACCACCACACCATGCCCACGAAAACACATCCACACTCTCAACATTGCATNAAGAGAGATTGGTATTGTCTCTTCGTAAGAGTTTTGCCAACAACTACGACAGCCTCAATTTCCACTAATTTCCAGACCAATCACAAAGACACTTCGGACAACGTTGGCGTCGATCCCCAATTTTTTTGCGGATCAAAGAAAAGCACAGATGCTGGGCGCAAAAAAAGCACAGACAGAGCAACTAAGCAAGTGACACGTGTGGTAGTCACGGAACTAAGTCATGGCAATAGCATGAACTGGCAAATAGGGACGCACAACAGTAGGGGCTGGCCATTCCGAATAAACTGTTTTCACAATAACTCCTAGTATTCTCCACCGTTCTATAATTTTCGCACGGCAATATGGAACACAAATAGAAAACCGCTCAATGTTACAATAATGAATAGGTTATCCTATAAGTCATTTTGTAATATTGTGTAAAAGATTTTAAATTTAATGCTTATCTTGTTAGACATGGAATATCCCACAGTAGTTCAGACAGCCCCCCCCCGGTTGACCTGCATTAGTTAGGGAGATACCTGTCCAACAAGTGTTGAAAAGTTAGTTGAGATTTGAGTTAGAGAACTTTCGGGTGCGTAAATGGCGTGCTCTCGCGGAATCTTCCTCGCGTGATTAAATGGGTTTCGGTGGAATAAAAGACCCCGTGATTTTAATAAGAACTAACAAAGTAATGGTTGCGGCAGGGATACGGCACAATCCAAGGATGATGGAGAATAATCCAGAGAACTCAACTCCGACTATTAGATAAGAAGGTCCAAAGATAGAAGATTAATAGAATAAGGTAATAAGACTATTTTAACCTAAAGAAAGCTTGCACAACCTTCGTACTGCCGGGAAGTAAAAGAAGCAAGGAACGACGCGAACTCCAACCATCATCATGCTGACTGGCATTCTTACCCAGAGGGTGTTCGCGAGGCGATCATCGTCTCACTGAAAGCTCTTTAATTAGGACTCGTTTCAAACGCTTCCCTCACTATTAATTGATATATCTTACTCGACAAGCGACCAGATGTCCAGAGGCCTCAGTCTGATCGTGAGAAAAACTTTCAGAGCATGCCAACATTCACGATAGATGATCACTTGTTTCTGGGATAAGACCGAGTGCTCACCTCTCAAGATAGGATATCTTCCTTAGCGTCCTTCTTCTAATAATTCTCCGTTTTCATATGTTGTGCACCTCCGGCGTTAAGAAACAGATACTAAAAGTGTGCCATCTATTTTCCACGTAACGGTACTCCTAAGCCGCATTTGGAAGAATGAAGGCAACAGTCTCACGACGCACCCTTGAAGCCCGTTTGGTGGCAACACAACCTGGAACAGAGCTCTTTCTAAGATTAAAACAAGAAAGGTGCACTGATAGTCGGTAAAAGGAGAAAAAGGGTAATGGCGCCTGCTCTTTAAGGGGAGCTCTTCCTTAATCAATGCTGGCAAGTGGCCCCAACGACCTTGAAACCATTAACCGACTCCGACCAATCTTTATTCAGCTAGTGATCGATACGACTCTGAGCATCTTACACAACCGGAATAGAAGAAAACAACACTTCACGACCCAACTACAATGTATCGGATTTACAACCGTTAATTTTGAGACCCCTTGATACATCCTCATATCTTTTGATTTCTTTTCTGAACCAACCTCGACCACAATAATTGACTTGCCATTTTTCTGCCCATTACAAGCAACATTAAAATCGGCAAGCAGAATAACCGTATATCATGGCCATGAATGGAATAAAGCCATCAGGTTAACATAAAATCAATGTAGGATCAGGTTGTCCATCCTTAAACTAGCAAAGGAAAGGTTCCAACGCAAAAAATATACAACATGGGCGAACGGTGGACATATCCTTGAACGAATTGATCGAGATAAAGTGGTCTTCGATCTTACCTTGCCATTCACCTCCACCATGATTCGCGGGACATGCATCAAGCCCAGCTACGAAAGTTAAATAGTTTTCAGTTGACTTTTTCTTGATCGTGAGAAATAAATACAAGACATTCTCATTTGTAGTCTTCAACCCTAACAGCACATACAAGTTGATGTACAAACGCCAGCCATGATCTTCGTCAAAAATCTTTAACCAAAGGGCGAAAATGACCAATCTCCTTCCCACTTATTGTTTTGTTGTTACGAGCCAAATTTAATATACCTACCTGGTGAAGGTTGGGGAACGTCCCCTGCTTCATCCAGTTGTTATAAGATTCGTCGCCAGTAAGAGTAACAACCTCATGTAGCACTTCGTATGGAAGACCATTAATTCAAGAGTAATCATCTTTCGTCCTTTATAATGCGACGTTCCGCAACCAAGTCCTCCCGTTTGCTTCAAGACTACGGAAGTTTGGGCAAGATAGGCACCCGAACTGAGCCACACTCAATGCGCGTATCCCTAGTGGAAAGCTTCAGTAAAGAAGGCAAAAACAATCCTTATCAATTAATTTTAATTTCTTTTCGCGACGTTGTCTGTCTGACAAATGTAAACACTCGTGATATGTTGCTGTGATGTACCATCCTAATTTCCTCGGCTCGTAGCTCCATGAGTCATGTTCGTTGCTTTGCAAGGCATTGTTTTTTTAAACAGACTAGTTCAACCTAAATAAGAGCCATGGTAGATCACAATGAGTTTTTAATGTACTTGAAAAAAATATTGGAAGTCTCGCAGATGGCATTGGGTGTTTTTCGTGTATTAGTTTGTTGGGGAGGGTATGTTGATAGTGGCAGTTGTTTAGCATTGTAAGCAGTGCGGCTGTGCCTGTAGGCTGTGAGCGTGGGCGAGGGTCAGGGCAAGGGCATTCGTCCGGCCCAGGTGGGTATTTGTGGGTGTCCGGGGTGTCCATGCTTAGGGAAAGACGAGGGTAAGAGTAGAATAACCTGCTGATGGGCCGATTTTCTGGCCTTGTTCGACTGCATTTTCTGTAGAAGCTTTTCAACTTCTTCCACGGTCTAGCGCATTTGTATTTTTGTTGTCTAAGAATACGCGTGGGTTATCTCACTATTTTGTTGTTAATCACTGTGGAACTGAGGTTCTGGCTGGCTGGATCATTCATCCCAATCTTTCTGCTGTCAGCACTTTGACGTCTCCATGGTCTACACGGAGAGAGACTTTAAGGGATGTTGGGTCAATTTTTCCCAAACAAGAACGGAAGCTTTGTCGCCGACAGTAGTGTAAGTACGGAGCCTCCTTTTTTTCTTTCACCATCAAAGGTGAGAAGGAATTACTATATGGTCAAAGAAGCTTTTCTTTCCTAGGGCAATGTCACGGACAGAATAATAATCTGATCATTAATCCAGCATGAAGTCCTCTTTACCATTCATTAAATGAGCAGGTCCACTTCGCAACCTCAATATACAACCAAATTGGGAATGAAAGTGGAAGATTAACTAATATCAATAATCATAGTCGAAACACATTCCACACGTATACCATCATGAGAGACACCTATGTCTGCCAGATGGAGCATTTTATGCAGGCCAGGTTCTGCATCATAAGGTAGCTAGGTACTCCCACCCTCATATACTGCCCCTTGAGCCTTTTGTTCTCCAGGATAGACTTTTAGTACGCCTACATAACACATGTTCCAGCCTTCAAACCCAGGTAGGCCAGCGACTTTGTGAAACTCAATTCTGTTCTTTTTTGTTTTGTCGAAGTTGAAATCCAAATGGAAACAACAATCCCATCTTTTACAAGTTTAAGAATACTTGCAAAGCTTGCAGGTGGCAAATCCTCACAATGACTGCGACTTGGGTGGTACACTCCATATAAAAGGAGAGCCCCTCACCCGCCCACATACACTTGTTGCCGTTTTTTGTGACTTTTTCTATTGCTATGATTGTCTTTTTCTTTCTTCTTTATTTTTTGCCACATGACCCCCTTTTTCGGTGTCCTTAAATGAGATCTTTATGGTCGGAGGCGTTATTTAGGTAGGCCCATAAAGTTGGAAAATAACCTTTTTTGGTCAAACCACAAAACAAATTCTCTAGCCGGTCGTGTGACAATCCTGGAATAAAATTGATCTCGTTAGTCAAAAAACTGAAAAAATGTTATTCAGCTTCAATCCAAAAAAATGTCGGATTTGTTACCCCTGTCGTGTGCTGAACAATAAACCGCAATACAAGCTTAGAAGAGTCTATTAATTTATTAATGGCTATGAATGTCTCTCAATATATAACAACTTTTAATACAGTCATATGTCTTTTGTAAAATGTGAATTCATTGGTGATTACATTAGTGTCCGCAGTGATTTAAAACACTTTTGTATGAATCGCCATCAAAAAATTCGAATCATTGTGTATGTAGTTCTGGGTAAGATATTTCGCATTCTGAGTTTCTCACTTTTTCATTTTCGTTTTACATTTTTTCATTTGAAAACAATTTTTCGAATGAGCATCATAAACATACAATTTTAACATAAATCTAAAGATGACTTAAAAAATCGAAAAGTGAAACATTTATAAATAAATACATACCGTTTGATATTTTTCATATTCTTTACTTTCATACTTGTAGGAATTTATTGCCATTGTTCCTAATATCTTGTTAACTTTGAAAAAATATACTGATAAATGAAATTAAAAAAAAGATACGAAATTATAAAAGCTCTCCGGACTATATTTTTAAAACAGGAGAAACTTGCATACTATGTGCCAAGTACTACTAATAGTATATTAATATTTACTATCATCCCATTACATTTTTTCAAAGAAAATTAAACTTTGAGGATTTTTTAAAATTTTGGCAGGCATTTTTTTTCTTTTTTTGGGTCTCTCAGAATAAAAATGGTTGCTTTTTGGAGACATTGTTGTCAGCCTTTAACCTAAAATACTGCTTTCACCAAATTCAACACTTTCACTTTGGTTGGCACGTTCACTGTATCCACATGCAGAGGGTTTAACCAGCCTAAAAAGGGGTGTCTTTAATTATATAAACTACATCTGGTAATGAGCACCGTTCAAAGAGTCTGGGGAGTGTAGAGTAACCTCTTCATTGGGCCATTCTCCCAAGATGCCCACTTTGACCCGTATTAGTAGTACGCTGTAAGCACCCCTTCTATGGTTTAAATATGCCTGTTTTAAAAATATTCCGTATTAGATAAAATATTTGATATTATATAATCTGTGTGGGCAAAAAAATGTGAGTGATGACGTACCATATCCTGAAAGATGATAGCCGTCTTTGACCACCTATATTACAACTTAATCATACTAAGTAATTCAACTTGTGAAAAATTATAAAGATACGTAAGATAATAAAGAAATAAGACATCTGTACGTCGTTGGGTTATAGTAAAGTAACGCTTGTGTGATCACTTATGCCACACTCTGGGTCTACTTTCGGCTATAGTCCAGTAACAAACATATCAAAGTGTTATTAGTGATTAATACAACTGCAACGTTTTATTTCAAGAGAACATTCTTTTGACCCTTTCTACAGCAAATATAAATGTACTATGTTCACAAGTCAATATTTAGGGCATGAAGTAAACGTAACCCGCAGACAGGTCAAATATGCCGTTAAAGTCAATCATCAATTGGACACTTTTTAAATAAACTTGTTTTACAATCTCATCAATAAAATTTGCTTTTTTTCATTCAATTTCCATCTCGGCAAATAGTTCATGACTGTCATGTCCCACCTGTCACAAATCAAAGCTATTGGATCTTTTTAAGGTGTTCACTTAGATTTTAATTTAAATCAAATTTCAAAATGTTTAGTTCATTTACTTAATTTAACAATCCCAATCAAAGTTCCTTATATTGGCCAATGTAATGGGACTTTTTTTGTTAGAAAACTTTAATTTTTCTCGTATGGCCAATTTCTTTTTCAATTACTTAAAAAGAGTAAACATTTACCTTCATTCTCTTAAAGATTTATCTAATCTTTTCTGAATTTTTCTTTGTAATCAATGTTTTTTCTGTTACTTGGAATTGTGCTTAAGTGTGTATAAGCGCACGCGTGAGTGTGTTTGTCTGTGTGGTGTGTGTGTGTGTGTGTGTGGCGTGTGCGGTGTGTATCTGTCTCTGTGTCTCTATGTAATTTTTTCACACGCTGGATTGCCTTGCATTGAAAATCGCTTTTTAATTTCTCCAGTACAAAGAAAATATTTCTCTGAATATTTGTTACAATAAATGCATCTAACTGATGAGAAAGAATGTTGTCCTGTTGTTAAAATCAATCAATCAAACAATTCAATGCATCTGACATTTTGGTCATTCGAAAATCGGGAGGGGATAATCCATAAAGTAAATATAGAATCTACATGTAAAAAGAATCTGTCTCGCAAACATCACTTCCCAATTGCATTAAAAGTTGTTAAGGTCAAGGATATTGCTCCCTGACACCTGCGAGCAATATTCTGCTGGAACTAGGCCAATGTTTTGTATTACCCCCAAATGCCATGGGCCCTGCAATTCGAATAGAATAATAAATGCCAATCAGAAGTTTTTAAAATCTTCATGAACTATTGTATCTATCTACTAGTCTTAGCGTAAATAACATAAATTAAAACCGCATAGATGCTAAAAAACACACACATAAAGGAGAAGACAAAGAAAGACTGTAAAATCTAATAGCATGGAAATCTGAGGTTTTAAATGATGGGAAGGCAGTAAGATGCTGTGTTCACCACCACGCCTTTACTACTGTTAGAGAGGGTCTGCCCTCAAAAGACTGTGATTTAATGGAGAAAAGAAAGAAATGTGACGCTCTTAAGTTTGGCAATTTTATATGCCGATTCGCACAGCAGGCGAACCCAATGTAAAATCTTCACTTCTAAGAGAATTATCACTAAAAAGTGGCAAATTGAAAATACTTGTAAATCTATGTTATCATTTATATATTCCAAATATTACAAAACATTTAACCAAAAACATCTGTAGAGTCAGTTGTCCCAAAAATTGTTTTCAGGGTTTGAGTAATTCGTGTAATTTGAGTTTAAATGTCAATATCAACCCGTCTGGGTTATTTTTATGTCGAGGGTTAGGGAATTGCGTTATCATTGTAGCATTTATAAGATACATTATTCATGGTAGCAGTTTATTTAGAGGTTGTTGTTTTTTTGTTTTGCTTTTTTGAAGCACAGTTTTATGATATCAGTTTTATTCCTATCTAATAAAAAATACCCCACAGTTATATCGCTTCCAATATAATATTAATATGGTTTCAAGTAATCATTTCTATTTAATAAAGTCATTCGTTTGTACACAGTTATATTGTTTCACGTAACTAATATATCCTTATGTAAATAAATTAACCTTCCAAGTAACTTTTTACTACATAATAATTTACTTTATAATGGTACACGTAATTCATCGAATAGACTAATCTGGTAAACATATCTATTGGCCATAGATTTGACTCTAGACAGGTTACTATTACCCTACCGGATCAAAATGTTCCTTAGAAGTAATGGCAAATGAATGGATACTCCATTTGTCAGATCTCCATAACCTAAGAACAAGAACAAGAACACTGTTATATTTTAGATTGTTGAGTTACCTTGTCAAATAATTTTCCGACATGGGCGGGTTTCTTGCTGTGGGTATGCGAGAATATGGCAACGGTTAAAATGACTTACATTGTAAACCAGTAACAAGGAGTTATTCCTGATCTATTATGGAATGCAAGCAAAAAAGATTCAGTTTCCTAAGCAAGGTGAACCCAGAGTTTGAAGTCGATTCACCAGTTCTATCTAAATGGCCACAAACATGTCAGAAAACACCTTTACATTCGTAATATTCATCGTAAATGAGTTTTATTCCAATTTATAATCTGAACAACTCCAGTGGTGCTTAGTATACGTCTGACTGTTCCATCGACAGATTGGTAGAAGCCCCAAAAGAGTATGACATTGAACTGCAGTCTGATGGAAAGAGTCCAAATCTGGAGATCTAAGAAGGGTATGGAATACCTTCATGTCATTACTATAGATTAAGTATCCCCAATCTAGCGGTCAAGTAATTTATTTTTACAAAGTATTCGATCGGGCCGTGTCCAAAGAAAGTATTTGTACCTACACACAAAAAAAAAAATCAATGTAAATGTACAATTAACAGCAATACCCTAAACATTTATATACAATGGAAATCCTAGTTGGGTTGGCATGCCGTTTAAAATCAATCAATTAGAAGGCTCTTTATTATTAATTCATAAAACAATTAAGATCAATTTTTCATTTAAATGACGGAGATAAAATACTAGACAGAAGTTCAAGCTGATTAAATGTGTATAAAATATTCCAATAACTTTTATGCCTATTGTGACAGGACTATCAAAAGTCTGATACAGTTTCCAGCATTAAATCGTTACTTTTGGCTAAACAGAAGTTTTGCGGCAGTCGAGTTCGTACAAATTCGGTTGGCTGGGAGAGATGGCAGGCCCTAATGAAAATGTAATATAAATCAATAAAAAAATAATCACTATTGATACAAGCCAGAAAAAATTACTGGGTTGCTCAACTTTTTGCATTATTTGGTAGTTGCTACTTGCGGTGAGTATATCACAATGACTGGAAGCGTTCACGTCAATGGGAAGGTTACCCGTTATGGTTGGCAGTATCGTGTAGTTGGTGCCGCTGACATGTTGTGTATTGGTTCATCTCAATATGTGATTTGAAATCCACACAGATGAAACGTAGCCTATTTCAGGACATTGCTTTCAACATCGAACTTGACTATAACGTACGAAATGTGAAACGCAGTTTATCCAGTAGAAGTAACAAGATGGGTTGTAAGAATGCTCGATTTGCAAGTAATTCGACGATCAGGCAAGGTAGGTAAAAAAACAATGGATTCCGAAGCCGTTCTTATAACAATAGAGGTAAATCCTGAACGAAATCATTCCAAGATTATCAGGTGAGGTTTGTTATCTACAAGACCTCGGCAAAAAGGCTACCAAATCGTGCTCACGTTAACAAAATATTGAAAGACCCTTTGACTCACCCAAGTACATTGAAAAACGGTTTATGTTTCCCACTAGAAATTTAACATTTTATTGTGTAAATTATGGACTGACTTATCGATGAAATCACAAATACTAGGAATAACGCCGGAAATTTAAGAAACTATTTTTGTGTCACTAATCAATGTATCATAATCATTTATATCATAATATCATATATTAAAGTGTGATCTTATGCCATGCTTAAATCAATATATTTTTCTTTTCTAATTGGTGGCTGTTGCCGAATTCCATTCGATTTATTCTTATTTAAATATAATTCCTTCTAATTGGTACCATATAACCCAGTACCAAATATCACATATTACTTAAATGGACATTCCATGTCCTTTGTGGTATCATAAAAAATCATCTGCGACATGGTGCCTCGGACGACCTAATTGCTTATGGAAATCTTTATGAGGTTAGTACAAGATCCTTCATACAATACAGATGAATTTTTGAGTTGGCAAAGAAAGCACTGTTTACATTGCACCGCTATTTCAAGTGATAGTCTTTGCATGTTAGCAGACCTTCTTTACGACATATATCCCCGGAATTTATTTTTTGCCAAGAGTCAATCTGTTTTGATTCCCATTGACTGCTTTTCGACTCCAGGTTCGTAAGGACAAACCCATGTTTCAGCCATTTGTAAAATCCTTCTGACTAAACAAGCTTCTTCGCACACGTTTACACATTCGTTTTAAATTTCACATGATTTTTAGCCCTCACCCACGCAAATATATGAGGACACGACTTGTGTTAACAGTCTGCATCCCTATGTTTGATTGCCACCGATTTCTTGAATAGGCTCAAAATAAATTATTTTTTCGAGATTAAAATTAAAAAATATTCCCAAACAATGCAGAGAAAGATTTTTTGAAAAATAAATTATTTTGCATTTTTCAAAACCTTCGTTATAATTTATAAAATGACTGTCGTATTCAATTTAGGGGATCATATAATATATATATATATATATATATATATATATAATATATATATATATAATTATATCTATGCCGGAAATAAAAAGATAGTGCTAAAAATAGTGAATATTCAATACGTTATCAAGGCTTACCCAATTGCAATATGCCAATTAATAAGGGTCATCTTTAAGTGACTTTACAACTTTTTCCCTAATTTTCCATTAAAATTGAACATTTTTAAAAAGCTTTTCATATTCAATTTAAGATTTGTAGCTTCATTATTTTCATGATAAATCAGTTTCGATCGACATCTAATGTTTCAATAGCTTAACTATTATAGTTTGAATGTTGTATATTCCCCAAATGCATCGCTTCAATGTTACTGTATAAACCATACTACACGAGAAAAAGAATTGTCTAATAATAATAATAATAAGTAATAATAATAATATAATAATAATAATAATAATAAATAATAAAGGTAATCCATTGGAATTTGTGCAAGGAACTAATTTTGATCATCACGACAAAATTGTATATGCCATTAAACCAAAGGATGTTCTTGAGAAGAAATGCATAAATTATCTTTGACTTTGAGATAACGATGGATCACTTTAATCCCAGCCAGAAGGCCAGATCTTGAGTATTGATTAATAAAAAAGTAAACGTCAGCTAGTAGATTTTGAGTCCCAGCAGATAATCAGGTGAAAGTAAACGAAATGAACAAATACCTTGACCTTGTGCAGAGAATAGAAACAACTGGGAACTATGAGCTTTGAAGCGATACTAATTTTTGACTGGTGCTCTTGAAAATGGCTTCAGCCAAAGTTTAGAAAACAGATTCTAGGAACTTGGAAATCAGAGGAAGAATTGAGACCATCCAGATAACAAACATTTTAAGATTCAGCTGAAATTCCAGAATGTCCAAAACTGAGAGAATTTGATGTCACTCAGACCCAGTGAAAAGGACGTGAGCCGCGCTGGTGTGAAAAACACGCAAGGAAGGAAATAATAATATTATCTCGGAATATTAGACATGACATCCAAACAAACGGATAGAAAGGAAAAATAAGAAAGGTACCTAAGAGGAGAAAAAGACGGTCTTGAACCATGACTCTGCAGCAGAAATCTAATAAAAGGAATAATAAGCTGGGACAAGGGCAAATTCAAATAAGACCAAAGAAAATGAATGATGACACAGTACAAGGCGCATCATAGAAGAGATATACTTTGATAGATTCGATGTGACAGGAAAAGAAGGTGAAAGATGTTTCACTAGTATGTAAATGTGAATGGTACAATACAAGAACCCGATGATATATAAACAACAGGACAATAACAATGAAATCAAATCTGAGAATACAAAAACTAGAATAAAACAACTATATTGATATAAAGTGACAAACTAAGACATTGCATATGAGATAACCTGAACATAGTTTCGAAGGGGAAGATTAAAGAAAGGCACTTATAGCAGCACAATTATTGTCGTAATTACTAATTATATCAAAGAAAAATTGATAATACACAATAGAATAGTAAGTGAAGGGTAAATGGTGATAGAGATTGAAACAACATAACCAATAAGTAAATGTAGTAGACTAGCAGAAAAGGAATTCAAAAACAGGTAAAACTGAGTGGAAGATAATGTTACTAAGAATTGTGCAAGAAAAGAAAATGTATCTATACTAACAATGGTATATGCACAAACCAGAATATTCTTTTAAAAATACAAACAGATCCTATATCCTGCACAGAAGACCAGATCTATTTTTAATCTAAAAAAAATAGAATAGGCTTGGACTTGAAAGCTGAGGAGACTTGCGGTCACTCAGACCTCAAGAAAAGCCATCAGCTATAGCTGGTGGGAAAAAAATGCCAATTACGATATATATATTATATTATATATATATATATATTATATATATATTATATTATTAATATATATATATATATATAAACAATATTAATCAAGGAAATTAATCTTTATGTGTATAGACGGAAAACGGTGATAGATTCTGTTAGAATGTGAACTTTTGAAATTGGATATGTTTAAATATGTCTATATAAAAATAGTTTCATTTATTCATTGTTTCATTCCAGCCAAGTCACATGGCATACGATGAACTTTACATTTACTAATTGTTACTATTCGTTTTATTCAGAAATATTGAAAAATGCAGACAGAATTTTTCATTTTTTTTATATAAACTTATGTAATTTGCAAATTACTGAAATATTTCTGCCATTTTGACAGTACGAGTATACTAACATTTTTTAGATAGAACTCAAATGCAATTATAGGCAAAAAAATAAACTAATATGCAAAATATATATACATACACATAATGTGTGTATGTTGGTGTTTTGGTGTTTGAGAGAGAGAGAGGGTGAAGAGAGAAAGAGAGAGAAGAGAGAGAGAGCGTCTGTAAGTCTTGTATGTTTTCTATTGGATCTAAATTATGGTAAATCTTTTCGCATAAGATAAATGGGAGTTCACCTCTTCTCCCCCTCTCTCTTCCTCTCTCCCCCCCCTCTCCCTCTCTTCTCCTCTCTCTCTCTCTCTTCCTCTCTCTCTCTCTCTTGCCCTCTCACCTTTAACTTTTATATACACTGCGTTTCACTCTGACCGTTTCTCTATTCGCATATGATTAGTTAGAAAGTAATTGGTGATAGAGACAATCCAAACTGCGACAAACAGAGCATGAAGATATAATTACGACAGGAATAAATCCTACTCAATCAGTCATTCATATGTTCTCTCTGAAAAAATGATCACAAAATTACAATACACAAACATTTTAAAGTTACCAAATATTTATATATATCTATACTTGCATACAGACATATACACACATGCATATATTTATCAAACTTCTTTTCGTTCATCTTTTATATTTGTATACACACCAACACACCACACCACACACAACAATATATGAATAATATATATATATATATATATATAATATACATATATAATATGTGTGTGTGTTGTGTATGTGTGGTGTATAATTCCTTTTGATCATTCTACATCTTGATTAAGATATGTGTTAAGTTAAATACACACGCATTCATTTGTATTTCTTTTCGTAAATATTGCTTACAAATTTGTCCATGCTATGTCAATGAGGCTTAGAATACGTTGATTGTATCTCCTACAGAAGGTTGTCCTGGTATGACAATTGCCATTACTACCAGGTCCACTCTGACCAGGAGTGGTCGTACCTTAATGTCTCATGTACGGTTCAAATATGTTTGCTTGATAATGATTCATATTCAATATGACTGTGTGTAAAAAATCTCTTAAAGTTCAGCTACGCAAAAATTTAAAATAAATATATAGTGAGCGTACATCAAACGTGATTCCCTCTCTTCTAGGAATGAAATAACCTAGATGGTTTTGCTTGCCATTAAATCATTCAATCAATTAAATATTCAAATGTACTAGTATATCGGTCTTTATATAAAATTAAACCATACCATAATTTTCTGTGGCGATGAGATTATCTTAGATATCCTAATTATTTGTGTATAAGACTCACAATTTTCCGTATTTCTGTCAAAAAGTTAAAGGGGATTATAGATAATATGATTAACTTTTTTCTGCCACGGACCTCACTATATTCGGGACGGAATGACTGAAAGTAAGTTATATCTATAATACAAACTAATGTTTTTTCAACTGTTACAGAGAAATATCCACTGGAGTGTGTGTTTGTTTATAATTTTGTCTCTCATGTGAGCTTATTCTTGTAGCCATTTTGTAGTATTCTCGTGTGAACTTGTCTGTGTGTTGGTCTACATACTGTATACAAACATAATAAACATTAATAATTAAAACATAATATAATCTATATTAATTCTTTTTAGTCAGTATTATTTTTTAAAAAGGACAAATACTAAATTAAGGTAAAATCTAGCAACGATAAATTCTAAAAAGTTTGGTGCTAATTATGCACAGAGTTTATTTTAGGGTTCATTCAATAAATAAGGTGAATTTTTCCTAAATTTTTGGCGATATGAAGCACTGTTACATTGCAACTTTTCAAAGAAGCCATGATGATGAGTCCTTTTATGTTCTAGAAGTCTGTCAGCGTGATCTTCTTTACTGAACGCTGTGCTCTGAACGTTTTGTTTGAAAGAGAGTCAGTGAATTTCCACTCAATATACTGTCAATCCAGGTTCCGTAGTGTCAAATTCATGTGTAGCTTATTTGTAAAACATGTTCTGGCTAAAACAAACTTCTCCATTAACACTACACATTCTTCAGTAAATTTTACATGGTTTGCATTTTTCGCAACAAAAATTTGATGACAGACCTTGTTCAAGCCTGGACACTGTTTTATTATACGTTATTTAAAATTAAATTTATTTGCGAAATTGAAATAGTTTTTTATGAACTAATTTCAAACACTACAGAGCTTGTATTTATGGAAGAAATTATTTTGTTTTTCAATAAAACTCCAAGTATTTATTGAATGGCCCTACTATTCTAAAATCTTCTAAGCATGCACATTTTGAAGTAATATGCACAACGATGACTCTACGAACGTTACAAGACGAAAAATCTTTTAAAAATTACCTCTTGATAAATCTGAATTCGCACATAAGGCAAGGATTATATATATATATATATAGAATATATATATATATATAATATATATATAATAATATATATATATATATAATATATATTTAATATTATATAATATATATTATTATATATATATATATATATATATGTATATATATATATATATATATATATATAATATATATAATATATATATAAGAATGTTCAAATCAGTGATAGATCATATTTGTTTAAGTTCGGATAGTGTAGATAAAAAGCCAAAGAACTTTTAAATGTCAGTTTCTTGCTTATGCGATAATCAGATGCGATCATTGGTTTTTCCTTAAAGTGCATCTAAACATTTGGCAAACAACCTCGACCCATGTCAATGTTACAGTTACATGACTCTTAATAGATCATTTTCAAATATTAAACTTGGCACAATTTAAGCTGCTCACGCATAGCGTAATTGGAAAGTAATATTGGGAGCAATATACACTTTAATATTCAATTGGTCTATGTTACATCTTTTTACGAAATTTTGTTCATTGTCCGATGCAAGAAATGACTGTCACTTTTTTGATAAGTGATAATGGTAGCTCCATCTAAACTAATGCGGACCGGTACACATCGTGCGCTTGCTGTTGAAGCATTTTTTAAGATTGGGGAATTCTACACAGAAAGATTTTTCGTCCTACTTGTTCTCATTTCAGGTCGGAATGATGCAAACTTTCATTCTCTCTAGCTGCATTAATAAGCAGAATTTCTATCCGGATAACCCGTTGCATTAACTATGATACGAGTATCTAGATCATTGTTATTAATTACAATTCTTTATTTAATTAGTGTAATTCTTACCCTATAAACAATATTCAGTTTTTTTTTAAGCCTCTCTCCGTCAGTTTATTTAAAATAAATAAATATCAAGATGATACAAAAATTCTTTAATTCTTTTTTTTTTAGTGTAGTCGAATACTTTCAATCAATGTTGAAAACAGTGGTTTTAATTCGTTTGTTGTGTTATTACGAGAAAACAGTGTTATTTCTATGTAAATATTTTCATCGTATATTAATGACACCGTCTGGTAAACGCTTAATAAAATGTAGTACCAAGTTTATTTGTAAAACGAATCTCCGTTAAGGGCCACGAGAACTGTGTCAAGGTTGTTGCCAAATGTTAGATGCACTTCAAGATCCCATCTTCCTGTGTGAAAGATATTTTGTTTAATGTGATTCATTTTGCTTATAAGAAAAACTTGCAGTATCTAGATTTTTTTAAACACTTATACAGCTGTTAAATAAGAGTAAGAGTTTTAATGCAATGGCCGTAACACTCCTACAATTTAATGATAATACAAACATTTTATAGTACAATTTATTTGTGACGTACTACACACACAGACACGCAGACAGAACAGACAGACACACACACTCATACATATATATATATATATGTATGTGTGTGTGTGGTGGTGTTGTGTGCGTGTGTGCGGCGCGCGCGTGGTTTGTGTACTAGGATGAGTAAAAATTGTGCAATATATTGTTAATGTAAGTCACAATTCAGTAACAGTGGATGTTTTTTTCTGTGGTCATGAAGGTGACGAAACACTGAACTGAGTGATCTGGGCTTGCATGATACTCTCTGATTGTTACTTGCCGGATTTTGCCTCTATAACCTAAACCACTACCTCGAAATCCACGATTTTACACCTAAAGGCCTTGCCTAATCGTCGAGGTTCTTTTAACCGGAGAGTAATTACTTTAACCATCAGGTTGTTGTAGCTCTTATCATTACCTTAACCTTTCCCACAACACATGTTTGGTTCTTCCGTAGCGTTATGGCCAAGTTGAAACTCGTAAAGCAATAAATTCCCGAATAAACTTGTATTGTTTATCTGCATGGGTTAGAATTACATATGGAATAAGACAATGCACGATGTGTCAGTACCAACTAGAACGATAATACAAACCACATTGGTACGCCTCACGGCTTGAACTACAACTGCCCCCAGATATACGCATCGCAATATAGCATGTACGAAAAATATTACAAAACTTTTGATCAAGATCGTATATACACACACACACACACACACATAATATATATAATATAATATATAATATATATATATAGAGAGAAGAGAGAAGAGAGGGGAGAAGAAAGAAAGACAGAGACATAGAGGACAGAGAGAGTAGAGAAGAGAGAACGAGAGAGACGTAGAGGACAGACCTTGAATCAAATAGAATCTTTAGCATCCACATATCCATATACACAAAAAATAAAAAGGGTGATTAAAAAATGTTAACACCCTTTGGTGGTACCTTTATTATATAATTTCACACAGTCTCGATATGTTCACCACCCCTTGTGAACACATTCTTGGAAATCTCCCACGGGGAAATTAACATATGTAATATTTTATGAGAGTATCTTTATTAGAAAAGTGGACTGATATTATGGAGAAGATTCATGGAGAAGATTTTGCTATTCGTTGATAGCGATAGTGAACAGGTGGGGGAGTTAAAAATAATCGTGGAGCTCCATAGAAATATAAAATGTTAAACATTCTGTGTATGCATCATGCATATACAGAAGATAGATATGACCAGTGAAATTTTTACTAGAATCGCAGCTACCATCTCATCAACAACTGCATATGCTGATACTAAAATTATACTTAAGCATGGTGGCGGCCTGATTGTTTAAGGAAGATGGAGCGTTTAAAGGGACATTGATAAAAAGTCAAATTAGGATTCGCCCTATCTGCAGACTTAGAATAGGCTGACTGTAATTCCTCTGCAGAAAGGTAAGACCCCCATCCAAAAAAGGGTTCCCCAAGTATGACAATAAACACAACATCTAATGGTGAGGCTACAGTTATGGGGCTCTTGGGAGTGTGGAGTGCCCGTTGCCATGCTAGCAGATACATTCTGATCTGGAGTGGTGTACCTGTTAGAGTACCATCTGTGGTTCAAATAGTTCTGTGTAAAAAATTATTGTATTTAGATAGAATCATCATTATCATGCCATACTGGTAGCACGGATATTCATGTCTCTCCAACCGTCTCTGTCAGTTATCGCATCAGAAAAGTCTCCTCTGCGCACACATCACGATCCGCACAGAGGTGATTATAATAGGTTTTTTCTGGTGGCCTACACTGTGTCTCCAGTGAAGCTATCCACAGTAGAATGTAATGTTTGTCTTTACTTCTCCAGCAGTTACAGCATGTCCTGTTCGTCTTACACGAATGATTGTGTTATAGAGGGCAAGTGGCAGTACCAGCTGCTTCTTTGTCTGGTTCTGCTTCCAAAACTTTTTTCAACACAGTACGCAGCATTCTTGTGTAACTCCTAGCTTGTTAGAGTCAAATGTGCAGCCACATTAGCACTAATTCGGCTATGGCTTGGAATAATTTTTCTTATCTTATCATTGAGATCAGATTTATAAATGATCGATAATCTGTCTATAGCAGCTTTCCAATTATGCGTACATTCACATCGCATCTGTAGAGGAGATATTACTACTAGCTTTTGAAACTGGTTTACTAAACTGAAGAATTTACCTGGCCCGAAGTTTCTCACCCCCTCTTAGATGAAACGGAAAATATAATAGGTGTGCATAATTCTCGAGTGGGAACATGTGGAGAAACAACAAGTTTGTGTTATGATTTGCGAATCGTTGAAAAAACATTAGGCCCTCACATCATAGACACTAATGTATCTCATTCTTTACTTTTGTATCTTTTTCTGAGTTGTAGAGGCATGTTTACAAGAGCATACTTCATTTCGTTGACTGGACAGCATACTCGACAAATACCTTTTGTTACGTACTATATTCGCTTTATCATGTACCCTGCAGCAGTAAAACAATCTGCTGCTATTAACATTCTGGCATCATAGAGAAAATATTTGGAAATCTTCTGGCCTTTGTTTTATCGAGTAAGATCAATTTCGCAGTCATTTTAAGGCCAGCAGCTTGTACAAATGTCGCATGTAGGTGAGATTGACATCAGCAAGTAACCTCCTTTTGTCCTGGTTGATGGTATAGTCGGCATGGTACCCGGACAATACAATAGTTAGGGGACACACACATGTTACGTATGTATAGCAAGTAAATATTCAGTAGATCATTTCACATGCAGGTGTGTGAAAATCTATTGCCAGCCCGATTTCGTTGAGCTGTCAAAAAAAACCCTACTAGACAGGAATTAGTCCATGCATATATATCTGTAGTAGATAATATAGATCTTTTCACAGCACGCGCGCGTGCACAACCTGACATGATTTTAGTTTATAACTTCTAATCCATGTGATTAAAATTCAGCCAATGAATTAAACGTTATTCATAATGAAGATCCTTAGATATTTTGTTGGACAAAATGCAGAATTAGACAATATTGCGTAATATTGAACCAGTGCACACACACACTTTACACACATACCCCCCTCTCTCTCTCTCTCTTTTTTTCTCTCTCTCTCCTCCTCTCTCTCTCTCTCTCTCTATATATATATATATATATATATATTATATATATATATATAATGTATGTTATAGAAAAATATGACACACACACACACACACACACACAACACACACACACACACACACACATATATATATATATATATATATATATATATATATTTTGTATGTATGTATGTATTCACGATTGATTCAAAATCTAACCTTCATTGGGTGATTGAGGTATTGTAAGGGGCATATTTTGCAAAGAGTGATGTGTTAGATATATTGCAAATGTTATATACACACATACATAAAAAGTTTCTACATATATAGAAAGTTTTATAGAAAAAACAAGATGTTAAAAAATCTTTCTATAAAACTTTCTTACATATTGTCGGATTCAATATCCATTTTTACTTTTCACACACACACACACATATATATATATATAATATATATATATATATATATAGAGAGAGAGAGAGAGAGAGAGAGAGAGAGAGAGAGAAAGAAAGAGAGAGAGAGGGGGTATGTGTGTAAGTGTGTGTGTGCACTGGTTCAATATTACGCATATTGTCTAATTCTGAATACCATATATACATTTTGTCCAACAAATATCTAAGGATCTTCATTATGAATACGTTTAATTCATTGCTGAATTTTAATCACATGGATTAGAAGTTATAACTAAAATCAAAATTTATATATGAAATGTCAGGTTGTTCACGCGCGCGCGCGACTGTGTGTGTGTGTGTGTGCACGCGCGTGTGTGTATGTGTGTGAGAGATAGAGAAAGAGAGAGAGATAGAGAGTGTGAAATGTTTTTTTTATGCATTTTGTATTCGTGTCTTCATTTCTCTGTGAAAAAAGATCTATATTATCTACTACAGATATATATGCATGGACATGTAGACAACCAGCATTCCTGTCTAGTAGGGTTTTTTTTGACAGCTCCAACGAAATCGGGCCTGGCAAATAGATTTTCACACACTGCAATGTGAATGATCTAAAGCAAACAGACACACCACTGAATATATCTACTTTGCTATACATACGTAACATGTGTGTGTCCCCTAACCTATTGTATTGTCCGGGTACCATGCCGACTATACCATCAACCAGGACAAAAGGAGGTTACTTGCTGATGTCAATCTCACCTACATGCGACATGTTGTACAAGCTGCTGGCCCTTAAAATGACTGCGAAATTGATCTTACTCGATAAAACAAGGCCCTAAGAAGATTTCCAAATATTTTCTCTATGATGCCAGAATGTTAATAGCAGCAGATTGTTTTACTGCTGCAGGGTACATGATAAAAGCGAATATAGTACGTAACAAAAGGTATTTGTCGAGTATGCTGTCCAGGTCAACGAAATGAAGTATGCTCTTGTAAACATGCCTCTACAACTCAGAAAAAGATACAAAAGTAAAGAATGAGATACATTAGTGTCTATGAATGTGAGGGCCTAATGTTTTTTCAACGATTCGCAAATCATAACACAAACTTGTTGTTTCTCCACATGTTCCCACTCGGAGAATTATGCACACCTATTATATTTTCCGTTTCATCTAAGAGGGGGTGAGAAACTTCGGGCCAGGTAAAATTCTTCAGTTTAGTAAACCAGTTTCAAAGCTAAGTAGTAATATCTCCTCTACAGAATGCGATGTGAATGTACGCATAATAATGGAAAAGACTGCTATAGACAGATTATCGATCATTTATAAATCTGATCTCAATGATAAGATAAAGCAAAAATTATTCCAAGCCATAGCCGAATTAGTGCTAATGTATGGCTGCACCAATTTGACTCTAACCAAGCTAGGAGTTACACAAGAATGCTGCGTACTGTGTTGAAAAAATTTTGGAAGCAGAACCAGACAAGAAAGCAGCTGTACTGCCACTTGCCCTCTATAACACAATCATTCGTGTAAGACGAACAGGACATGCTGTACACTGCTGGAGAAGTAAAGACAAACATTACATTCTACTGTGGATAGCTTCACCTGGAGACACCAGTGTAGGCCAACCAGAAAAAACCTATATTAATCACCTCTGTGCGGAATCGTGATGTTGCGCAGAGGACCTTTCTGATGCGATAACTGACAGAGACGGTTGGAGAGACATGAATATCCGTGCTACCAGTATGGCATGATAATGATGATTCCTATCTAATATCAATAATTTTTACACAGAACTATTTGAACCACAGATGGTACTCTAACAGGTACTACCACTCCAGATCAGAATGTATCTGCTAGCAATGGCAACGGGCACTCCACACTCCCAAGAGCCCCATAACTGTAGCCTCACCATTAGATGTTGTTTATTGTCATACTTGGGGAACCCCTTTTTGGATGGGGGTCTTACCTTTCTGCAGAGGAATTACAGTCAGCCTATTCTAAGTCCTGCAGATAGGGCGAATCCTAATTTGACTTTTATCAATGTCCTTTAAACGCTCCATCTTCCTTAAAACAATCAGGCCGCCACCATGCTTAAGTATAATTTTAGTATCAGCATATGCAGTTGTTATGAGATGGTAGCTGCGATTCTAGTAAAATTTCACTGGTCATATCTATCTTCTGTATATGCATGATGCATACACAGAATGTTTTAACATTTTAATATTTCTATGGAGCTCCACGATTATTTTTAACTCCCCCACCTGTTCACTATCGCTATCAACGAATAAAGCAAATCTTCTCCATGAATCTTCTCCATAATATCAGTCCCACTTTTCTAATAAAGATACTCTCATAGAAATATTAACATATGTTAATTACCCGTGGGAGATTCCAAGAATGTGTTCACAAGGGTGGTGAACATATCGAGACTGTGTGAAATTATATAATAAAGGTACACACCAAAGGGTGTTAACATTTTTTAATCACCCTTTATTTTTTGTGTATATGGATATGTGGATGCTAAAGATTCTATTTCGATTCAAGGTCTGTCTCTACGTCTCTCTCGTTCTCTCTTCCTCTAACTCTCTCTGTCTCTATGTCTCTGTCTTTCTTTCTTTCTCCCCCTCTCTCTCTCTCTCTCTCTCTATATATATATATATATATATATATATATATATATATGTGTGTGTGTGTGTGTGTGTGTATATACGATCTTGAGTCAAAAGTTTTGTAATATTTTCGTACATGCTATATTGCGATGCGTATATCTGGGGGCAGTTGTAGTTCAAGCCGTGAGGCGTAACCAATGTGGTTTGTATTATCGTTCTAGTTGGTACACTGACACATCGTGCATTGTCTTATTCCATATGTAATTCTAAACCCATGCAGATAAACATACAAGTTTATTCGGGAATTTATGCTTTACGAGTTTCAACTTGGCCATAACGCTACGGAAGCAACCAAAACATGTGTTGTGGGAAAGGTTAAGGTGCATGATAAGAGTACAACAACCTGATGGTTAAAGAAATTACTCTCCGGTTAAAAGAACCTCGACGATTAGGCAAGGCCCTTTAGGTGTAAAATCGTGGATTTCGAGGTAGTGGTTTAGGTTATAGAGGCAAATCCGGCAAGTAACAATCAGAGAGTATCATGCAAGCCCAGAATCACTCAGTTCAGTGTTTCGTCACCTTCATGACCACAGAAAAAAAGCATCCACTGTTACTGAATTGTGACTTACATTAACAATATATTGCACAATTTTTTACTCATCCTAGTACACAAACACACACGCGCGCGCACACACGCACACACACACGCACACACACACATACATATATATATATATATGTATGAGTGTGTGTGTCTGTCTGTCTGTCTGCGTGTCTGTGTGTGTAGTACGTCACAAATAAAATTGTACTATATAAAATGTTTGTATTATCATTAAATTGTAGGAGTGTTACGGCCATTGCATTAAACTCTTACTCTTATTTAACAGCTGTATAAGTGTTTAAAAATCTAGATACTGCAAGTTTTTCTTATAAAAGCAAAATGAATCACATTAAACAAAATATCTTTCACACAGGAAGATGGGATCTTGAAGTGCATCTAACATTTGGCAACAACCTTGACACAGTCTCGTGGCCCTTAACGGATCGTTTTACAAATAAACTTGGTACTACATTTTTAAGCGGTTTACAGACGGTGTCATTAATATACGATGAAAATATTTACATAAAAATAACACTGTTTCTCGATAATAACACAACAAACGAATTACAACCACTGTTTTTCAACATTGATTGAAAGTATTCGAACTACAACTAAAAAAAAAAAGAATTAAAAGAATTTTTGTATCATCTTGATATTTATTTATTTTAATAACTGACGGAGAGAGGCTTAAAAAAACAACTGAATATTGTTTATAGGGTAAGAATTACACTATTAACTAAAGAATTGTAATTAAAATAACAATGATCTAGATACTCGTTCATAGTTAATGCAACGGGTTATCCGGATAGAAAATTCTGCTTATTAATGCAGCTAGAGAGATGAAAGTTTGCATCATTCCGACCTGAAATGAGACAAGTAGGACGAAAATCTTTCTGTGTAGATTCCCCAATCTTAAAATAATGCTTCAACAGCAAGCGCACGATGTGTACCGGTCCGCATTAGTTAGATGGAGCTACCATTATCACTTATCAAAGTGACAGTCACTTTCTTGCATCGGACCAATGAACAAAATTTCGTAAAAAGATGTAACAATAGACCAATTGAATATTACAAAGTGTATATTGCTCCAAATATTTACTTTCCAATTACGCTATGCGTGAGCAGCTTAAATTGTGCCAAGTTTAATATTTGAAAAATGATCTATTAAGAGTCATGTAACTGTAACATTGACATGGGTCGAGGTTGTTGCCAAATGTTAGATGCACTTTAAGGAAAAACCAATGATCGCATCTGATTATCGCATAAGCAAGAAACTGACATTTAAAAAGCTTCTTTGGCTTTTTATCTACACTATCCGAACTTAAACAAATATGATCTATCACTGATATTGAACATTCTTTATATATATATATATATATATATATATATATATATATATATATATATATATATATATATATATATATATATATATATATATATATATATATATATATATATATATATATATATATATATATATATATATATATATATATATATATATATATCCTTGCCTTATGTGCGAATTCAGATTTATCAAGAGGTAATTTTAAAAGATTTTTCGTCTTGTAACGTTCGTAGAGTCATCGTTGTGCATATTACTCCAAAAATGTGCATGCTTAGAAGATTTTAGAATAGTAGGGCCATTCAATAAATACTTGGAGTTTTATTGAAAAACAAAATAATTTCTTCCATAAATACAAGCTCTGTAGTGTTTGAAATTAGTTCATAACAAAACTATTTCAATTTCGCAAATAAATTTATTTTAAATAACGTATAATAAAACAGTGTCCAGGCTTGAACAAAGGTCTGTCATCAAATTTTTGGTGGCGAAAAATGCAAACCATGTAAAATTTACTGAAGAATGTGTAGTGTTAATGGAGAAGTTTGTTTTAGCCAGAACATGTTTACAAATAAGCTACACATGAATTTGACACTACGGACCTGGATTGACAGTATATTGAGTGGAAATTCACTGACTCTCTTTCAAACAAAACGTTCAGAGCACAGCGTTCAGTAAAGAAGATCACGCTGACAGACTTCTAGAACATAAAAGGACTCATCATCATTGGCTTCTTTGAAAAGTTGCAAATGTAAACAGTGCTTCATATCGCCAAAAATTTAGGAAAAATTCACCTTATTTATTGAATGACCCTGGAAAAATAAACTCTGTGCATAATTAGCACCAACTTTTTAGAATTTATCGTTGCTAGATTTTACCTTAATTTAGTATTTGTCCATTTTTAAAAAATAATACTGACTAAAAAGAATTAATATAGATTATATTATGTTTTAATTATTAATGTTTATTATGTTTGTATACAGTATGTAGACCAAACACACAGACAAGTTCACACGAGAATACTACAAAATGGCTACAAGAATAAGCTCACATGAGAGACAAAATTATAAACAAACACACACTCCAGTGGATATTTCTCTGTAACAGTTGAAAAAAACATTAGTTTGTATTATAGATATAACTTACTTTCAGTCATTCCGTCCCGAATATAGTGAGGTCCGTGGCAGAAAAAAGTTAATCATATTATCTATAATACTCCCTTTAACTTTTTGACAGAAAATACGGAAAATTGTGAGTCTTATACACAAATAATTAGGATATCTAAGATAATCTCATCGCCACAGAAATTATGGTATGGTTTAATTTTATATAAAAGACCGATATACTAGTACATTTGAATATTTAATTGATTGAATGATTTTAATGGCAAGCAAAACCATCTAGGTTATTTCATTCCTAGAAGAGAGGGAATCACGTTTGATGTACGCTCACTATATATTTATTTTTAAATTTTTGCGTAGCTGATACTTAAGAGATTTTTTTACACACAGTCATATTGAATATGAATCATTATCAAGCAAACATATTTGAACCGTACATGAGACATTAACAGGTACGACCACTCCTGGTCAGAGTGGACCTGGTAGTAATGGCAATTGTCATACCCAGGACAACCTTCTGTAGGAGATACAATCAACGTATTCTAAGCCTCATTGACATAGCATGGACAAATTTGTAAGCAATATTTACGAAAAGAAATACAAATGAATGCGTGTGTATTTTAACTATAAACACATATCTTAATCAAGATGTAGAATGATCAAAAAGGAATTATACACACACACATACACACACACACACATATATATATATGTATATATATATATATATATATATATAATATATATATATATGTGTGTGTGTGTGTGTGTGTGTGTGTGTGTGTATAACAAAATATAAAAAAGATGAACGAAAAAAAGAAGTTTGATAAATATATGCATGTGTGTATATGTCTGTATGCAAGTATAGATATATATAAATATTTGGTAACTTTTAAAATGTTTGTGTATTGTAATTTTTGTGATCATTTTTTCAGAGAGAACATATGAATGACTGATTGAGTAGGATTTATTCCCTGTCGTAATTATATCTTCATGCTCTGTTTGTCGCAGTTTGGATTGTCTCTATCACCAATTACTTTCTAACTAATCATATGCGAATAGAGAAACGGTCAGAGTGAAACGCAGTGTAATTAAAAGTTAAAAGGTGAGAGAGAGAGAGAGAGAGAGAGAGAGAGAGAGAGAGAGAGAGAGAGAGGGGAGAGAGGGAAAGAGAGAGGGGGAGAAGAGGTGAACTCCCATTTATCTTATGCGAAAAGATTTACATAATTTAGATCCAATAGAAAACATACACAGACTTACAGACGCTCTCTCTCTCTCTCTCTCTCTTTCTCTCTCTCACCCTCTCTCTCTCTCAAACACACAAAACACACCCACACATACACACATTATGTGTATGTATATATATTTTGCATATTAGTAATTATTTTTTTGCCTATAATTGCATTTGAGTTCTATCTAAAAAATGTTAGTATACTCGTACTGTCAAAATGGCAGAAATATTTCAGTAATTTTGCAATTACATAGTTTATATAAAAAAAAATGAAAAATTCTGTCTGCATTTTTCAATACTTTCTGAATAGAAAAACGAATAGTAACAATTAAGTAAATGTAAAGGTTCATCGTATGCCATGTGACTTGGCTGGAAATGAAAACAATGATAAATGAAACTATTTTTTATATAGACATATTTAAACATATCCAATTTCAAAAGTTCACATTCTAACAGAATCTATCACGTTTTCCGTCTATACACATAAAGATTAATTTCCTTGATTATAATTGTTTATATATATATATATATATATATATATATATATATATATATATATATATATATATATATATCGTAATTGGCATTTTTTTCCCACCAGCTATAGCTGATGGCTTTTCCTTGAGGTCTGAGTGACCGCAAGTCTCCTCAGCTTTTCAAGTATCCAAGCCTATTCTATTTTTTTAGATTAAAAATAGATCTGGTCTTCTGTGCAGGATATAGTGATCTGTTTGTATTTTCAAAGAAATATTCTGGTTTGTGCATATACCATTTGTTAGTATAGATACATTTTCTTTTCTTGCACAATTCTTAGTACATTATCTTCCCACTCAGTTTTACCTGTTTTTGAATTCCTTTTCTGCTAGTCTACTACATTTACTTATTGTTATGAATTGTTTCATCTCTATCACCATTTACCCTTCACTTACTATTCTATTGTGTATTATCAATTTTTCTTTGATATAATTAGTAATTACGACAATAATTTGTGCTGCTATAAAGTGCCTTTCTTTAATCTTCCCCTTCGAAACTATGTTCAGGTTATCTCATATGCAATGTACTTAGTTTGTCACTTTAAATATCAATATAGTTGTTTTATTCTAGTTTTTGTTTCTCAGATTTGATTTCATTGTTATTGTCCTGTTGTTTATATATCATACGGGTTCTTGTATTGTACCATTCACATTTACATACTAGTGAAACATCTTTCACCTTCTTTTCCTGTCACATAGAATCTATCAGTATATTCTCTTCTATGATGCGCCTTGTACTGTGTCATCAATTCCATTGTTCTTTGGTCTATTTGAATTTGCCCTTGTCCAGCTATTTATTCCTTTTATTAGATTTCTGCTGCAGAGTCTGGTTTCAAGACGTCTTTTTCTCCTCTTAGGTACCCCTTTCTTATTTTTCATTTCATATCCGTTTGTTTGATGTCATGTCTAATATTCCGAGATCATATTATTATTTCCTTCCTTGCGTGTTTTTCACACCAGCGCCGGCTCACGGTCTTTCACTGGAGTCTGAGTGACATCAATTCTCCTCAAGTCTTTTGGACATTCTGAATATTCAAGCTGATCTTAATGTTGTTATCTGGATGGTCTCAATTCTTCCTCTGATTTCCAATTCCTAGAATCTGTTTTCTAAACTTTTGGTGACCATTTCAAGAGCACCAGCAAAAATTAGTATCGCTTTCACGCTCATATTCCACAGTTGTTTCTATTCTCTGGCAAGGTCAAGGTATTTGTTCATTTCGTTTACTTTCACCTCGTTATCTGCTGGGACTTCAAAATCTACTAGATGACGTTTACTTTTTCTTATTAATCAATACTAGATCTGGCCTTCTGGCTGGGATAAAGTGATCCATCGTTATCTCAAAGTCACAGATAATTTTATGCATTTCCTTCTCAAGAACATATTCTGGTTTATGCATATACAATTTTGTCGTATGATCAAAATTTAGTTTCTTGCACAATTCCCAATGGATTACCTTTATTATTATTATTATTATTATTATTATTATTATTATTATTATTATTAGACAATTCTTTTTCTGGTAGTATGGTTTATACAGTAACATGAAGCGATGCATTTGGGGAATATACATACATTCAACTATAATAGTAAAGCTATTGAAACATTAGATGTTCGATCTGAAACTGATTTATTCATGAAATAATGAAGCTACAAATCTTTAAATGAATATGAAAAGCTTTTTAAAAAATGTCAATTTTAATGGAAAATTTAGGGAAAAGTGTTAAAGTCACTTAAAGATGACCCTTATTAATTGGCATATTGCAATCTTGGTAGCCTTGATAACGTATTGAATATTCACTATTTTTAGCACTATCTTTTTATTTCCGGCATATATATATATATATATATATATATATATATATATATATATATATATATATATATATATATGATCCCCTAAATTGAATACGACAGTCATTTAGTAAATATAACGAAGGTTTTGAAAAATGCAAAATAATTTATTTTCAAAAAATCTTTCTCTGCATTGTTTGGAATATTTTTAATTTTAATCTCGAAAAAATATTTATTTTGAGCCTATTCAAAATGGTGGCAAATCAAACATAGGGATGCAGACTTTAACACAAGTCTGTCCTCATATATTTGGTGGTGAGGGCTAAAAATCATGTGAAATTTAAAACGAATGTGTAACGTGTGCGAAGAAGCTTGTTTTAGTCAGAAGGATTTTACAAATGGGCTGAACATGGGTTTGTCCTTACGAACCTGAGTCGGAAAGTCAGTCAATGGAATCAAAACAGATTGACTCTTTGGCAAAAAATAAATTCCGGGGATAATGGTCAGTAAAGAAGGTCATGCTAACATGCAAAGACCTATCACTTGAAAAGGGTGCAAATGTAAACAGTGCTTTCTTTTGCCAACTCAAAATTCATCTTATTTATTGAAGGATCTTCGTACTAACCTCATAATGATTTCCCATAAGCAATTAGGTCGTCGAGGCACCATGTCGAGGATGATTTTTATGATACCACAAAGGACAGGGAATGTCCATTTAAGTAATATGTGATAATTGGTACTGGGTTATATGGTACCAATTGCAAGGAATGATATTTAAATAAGGAATAAATCGAATGGAATTCGGCAACAGCCACCAATTAGAAAAGAAAATATATATGATTTAAGATGGCATAAGATCACACTTTAATATATGATATTATGATATAAATGATATGATACATTGATTAGTACACAAAATAGTTACTTAAATTTCCGGCGTTATTCCTAGTATTTGTGATTTCAATCGATAAGTCAGTCCATAAATTTACACAATAAAATGTAAATTTCAGTGGGAAACATAAACCGTTTTCAATGTACTTGGGTGAGTCAAAGGTCTTTCAATATTTTGTTAACGTGAAGCACGATTTGGTAGCTTTTGCCGAGGTCTTGTAGATAACAAACCTCACCTGATAATCTTGGAATGATTTTCGTCAGATTTACCTCTATTGTTTAAAGAACGGCTTCGGAATCCATTGTTTTTTACCTACCTTGCCTGATCGTCGAATTACTTGCAAATCGAGCGAATTTTTACAACCATCTTGTTACTCTACTGTGATAAACTGCGTTTTCACATTTCGTACGTTATAGTCAAGTTCGATGTTGAAAAGCAATGTCCTGAAATAGGCTACGTTTCATCTGTGTGGATTTCAAATCACATATTGAGTGAACCAATACACAACATGTCAGGGCACCAACTACCACGATACTGCCAACCATAACGGGTACCTCCCATGACGTGAACTGCTTCAGTCATGTGATATACTCACCGCAAAGTAGCAACTACCAAAATAATGCAAAAAGTTTGAGTCAACCCAGTAATTTTCTGGCTTGTATCAAATAGTGATTATTTTTATTGATTATATTACATTTTCATAGGCCTGCCATTCTCTCCCAGCACCGAATTTGTTACGCAACTCGACTGCGCAAAAACATGTCTGATTCTAGCAAAGTAACGATTTAATGCTGGAACTGTATCAGACTTTTTGATAGCTGGTCACAATAGGCATAAAAGTTTTGGAAATATTTTATACACATTTAATCAGTTGAACTTCTGTCTAGTATTTTATCTCGTCCATTAAATGAAAATTGATCTAAATTGTTTTATGAATTAATAATAAAGAGCTTCTAATTGATTGATTTTAACGGCATGCCAACCCACCTAGGATTATTGTATATTTAAATGTTAGGGTATTGTGTTAATTGTACATTTACATTGATTTTTTTTTGTGTGTAGGTATCAATACTTTCTTTTGGACACGGCCCGATCGAATACTTTAAAAATAAATCTACTTGACCGTAGATGGGATACTAATCTATGAGTAATGACCATGAAAGGTATTCCATACCCTCTAGATCTCCAGATTTGGACTCTTTCCATCAGATGCAGTTCAATGTCATACTCTTTTGGGGCTTCTACCAATCTGTATGGATACAGTCAGACTATACTAAGCACCACTGGAGGGTTCAGATTATAATTGAATAAAACTCATTTACGATGAATTATTACGAATGTAAAGGTGTTTCTGACATGTTTGTGGCATTGAGAATAGAACTGGTGAATCGACTTCAAACTCTGGGTTCACCTTGCTCTAGGAAAAACATGAATCTTTTTTTGCTTGCATTCCATAATAGATCAGGAATAACTCCTTGTTACTGGTACAATGTAAGTCATTTTAACCTGCTGCATACTTCTCGCATACACAGGCAAGAAACCCTGCCATGTCGGAAATTATTTGACAAGGTAACTCAACAATCTAAAATAATAACAGTGTTCTTGTTCTTGTTCTTAGGTTATGGAGATCTGACAAATGTGGAGTATCCATTCATTGCCATTACTTCAAGGAACATTTTGATCCGGAGTGGTAGTACCTGTTAGAGTCACATCTATGGGCCAAATAGATATGTTTACAGATTAGTCATATTCGATAGGAATACGTGATACCATATAACAGTAAATTATATGTAGTAAAATAGTTACTTGAAGGTATAATTATTTACTAAGGATTATTATTAGTTACGTGAAACAATATAACTGTGTACAAACGAATGACTTTTATTAAATAGAAATGATTACTTGAAACCATATAATTATTATATTGGAAGCGATATAACTGTGGGTATTTTTTATTAGATAGGAATAACTGATATCATAAAACTGTGTTCAAAAAAGCAAAAACAAAAAAACAACAACCCTCTAAATAAACTGCTACATGAAAATGTATCTATAAATGTACAATGAACGCAATTCCCTAACCCCTCGACATAAAATAACCCTAGACGGGTTGATATGACATTAAACTCAAATACACGAATTACTCAACCCTGAAACACATTTTTGGGACAACCTGACTCTACAGATGTTTTTGGTTAAATGTTTTGTAATTATTTGAATATATAAATGATAACATAGATTTTACAAGTATTTCAATTTGCCACTTTTTAGTGATATTCCTCTTAGAAGTGAAGACATTGGTTTCCGCCTGCTGTGCGAATCGGCATATAAATGCCAAACTTAAGAGCAGTCACATTCTTTCTTTTCTCCATTAAATCACAGTTTGAAGGCAGACCCTCTCTAACAGTAGTAAAGGCGTTGGTGGTGAACACAGCATCTACTGCCTCCCATCATTTAAAACCTCAGATTTCCATTGCTATTAGATTTACAGTCTTTCTTTGTCTTCTCTCTTTATGTGTGTGTTTTTTAGCATCTATGCGGTTAATTTGATGTTATTTAGCTAAGACTAGTAGATAGATACCAATAGTTTCATGAAGATTTTAACTTCTGATGGCATTTATTATTCTATTCGAATTGCAGCCCATGGCATTTGGGGGTAAATACAAAACAATTGCCTAGTTCCAGCAGAATATTGCTGCAGGTGTCAGGAGCAAGTATCCTTGACCTTACAACTTTTAATGCAATGGGAAAGTGATGCTTGCGAGACAGATCTTTACAATGTAGATTTATATTACTTATGATTATCCCGATTTTCGAATGACCAAAAATGTCAGATGGATTGATTGGTTGATTGATTGATTTTAACAACAGGACAACATGTTCTCATCATTAGATGCAGTTTATTGTACAAATATCAGAGAAATATTTCTTGTGACTGGAGAAATTAAAAAGCGATTTTCAATGCAAGGCAATCCAGCGTGTGAAAATACATAGAGACACAGAGACAGATACACACACGCACACGCACACACACACACACACACACACACAGACAACACACTCACGCGTGCGCTTATACACACTTAAGACAATTCCAGTAACAGAAAAACATGATTACAAAGAAAAATTCAGAGAAAGATTAGATAAATCTTTTAAGAGAATGAAGGTAAATGTTTACTACTTTTTAAGTAATGAAAAGAAATTGCCATACGAGAAAAAATAAAGTTTTCTAACAAAAAAGGTCCCCATACTTGGCCAATATAAGGAACTTTGATGGGATTTGTTAAATTAAGTAAATGAACTAAACATTTGAAATTTGTTTAAATTAAATCTAAGTGAACCCTTAAAAAGATCAATAGTGATTTGTGACAGGTGGACATGACAGTCATGAACTATTGCCGAGATGGAATTGAATGAAAGCAAATTTATTGATGAGATGGTAAAACAAGTTTATTAAAAAGTGTCAATTGATTGATTGACTTTAACGGCATATTGACCTGTCTGGGGTTACGTTACTTCATGCCTAAAAGTATTGACTTGTGAACATAGTACATTTATATTTGCTGTAGAAAGGGTCAAAAGAATGTTCTCTGAAATAAAACGTGCAGTTTGTATAATCACTAATAACACTTGATATGTTTGTTACTGGACTATAGCGAAGTAGACCCAGAGTGTGGCATAAGTATCACACAAGCGTATACTACTATAACCCAACGACGTACAGATGTCTTATTTCTTTATTATCTTACGTATCTTATATTTTTCACAAGTTGAATTACTTAGTATGATTAAGTTGTAATATAGGTGGTAAAGACGGCTATCATCTTTCAGGATATGGTAGTCATCACTCACATTTTTTTGCACACAGTTATATAATATCAAATATTTTATCTAATACGAATATTTTTAAACAGGCATATTTGAACCATAGAAGGGGTGCTTACAGGTACTACTAATACGGGTCAAAGTGGATCTGGGAGTAATGGCAATGAAGAGGTACTCTACACTCCCCAGATCTCTTGAACTGGTGCTCCATTACCAGATGTAGTTTAGTATAATAAAGACACCCCTTTTTAGGTGTTAACCCTCTGCTGTGGATACAGTGAACGTGCCAACAAAGTGAAAGTGTTGAATTGGTGAAGAGTATTTAGTTAAAGGCTGACAACAAAGTCTCAAAAAGCAACCATTTATTATTCTGAGAGACCCAAAAAAAGAAAAAAAAATGCCTGCAAAATTTTAAAATCCTCAAAGTTTTAATTTTCTTTGAAAAAATGTAATGGAGATAGAAATATTAATATACTATTAGATAGTACTTGCACATGTATGCAGTTTCTCCTGTTTTTAAAATAGTCCGGAGAGCTTTTTATAATTTCGTATCTTTTTTTTAATTTCATGTTATCAGTATATTTTTTCAGTAAACAAGATATTTAGGAACAATGGCAATAAATTCTACAGTATGTAAATAAAAGAATATGAAAAATTCAAACGGTGTATTTATTTATAAATGTTTCACTTTTCGATTTTAAGTCATCTTTAGATTTATGTTAAAATTGTATGTTATGATGCTTCATTCGAAAATTGTTTTCAAATGAAAAAATAAAACGAAAAATGAACAAAAGTTGAGAAACTCAGAATGGAAATATCTTACCCAGAACTACATACACAATGATTCGAATTTTTTGATGGGATTCATACAAAGTTAAATCACTGCGGACACTAATGTTAATACCAATGATCACATTTTACCAAAAAGACATATGACTGTATTAAAAGTTGTTATATATGAGAGACATTCATAGCCATTAATAAATAATAGACTCTTCTAAGCGGTGTATTTGCGTTTATTGCTTCAGCACACGACGGGAACAAATCCGACATTTTTTTGGATTGAAGCTGAATAACATTTTTTCAGTTTTTGACTAACGAGATCAATTTTATTTCCAGGATTGTCACACGACCGGGCTAGAGAATTTGTTTTTGTGTTGACAAAAAAGGTATTTTCCAAACTTTATGGCCTACCTAAATAACGCTCCGACCATAAAGATCTCATTTAGGACACCGAAAAAGGGGGTCAGAGTGGCAAAAAATAAAGAAGAAAGAAAAAGACAATCATAGCAATAGAAAAGTCACCAAAAACGGCAACAAGTGTATGTGGGCGGGTTGAGGCTCTCCTTTTATATGGAGTGTACCACCCAAAGTCGCAGTCATTGTTGAGGATTTGCACCTGCAAGCTTTGCAAGTATCTAAACTTGTAAAGAGATGGGATTGTTGTTCCATTTGGATCAACTTCGACAAAACAAAAAAGAACAGAATTGGTCACAAAGTCGCTGGCCTACCTGGGTTTGAAGGTGGAACATGTGTTATGTAGGACGTACTAAAGTATCCTGGAGAACAAAGGGCTACAATGGCAGTATATGAGGTACCTAGCTACCTTATTGATGAGAACCTGGCTGCATAAATGCTCCAATCTGGAGACATAGGTGTCTCTCATGATGGTATACGTGGGGAATGGTGTTTCGACATGATTATTGATATTAGTATCTTCCACTTCATTCCCAATTGGTTGTATATTGAAGGTTGCGAGTGACCTGTCATAATGATGGGTAAAGAGACTATCATGCTGGATTTATGATCAGATTAGTTATCTGTCCGTGACATGCCTAGGAAAGAAAGCTCTTGACCATATATGTAATTCCTTCTCACCTTTGATGGTGAAAGAAAAAAAGGAGGCTCCCGTACTTACACCTACTGTCGGGACAAAGCTTCCGTTCTTGTTTGGGGAAAAATTGACCCAACATCCCTTAAGTCTTCTCCGTTGTAGACCATGGAGACGTCAAAGTGCTGACAGCAGGAAAGATTGGATGAAGATCCAGCCAGCAGAACCTCAGTTCCACAGATAGATAACAACAAAATAGGAGAGAACCCACAGACGTATGCTAGAACAACAAAATACAAATGCGCTAGACCGTGGAAGAAGTTTGAAAAGCTTCTACAGAAAATGCAGTCGAACAAGGCCAGAAAATCGGCCCCATCAGCAGGTTATTCTACTCTACCCCGTCTTTCCCTAAGCCATGGACACCCCGGACACCACAAATACCACCTGGCCGGACGATGCCCTTGCCCTGACCCTCGCCCACGCTCACAGCCCTACAGGCACAGCCGCCACTGCTTACAATGCTAACACTGCCACTATCAACATACCCTCCAACAACTAATACACGAAAAACACCCAATGCCACCTGCGAGCTTCCATATTTTTTTCAGTACATTAAACTCATTGTGATCTACCATGCTCTATTAGTTGGAACTAGGTTAAAAAAAACAATGCCTTGCAAAGCAACGAACATGACTCATGAGCTACGAGCCGAGGAAATTAGAGGTACATCACAGCAACATATCACGAGTGTTACATTGTCAGACAGACAACGTCGGAAAAGAAATTAAAATAATTGAAAGGATTGTTTTTGCCTTCTTTCTGAAGCTTTCCACTAGGGAACGCGCATTGAGTGTGGCTCAGTTCGGTGCCTATCTTGCCAACTTCCGTAGTCTTGAAGCAACGGGAGTGACTGGTTGGGAACGTCGCATTATAAAGGACGAAAGATGATACTCCTTGAATTAATGGTCTTCCATACGAAGTGTACATGAGGTTGTTACTCTTACTGGCGACGATCTATAACAACTGGATGAAGCAGGGGACGATTCCCCAACACTTCACCAGGGGTATATTAAAGTTGGCTCGTAACAACAAACATAGTGGGAAGGAGATTGGTCATTTTCGCCCTTTGAGTTAAAGATTTTGACGAAGATCATGGCTGGCCGTTTGTACACTCAACTGTATTGTGCTGTTAGGGTGAAGACTACAAATGAAGAATGTCTTTATTTATTTCTCACGATCATAGAAAAAGTCAACTGAAACTATTTAACTTTCGTAGCTGGGCTTGATATGTGTCCCGCGGAATCATGGTGGAGGTGAATGGGGTAAGATCGAAGACCACTTTATCTCGATCAATTCGTCAAGGTTGTCCACGTTCGCCCATGTTGTATATTTTTGCGTTGGAACCTTTCCTTTGCTAGTTAAGGACAAACCTGATCCTACATTGTTTTATGTTACCTGATGCTACCATCATGGCCATGTATACCGGTTATGCTGCCGATTTTAATGTGCTTGTAATGGGCAGTGGCAAGGTCGAGGTGGTCAGAAAAGAAATCAAAAGGTATGAGGATGTATCAAGGGCTCAAATTAACGGTGTAAAGTCGATACTATTGTAGTTGGGTTCGTTGAAGTGTTGTTTTCTTCTATTCCGGTTGTGTAAGATGCTCAGAGTCGGTATCGATCACTAGCTGAATAAAGATTGGTCGGAGGTAATGGTTCAGGTCGTGGCCACTGCCAGCATTTGATTAAGGAAGAGGCTCCCCTTAAAGAGCAGGGCCATTTACCCTTTTCTCCTTTACCGACTATCAGTGCACCTTTCTTGTTAATCTAGAAAGAGCTCTGTTCCAGTTTGTGTGCACCAAACGGGCTTCAATGGTGCGTCGTGAGATCTGTTGCCTTCATTCTTCCAAATGCGGCTTAGGAGTACCGTACGTGGAAATACGATGGCACACTTTAGTATCTGTTTCTTACGCCGGGAGGTGCACAACATGAAAACGGAGAATTATAGAAGAAGGACGCTAAGGAAGCATTCCTAATCTTGAGAGGTGAGCACTCGGTTTATCCAGAAACAAGTGCTACATCTATCGTGAATGTTGGCATGCTCTGAAAGTTTTCTCACGGATGCAGACTGGCCTCTAGGACATCTGGTCGTTGTCGAGTAAGATATATCAATTATAGTGAGGGAAGCCGTTTGAAACGACCTAATTAAAGAGCTCAGTGAGACGAATGATCGCCTCGGAACACCCTCTGGGTAAGAATGCGTCAGAATGATATGGTGGAGTCGGTCGTTCCTGCCTTCTTTTACTTCCCGGCAGTACGAAGGTTGTGCAAGCTTCTTTAGGTTAAATAGTCTTATTACCTTATTCTATAATCTTCTATCTTTTGACCTTCTTATCTATAGTCGGGTTGAGTTCTCTGGATTATTCTCCATCATCTTGGATTGTGCCGTATCCCTCCGCAACCATCTTTGTTAGTTCTTATTAAATCAGGGGGTCTTTATTCCACGAAACCCATTTAACTCACGCGAGGAAGAATTCCGGAGAGCACGCCATTACGCACCCGAAAGTTCTCTAATCAAATCTCAACTAACTTTCCAACACTTGCTTGGACAGGTATCTTCCCTAACTAATGCAGGTCAACCGGGGGGGGGGGCTGTCTGAACTTACTGTGGGATATTCCATGGTCTAACAGATAAGCATTAAATTTAAATCTTTTACACAATATTACAAAATGTATAGGATAACCTATTCATTATGTAACATTGAGGGTTTCATGGTTTCCATATTGCGTGGAAAATTATAGAACGGTTGGAGAATCTAGGAGTTATTGTGAAAACAGTTTAATCGGAATGGGCAGCCCCTACTGTTGTGGTCCTATGCCAGTCATGCTACTTGATGACTTAGTTCCGTGACTACCACACGTGTCACTGCTTAGTTGCTCTGTCTGTGCTTTTTGCGCCCACATTGTGCTTTTCTTTGATCCGCAAAATTGGGATCGACGCAACTTGGTCGAAGTGTCTTTGTGATGGGTCTGGAAATTAGTGGAAATGAGCTGTCGTAGTTGTTGGCAACTCTACGAAGAGACAATACAATTATTATATATAACGGAGAGAAATATGTTTTGCAGACTAGGTCGAAGAGAAAACACACGGCAAGAAGCTTTGTGTGACGTTTTGTTCTATGCTAATTCGCATTGAGTAATTCAGCAAAGGTGGACTGGACAGCGTCACTTCTTTTATTGGATTCTTTCTTGGTCTATTTCTTCTACTGGCAAATATTTCTTATTTCAGCAATTTAAGTTCTCGTGGTTCTTCCCTCTGGCTCTTCGGTCTGACTGACTTTTTTTAACAGCTGATACCATTCTTTATATAAGAGGTACGCAAAACAAAAATAATTCGATACGAGCATGTGCTGACTTTTCTACCGATCTGAATAAAAGTCTTCTGTTTTATGTATGTCCTCTGCCAGTACTTGAGGATATAGTTGTAAAATTAAACGGTGGAGATTTTTTTAAAAACAGACCTGTAAGACGCGTACCTGCATATTCGAAGCCAACAAAAATGTCAGCAACTATTGGCTATAAATACACATAAGTGTATTTATGTGTCCAAAAAACTTCTATTTGGCATAAAGGTGGTACCATGAATTTTTCAGCAAGTAATGCATACAATGCTGACTGAATCAGACTTTGCTGTCACTTATTTGGATGAGGTGTTGACAAAAAGTAAGACGAGAGAACAGCATTAAGACCCTATGCATCAAGTATTCCAGAGAATAAAAGAATATGAATTTAAATTTAATAAAGAAAAATGGAAATTCTTTGTGTATAGTATGAATTACCTTGGGCAGATTATTGACTCAAAAAACGCAGAGCATATCCTATTAAAAATATTATAATCTGTGTGTGCAAAACATATAAACTGAGAGCAGCACTAAATGAATCATTGACATAAAAGTGACAAAAAATGATTTTTGAAGACTTTAAGTAAATGTTATCATCTGATCTATTATTAACCGCAAGACAACCCGAATCTAGAAATGTTAGTAGGGTCAGATGCGACTGATTGTGATATTATGGATTATTTGCAATAAGATCAAAGATGGTAAAGTAAAAGTAGTCTATGCCTCTAGAACTCTCACATCATCTGAAAAAAGGTACAACAAATTGAAAAAGATCTTAGCTATCATTTGCGCAGTAAAGAAATTTCATGAGACGATACTACGTTGAAAATAAACTTTATTTACAGATCATCCACTTTTGGTTCCAAAAAGCAATTCAAGCGCATACCGCGATCAAGTTACAATTTTACTGAATTATAATTTTAAGGTGGAGTTTTTGCCATCAAAGAATCTAGGACACTGTGTACAAAAATATCAAAATGTCGGCAAAATTTCGAGGAGACAGTGATTGTGTCTTTACTCGTGGAAAACGAAATAAACCCATTCAGTGTAATACCTGTGAGAACTACCTGTAATATTAGATGGAACTCAATCCAAAAAGGATGGTTATATCATAAAAAGTATGAATGAACAAATATCGAGATGGAAAGGAAGTAACAAAATTATAATGCATTTTCCATCTTTAACGGGGTACTTATGTAATGGGGAAGGGTTGTAATTCCGTTCTCGATGCAAAACAGAATCTTAAACAGTTTTATGTTTGACTTTTTGGAATTTTAGGGGATGGAATCCCTTATGGGAGGTTTTGTATATTAGTCTAAAATGGGGCAAGATATCCAAAAATTAGTTGTGGCTTTGCGGCAAAAGTACCACCAATAATAATTCTTTATTAATTATTTTCGAGATTCAGTGTGTCAAACACCATAGTATCGGATAATGACACGCAATTCACATCGAGTGACTTCAAAAACATTTTCAAACTTTATATTGTAGAACATGAAATACGGCTCATATACCGCCAAAGATAAAATGGTATGGGTTTTCTTTTGCCGGGACAAAAAGTATTTTTCAGGATTCTTAAAGTCGGGAAGGAAAGTTGGGAATGTGGTAAGATTTTAAATCGTATTGGCAAGATGATCTATATAGTAAAAGGTCGAAATAATTGACATAAAATGCATACATATATTTACAAAACCCTCCACAAAAGTAGGATGTGACATACGGTCAATTTATTAACCGGAGTTTGACATGTTTGAATCTAGAGTTTTCCTTCTCCTAGACTGGTTACATAACCAAGGTTAAAGAGCTCAATCTACCCAACTACTTTACCCATAGCTGGAGAATTAACAGTTTCAAGCATTAGCATTATGTGAAATGCAAACATAATATATTATATATATATATATATATATATATATATATATATATATATATATATATATATATATATCGTTTAAGGCTTATATATGTTGATGAAATGGAGACACAACAATCTGAATTACTATTAAATATATCATATGAAGCTTCTAAATTATCTACATAGCTGGGATTTATACTGAGGTGAAATAGCAATATGCGGAAAGGGAATCCCAGTGAACGTTTCGAAGTCTATCCAAAAAGAAATGTATATAAAGTCAAATTAGTACAGATCTAAAAAGTGGTGTTTTATTTGATAGAATATCATATCAATTAGTAAAGAATGGACTCTTCTAAGCGGCATATATGCATGTGCTGCTACACCGGACGATGGGAACAAATTCGACATATAAGAAATACGACTCCTCAGCTACAACTGATTACTTCAATATATTTCCCTGCCAAAGAGGATATGAGAACATGACAAAATGTTTGTCTAAAATAACAATGTTATCAGACTTTCAGATAAAGGTGGAACTGGAGTTATTATGGACTTACACAATATAACAACAAATTAACTAAACAAAAAAGACTAAAAATATGAAAGAAATACTATAAACTATATCTAAACGAGTGACAAAAAACTACCCTGAAAATTAAAGTAATTCAAGAATTTCTTGTTTATTGATTCTTTTAAATGTAAGTTATATTAAACTTTGGTGAATTAGTTATGTTTTGTAATTTGATATTCGCTTAATTTATTTGGTGATGAATGGAAATGAAATGTAGTTACAAGGAGTGTTTCTAGTAAAAGACTTGCGAAGTCTTGATTTCTTTGTTAAATGGAATATCAATCTTCGTGTGTTAATTAATGTCAAATCCTTCATCTGATAGAAAAGTAGTAGAAACTGAGGGAATAGCAAGTAAATTAATGGTATGTTACCGTAGCCATAATTGATTGGTCAAAAGAAATTGCAGAAAATCCCAAATGAATGCATCTTCTTTTAATTCGATACAAAGGATTTTTATCTTTCTAAGATCAAAGAAATGTTAAATAACGGAAGATACTTTGTCAATTTAACAGTGAATTATTTCAATTGATTGTTTAATTGATCTTAACAGCATGTAAACTTTTGAGGTTAGGAAATCGCGTTCAATTCCCATTTATATTTACACTTTTACGTAGTTATCTCTAAAGAGTTTTTTTTGCACGCAGTCCTATTGAATAAGAATGAATTTTAAACTGATCTATTTGACCCATAGATGTGACACTAGTAGATACTTTCACATCAGGTCAGTGTGAACCAGGGAGTAATTCCAATGAATGGGTATTTCATCTTCCCAAGATCTCCATAACTGGAGACTCATTATCACATGCAGTTTAGTGTCATATGTAGGACACACCTTTTTTGCCCCACTTCAGAGGATGCAGTCAAACGTATTCTAAGCCTAAAAGACAGAGCAAATAAAAGTATAACCCATAAATATGTACAACCCTACCAATTATCTAATAAAAGGCAATTTTCTGCTAAATGGACAAATTTTATTACTTCTAGTGGAACATCATATATATTTTTTTTGGAGGGGGGAGCTATCCTTCTATAAGGAATATATACAGACAGAGTATTCTACGCCCCATCGTCAGGGTGAGAGAAGATTTTGAATTAAGAAGACTGAACATGACGTGTCTATAGGGAGTTACAGTGCGACCGAAACATGTGCATTAATATCAATGTATTTTGTTTTTGAGATAAGGAAAACTAGTAAACAGGGGATATGGTATAATGGTTGGATGGTTCTCAGAAAAAAATGAGTTATTTAAAGAGGAGGCTTTTCATAGTGCAATAGAGACTAACATGAAACCAGTACATTTTTTTTATATTATATTCAACCTTGACAAAAAAACAAAAACCCAATCAGAAAGCCAGAAAAATTTTCCTATTTAAATGAAGACTATTTCAAATCCCACCCCGTTTAATCTGAAATAAGTATTTTTTATTTATGTGTCACAGGCTGTCTGTAAACCCGAGTAACAACAGGATATTTGAATGAGCAAAAATGGAGTATGAATCAGCATAGAAGACATAATGGATATGCGACAAAACTTGAGTTTACAAAAAAAAAAAAAGAAAAAAGGAAAAAAAAAGAAAGAAAAAAGAAATATAATAATGTGAAAGAAGTTTAAGTCACCATTCAACAAAATGTTAAAAACAAAAGTCGGAAAGAGTTTTTTAAATTTGACAAGTAAACATTTTCTTGTGTCAAGTAAAATGTACAAAATTGTTAAAGTCTATGAAAATTAGTTAGAGCCATATAAATAATATCTGCCCCGAATCATGTAAAAACAACGATCATCATCCTTATCGAAGGCTGGTGACAACGATTCCCCTGACCTTTTCGCTTTCAATCCATTGATCATTGCTCTTGATAAGTCTTCTCGATAACAAAGCTAATTAATATTAATTTTCATAAATTTATAAGTTTTCATGTGTATGAGTCCATAGAAGAACATCATTTATGATTTTGACTTATTTCTCCAGCAGTGCCCAGTATGTCTTGCTCATTTTTCTTGAATAGTTTGCTAGATGGAAGGTAAATAGTCGTATAACTACAATTCTTTAGGTAACATGTAGCATCCTTGTGTAGTTTCTCCAAACTTTTCGTTAGAGTCCAAGTGGTGCAGTCATAGAGTACTACTGACACAGTTCAAGCTAGGAAGAATTTTCGTTTTATTTTATGAGAAAGAATGGATTCCTCCATAACTGATTTGAGTGGTAACTTCAATTTTGCTTGAGTGCAGTAAAGTGCAACATCAGACAAGCCTGGATGTAAACCCAAACATTTTCGGGTATATTCATTTATTTTAGACCCCATTGACTCTACTGCACTAATAGCAATTTCATATACAAGGAGAGGCCATAGAAGCATTGGAATAAAAACATGCTGAAGGCACCATACCTTGAATTTTCCTTGTAGAGGACAGCGATCGATCTTGTAGAGACCTTTTTGAAGTGTGGATTTTTGGGGGGGTTAAATTTCATTCTACACCAGATCATCAGGTCGTCCATAAAGCTTATTAACTTGCGGGTTGTAGATTCCTTGGATGATAGGATTGTTGTGTCATCCATAAAAGCCTTCACTAGTGGGATTTCACAATCTCTACCAAACTCAACAAAGCCTGCCTGGCTTTTTGTCGCTTTTAGAAGCAGCTGCATTGCCAGAACGAAAGTATTGGGGAAACTGCACATCCCATTGCAATTCCCACCTCAAGTTTAGTCCAGTTAGTCGTGAAATCTTTTGTGGTGAACCTCATGAGGAAACCGTCGAAATAAGTGGCTAGCATGTTGGATATTTCCTCTGGAACATGGTATATTTGGAGGGACAAATGTATCATCTGGTGGGGTACCGATCCGTAAGCATTAGCCAAATCCAACCAAATGACATCCAAATTTTTCTTATTGGTTTTAGATTTTTGTATAGCTCCCCAGATTATGTTTCCGTGCTCCAAGCAACCAGCTATTCCTGGAATACCACCCTTCTGCACAGAAGTATCTATATAGTTGTTTGTGAGGAGGTATCTGGTTAGTCTTGATGCCAAAAACTGCGAAAAATATTTTTCCTTCTAGATTGAGGAGTGAGATTGGACGGAATTGGTTGATGTCCCTCGAGTTCTGTTCCTTGGGTATATACACCCCATCCGCAATCATCCACTGGTCGCTGATGTGAGAATGTTTCCAAGCTAACTTTAGGTTAGTATGTAGCCATTTCAACACATTGGGACATTTTTTTATATAGCAGGAAAGGTGCCAGGTGTAGATTTATTTCTACTTTTGTTTATTATGCGTTTTATTTCGTCACGTGTAGGAGGCTTCATATCAAACTTTACTCCAGGGTCGGCTGGCAAAAACAGGTTACTATTGTGTTCTAGTGGGATATGTCGTTTGGGGCCAGAGTACGTATCTCTCAGATATTTTCCCAGAACATTCTGCTCTGTTTTGAACACCTCTGATTTCGGCTGGTTAAATATGTTCCTTGCATATTTATACGGTTCTTGAAAGAAACGCGCTTGCTCTTTCCTTCGTTTTACCCATCTTTTTATCAGGTTTTCCGCTCTGCCGAGAGCATTGTGTTTTTCCTTAAGGTCTTGCCAGATTTTAAGCAGACCTTCCTTTTCATCAAAATTGGCAGAGCGAAGTTGCCGTTTTAGGCTTTTCTTTTTAATCCTGAGATCCTGCATCAATCTTTGCCATCTGTTCTTTTTGGCTGGTGACTTATTAATAGTCTCTTTCACCCCGAATATTTTCTTGCGGACCGTGTAAATGATATGTCCACTTTCGTTTAGTCGGAGGTTAAACTTCTTCTTTCCCAGTTCTTTGTAGAGTGCCTTGCTTATGATGTGGTCAAGCATCCTCCAAGCTTCCGAATTGCTGGCTGGTGGAAATTTGATTCTCGGCAATTTTTTTAAATTTCCACCAGCGAGCGATTCGGAATATATATATATATATATATATATATATTATATATATAATATATATATATATATTTATATATTTATATATATATATATATATATATATATAATATATATATATATATATATATATATATAAAGAATGTTCAATATCAGTGATAGATCATATTTGTTTAAGTTCGGATAGTGTAGATAAAAAGCCAAAGAAGCTTTTTAAATGTCAGTTTCTTGCTTATGCGATAATCAGATGCGATCATTGGTTTTTCTTTAAAGTGCATCTAACATTTGGCAACAACCACGACCCATGTCAATGTTACAGTTACATGACTCTTAAGATGTAAAAAGTAAAACGTAAGACTGGAATAAATCACGATGCATTCTTTTTCAAATACGATCATCAGGTGGGTTAGTATTCCACAGGTCTTAATACCTGGTCAACTGTCGATCCTAGTAGAGCACGGAACGTTATATTTTATTCACAAACACACACACACACACACACACACACACACACATATATATATATATATATATATGTATGTATGCATATATATAAGACATCACTCAATAATTCCCGGGCCTAACTAATAAAACAACAACTTTTCGACAGAATTCGACTTTATTCATCAACATAATCTCCTTTTGGGTGATACACTGATTCCAACGCTTCTCTAACAATTCCATGCCTTTTTTTGTAGAACGATTTGTCTTTGGCCTCAAAATACGCCTCAGTTTCCGATATAACTTCTTCATTGGGACCAAATCTCTTTCTTCGGAGCATTCTTTTGAGGTCTGCAAACAGCCAGTTGTCTCTGGGGGTCAGTACTCGAGAATAGAATGGGTGCGGAAGCAATTCGAAGTGTAATTCATATAGTTTTACCATCGTTGTGACCGACTTGTGACACGGTGCATTGTCTTTGTGAAAGAGCACTTTTTTCTTCTTCATCTGTGGCCATTTTTTGACGATTTCATCCTTCAAATGCACCAATAATGCTATATAATATTCACCATTGATGATTCTTCCTTTCTCAAGTTAATCGATAAACAAAATACCTTGCGCATCCCAAAATAAAGAAGGCCAAAACCTTGCCTGTTTCACCTGCTGCTGTCCACTCAGCTGACTATCAATTTAACTCCAGAATGAAGGGGTGTATTTCATCCATTGTCACATATCTACGCAAAAAACTCCTTTTTGTTGCGTTGAAACAGTTGCAAACAACGCTCTGAATCGTCGATGCGTTGTTTCTGATCGACTGGGAGTAAATGCGGCACCAATTTTGAACACAGCTTTCTCATTGACAAATGCTCATGCAAAATTGTGATTACACTGCCTACTGATATCGTCAAATTCTTTGCTATCTCACGCAAATTCAATTTACGATTGGCCAAAACGATTTTATGGAATTTTTTGGTGTTTTCCGGGACAACTGCCGGATTTGGTCGACCTGAGTGTTCAGCATTATTTGTCTCTCTACGACCGCGTTTAAAGTCAGCATACCACGTCTTAACCGTTGTTTTAGACGGAGCAGAGTCCAAGTAACACTTATAAAGCCATTGCTTTGCTTGGACAGTATTTTCCCCATCAGAAAACAATGCTTTATCAACATACGAAATTCAGATTTTCCATTGTTTTGAAAATTTGCAACAATAGCTTCACTTGAATAACTGTAATTTGTAAACTAATAATCAGATTGGGCTCAAATTTTGACACATGCCAACTAACCTTTAAATAGGTTAGTTCTTTATAGAAATCACATGTGGTTTTTATCAATGGTGCCATCTATATGTCAGGCTCGGGATTTATTGAGTGATGTGTTAGTATTTAACAGGTCTGAATACCAGCTCGCCAGTTAGTATCTGTGAAATACTAGTTCAGTTGACGATCGTGGGTGTAAAACTGTGAGCCAATTGTAATCATATATATATATATATATATATATATATATATATATATATATATATATGATTAAAATTAGCTGACGAGCGCATAAAGAGTCAATTGTTGTTGTTGCATTGCAAATGGTTATTTTTCAATGGTTGTTCTCAGTTGAAAAAATAATTCTATAAAACATAAATGAAGCGGAATTAATACAATATCTTTCGGGTGTTCAAGTCGTGACCGTTCATACTAACACGGAAAACCGATTCTCTTAGCTGAAAACAGTAGTTCCCAACCCGAGAAAAGCAACCTCGGGTTTTATGTTTTTTCACCGGCAGAACTACTCAGACCAATAGAGGTGACAGGATGCTTACCATGTGTCACTACTCACAACATGCAGGCTGTGAGTTCAATCTCTTTAACATCGTGAGGAAACTCACTTCACCTTTCGCTACTGTAAATGTTACGCTAAAAGATAAATTCACATTATAATAAATGTACCGATGATATATTTAAAAATATTATATTATACTAATCTTTTCCAGGAAAAATTTAACAGCAATTTTGATTAGATTTTTAAAAAAAATAGCACAAAAACATTTATCGATATTAACATTTGTTTTTTTTTTTAGTTTCTTAGTCGTCAAAACTAAGCGATAATTGTGTATATGTAATTGTTTTCTTCTCCAAATTGAAGAAATCTATGACCCAATTAATTATTATGAATTAGATTAAACTCAAATAATTATTTTCTTTTAGAAATTTAGATTCTCGAGTTACAACTCGCTGATTATTGTTTATTGTAAGAAACCACATAAAATCTAACCTTCATCATGACGGATAAGAGATTTTTTAACTTAAAAACTTCCCTTGGGTATAATAAATAGGCATACCAAATTTGGCATTTCTTCATTCAAGACTTTGACCATCCTTAGAGGTGAGCAAACCTACTATTACAATTAATATATATATATATATATATATATATATATATATATATATATATATATATATGTCTGTCTGTATGTGTATCTGTGTGTGCATGCATGTGTGTGAGTGGTTGTGTGTGTATGCGAGCATGTGAGTGGCTGTATGTGTAAGAGTATATGAGAGAGTGTCTTTATGTGTGCGTGCGTGTATGTGTTACGTGCCTGTCTATTATGAGTCAAACGTTTTGTAATAGTTTCACATAATTTGTCAGATCCGAATGATTTTGCAAAGGTCGTGAAGGTGTCAAAGCATACTGAACTGTGAAATGTCCAGCTCGCCTGATACTCGACGGATTTACCTCTATAGCTTGTAGAACGGTCTATCTGACATTGCTTGATCTTCGAGGTACTTACTAACCGAGCGAAACTTATTGAACCATCTGTTTACTGTGCTCTGATCAACTGCACATTTAACACAACAAATATTTTTGGTTGCATCTGCGGCATTATGGCATTGTTGAAACTCGTAAAGTATAATTTCCCGAATTAGATTACATTGCACGCTCATCTGGATGGCTTTCAAATCACACAAATAGTGAAGCGATGAATAAAGTATCAACGGAGCATCTACCAGGATACGACCAGCCACAGCGGATACCTACAATGGCTTGAACTATTTTGGTCACGTGATATACTCGTTGATTCTTCTCAGAATATATATATATATATATATATATATTATATATATA
>CM042154.1:37611706-37669206 GCA_023376005.1 Doryteuthis pealeii | reverse complement strand
ATTATTTCTTGAATATGTTCACCGATACAATTTGTAAAGAACAAGACAATTACATCCACGCCCATATCCACTTGTATCTCATTGTCTGAGAATCTAGTGTATACTTATATAGAGTGTTCTAAAATCCCATGCCATTTGTGGCAAAAGGGGAGGAGCGTAATGTGCCGGCCCATTTCTATCGCTAATCGACAAGGTTAACATGGGCAACCCGTGTGTGTGTACACAAACAGCAGCAGTCAAGAGGACTTGCCAAAAAGAAGGGAAAAATGAAATTATTTGATTTTATCATCCCTTTACAGCTGAAAAGTTACAGAAAAATCTAAAGTAGAAAATAAATGTTATTCTAGAATGCCTTTCTTTTCCTTTAAATAAACAGTTTTTAATTTAGATTTGCATTTAACCTAAAACGAAGAAACAATGAGATCTTTAACTTTAATAACAAATGCTGCCCTATCGGTGGGGCATAGAATAATGTTCACCGTATCCCAGCGTAATATCACCCCCACCCCCCACACACAAAAAAGGAGGTGTCTTGGATATGACACGAAACTCTATCTGATTTCACGTGATCCCATAATAGATCTATTAAAAATATTCATATTCGATTTGACAGAGAGCAAACTTCTCTTAAGAAATACCTACATCAAAAATATAAATAACACGATTTCCTAACATCTAGGTATGTATTTACCCAAATCGTTTCCCAAGGGTAAGATGTGACACAAGGTCGCAAGTATGGGGCATCCAGCGAGGATGGAATTGGTTATTCAGTATTAAATGATCTGCGAGACTAGTTTACGTACCATTACACCATGATTAAACACCCTTCATCTGGGCATAAAATTACCCTAGATGGATTGACATGCCGTCAAAATCAGTCAATCAATCATCTTATTAAAATTATTGTTTCATACAATAATCGAGTGGTAGTTAAAGTTTCTAGTTTTATTGACAAAGAGAAAAATATGAGTTAAAAGACAGATATTCATGTTTTTCGAAAACTGTCAAGATTTTAAAAACGGTGGTCAAACGATTTTATGTAGAGTTTTATCATGCATTATATTGGAATAAGCAATATGTTTCAAAGAAAAGAAATAATATTCTTCGTCGAGAAAGTTTTTCTCTGAAAATAACCAATAATAACCAATGTAAAAGCAGTAATCGTTGAATCATTTTATGTTACTATGTTAACTTGAGACCAAAAAGTCCTCAAAGAAATTACTTGAATGGTCGAGAAGTTGTTATTCGTAATTGTTTCCATCCATTCTGAGTATTGAAAGAATTTTTTTTATCACTATAAAAATAGTAAGAAACATTTCTAATGTAGACTACGTAGATGGTGTAGTGCTTCTTGAAATATACACCTGCTCAAGCCAAATATCTGCTGCATAATCTGGAGTAGGTATTAAGATTCATTGGTTTCTACGGGAATATATAAAACAGTGTTGGTGTGTTTTAATCAAGATGGCATAATCATTAAATGGCAAGTCTGTAAAACTAGAACATAGGTTCATATACCTCAGCGGCAATATCTCATCTACTAAAAACGTCGTTGTATACACATAGGCAAGACTTCGAATGCAATTGACAGGTCAACAACCATATGAATATCTGATCTATCGGATGAAAGAAAACGGGAATTATACCAATGTAGCAGTGTTAGTATTACTGTATGGTGGCACCTCTCGAAATGTCTGGAGAAAAAGCTAAGTGGAAAGAAACACAAGGATGCTGCTTACTGTCTTGAACAAATCCCGGAAGCAATTCCCAATAAAACAGCAGTTGTACTGCCATTTTACCTTCTATCTCAAGAAAAGGTGATCCAAGAAAGGGCGATCCAAGAAAGGGCGATCAAGATATGTTGGGCAATGCTGTAAAAGTAAAGACGAACTGATAATTACTCTTCCCCTATAGATTCCTACACATGAACTTCCAAGTGCTGCTCGACCAGCAAAATCTTACATTCATCAACTCCGTGCAAACATTGGATACCGTCTAGAGAACTTAATGGTCGATGGAGGCATATATATATATATATATATATATATATATATATATATATATATAGAGAGAGAGAGAGAGAGAGAGGGGGGATGGGAGGGCTTAAGAGAATTCGTGCTGTCGGCTTACTTTGATGATGATGATCGATAATCATGATGATGCAAGCTAGTGTAATTCTAAGATAATAAATGTGAGGATAAAGTTAAGAGAACATCGACATAAACTGATGTGGATTTTGTTATGCGTAATCATAGAATCGAACTTATTCATTGGAATTAAGTCTTAATGTCGTCACTTCCAATGTATTGTTATATTTCTCTCTTTAGAGTTGTAGATCCTATCAATGAACACACTGCAAAATAATATTAAAATATACGTAAAGACGAAAAATCCTTACATGTGAACTACTGTCCTTTACAGAAGCCTTGTAGTTTGTTTTGTACAAAATTCTTCCAAGATGTTAATAAACATATTAGCTCTAAGATCAGGTCAGTTGTATAAAAACTTGAACTACTTTTTGGAAAATGCGCACAATATTCTTTGAATGATTTTCACACCCGTATTTTATTTTGGTGCATTAACATAATTTTGTTAATTGTGCTTAACATTCAATTTATAGTATCAAGTATTCCTAATTTACAAAGAGACATATTTGACTCACAGATGGGTCAATAACAGATACTACTACTCCAAATCCGAGTGCAACTGGGAGTAATAACAATGACGCGGTAATCTACTCTCAGGAGAGAGCTCCAGAACTCGAGCCTCACCACTAGGATATACAGTTTAATTTCATATCCATGACATCTCTTTGCTTTATTTATTTATTTGCATATCAAGCCTTTATCGGTTACTTAATTTGTAAATTATAATCATTTATATTATCAGCGTTTCATTGCAAACCTTTTTTTAATCACACTTTTTGCACACAGAAATATGGTTTCAAGTAAGTATTCCTATTTAATAATTATTTGTATACCTATATAGTTTCAAGTATTCCAATCTGATACAAATAATTTCTTAACGAAAAACTCTATAACTCCAGGTGAGAGTGAACCTGGGAGTAATGATAATAGGTTGCATATTCCACACTCCTCAAATTTCTCCGAACAGGAACCTCAGCATTAGATGCAGTTTAGTGTTAATACCCAGAACATATATTCAATAGATTATTCTAGACTATTGTTTGATTGATTTTAACTGCATGGCAACTTGTCTCGTGTTATTTTATGTCTAAAGGTTAGGGAATCACGTTCATTGTACGTTCATATTTACCTTTTTCTGTGTAGGTGTTTCTAAAGAGAAACAGTTCTATCAAATACGATTAATCTTTAAACATATCTATTTGATCTATACACGGGACTTTAACAGGTGCTACCACTCAAAAACAGAGTGGATCTGATAGTAATGACAATGAATGGATACTTCAAACTCCCTACACCTCTAGAACAGGATGCTCAGCATTAGATGCAGTTTAGTGTCACACATTCAACAGTTTATTCTATCCAAGATACCAAATCATGGTCTTCAACTATGGCAATGACTAGGAAAAGTAAGGTTAACTAGAGAGTAATAACTTCCACGCTGGATAATTCTACCCTAAATAAAAATAAAAACAAAAAACAAAAAACAAGTAGAAACAGATCGGGGAATAAACGTAAATCGTGTAAAACCTTTAAAATAATAAATACAGTAATTTCAAAATCATTATTTATTTCTGTTGTTAATGTGTGGAATATAATTGCGTTGTTACGAAAGAGAAAAATAAAACGACATGTAACTTATAAATAACACATTTATTTTGTTAAGAGAAACTGTTTTAACGGAATTTTAAATGACACACATTCAGAGACCCCACGACCGAAAACGTGACGCCCAAACGGAATTGGGGCTCTACATTGTTCTATTAAAGATTTTCGTCGACTTTTTTCCCCTTAGCAACGTAATGTTTTTGCCCAACGACCAAGTCAACTCCTACACCACCAGCTTAAAGCACGTAACCAATCAGATTTTAACGTATGACTCACAAAGTTTTGCATCTGTTTTCTTATAGTTTCACATTAAAAAAAACTCTTTTTCCATTTTTGTCTCTATCTTCGTTTACTTGAACGTTGGCATTTTACTCTTAGTCGTTCTTTATTTTCCGTTTTCTTCTTCTTCCTCATCATTTTGCCTTCATTTCGTTTACATTCTTCATTTGTTCGTCTATCAACTCTCTTCTCTTTTTACTTTCATTCTTTACGTTTTTTCTCCACTTCTTGCTTGTCAGTTTTTTAGAGATGTTCTTAAAGACCCTCTTATTATAATTATGTCCTCTTCTACACATTTCTTACATACATTTTTTTCTTTAGTATCCCTAAACTATTCCAAATCTTCTTCTTTCTTTTCTACTTCCTGTTACAGTCCTTTTCATTTTTCTTCATAGTAATTTCTACTTATCTTTCCTTATCTTTAATTTTACTTTCAAACTCATATACACTTCATTTTCCGTCTCTTACTGTTTGAAAAGTAACCCCCCTTTAACATGTATTTTCTTTTTTTCTTTTGGTTCCTTTTTACTTCTATGTCATTTCTAATCTCTCCCTCATCTGTCTCGTTTTTTTTTATGAGCACGTCTCGTCTGCTTCTTTTTTTCTCCTTTTTCTCCCAGCTTCCATTTATATTTTGATGTACTTTACTTTGCCACAGTTCTTTTTATCTTTTCGTTTTGTGCCAAAAATGTTGTTTTTTCATGTCATTTTGGTATTTCTGGCGTGGAATCGTTTTAAAGCAATTTCTATTAAACTAATTGATTGATTTTAACGGCATGTCAATATCTCTATGTTTATGTTTTTTTTGTCTTGAGATTAGGGAATTTTGTTTATTGTACGTTCATATTCACATTATATTTGTAGTTGTTTTAAATATTTTTGCACATAGTCCTATCGAATACGAATAATGTTAAAAGAGATTCATTTGACCCATAGATGCGACTCTAATAGATACTACCACCCCCGGTTAGAGTGGATCTGAGAGTAATGACAATGAAGAGGTACCCCACATCCCTAGATCTCCAGAATTGTATATTCACCATTAAATGTAGTTTAGTGTCATGCCCAGAACGCCCTATTCTGTAGGAGATACAGTCAGAAATTCTTTCCGACGGGGTGATCTCTTAAACTAAGTGAAGAAGCGTTTTATTAATTAAATGCATTACTTATTTTTGTTTTCTCATAACATGGTATTATCTTAAAAAGACTAGTATATTTTAACCAACCCCTCCACCTCGGGCAGGATGTGGCACAAGGTTCATTCTTAATCCTTTTAAAGGCAGATGAAAGGAGAAAATGTAACTCTACTTGGAAAAGTGTTAAGTGGTTTGAATTTAGAATTTTCCTTCTAGACTGGTTGCCGCGCTAAGCTTAAATAGCCCACTCTATCCTACTATTTACCTATAGATGGGAAGATAAAAGAGGGAATTAGTGAAATGCAAACAACGTCATGTAGAATTTGAACATGGATGGATGAGTCCGTATTCAACGACGATAACTTTTACCGTACGAGTCTTCCTTAAAATATTGCTACTCGGCGTAAAAAAAGGTCTATTGTGAAACAGGTCAGTTTCCTTGCATTGTTTAATTTAGTGATCAATTTTATATTATTTCTTAACTATTCTTATCGCCCTATTATTGTAAATCAACATTTCTCACCATAAAGATTTATAACATAACCTGGTTTGGGCGTAAGTAAGCTATTCATGTAACGTGAGTTGGGCAGAAATAGCCTGGTGGGGCACATCCCATCTAGGTCTACAAATGGTTTTTAATTCAGAGTTGGAGAGAAAACAATTAGATTCATACATTCCCTAAGGATATTAGCGCAATGTGAAATGTAAATAGTCTCGTTCAGCTGCAGAGACCACTTCCTACGACAATAACCATTACGCCACGAATGCATCCCACCATACGTGACCAAAAACAACTGATAAATTCTCTGCTAGTCACGTTTCTTTTGCACGTTTTCTAATTTGCTTTTCAATTCTTTTAATGATTCTTTTCTTTCGTTGTTTTTACTTTGTTTTTTGTTTTGTTTCTTTTTCTATTTGTTTTTTTCTTCACACTTCGGCTCCTCCTTTTCCATATCTGTATTTTTTATTTATTTCTAATTTTTCTTTCTCATCTTCTTTCGTTTGTTCTTTTCGTTTGTTCCATTTCCTCTACATCCGTTAAATTCTTTTTGTTTTACTTGCCGACTCTTTGGAACTCGCTTTTTTTTTTATTAAAACACAAACATTTTCATCTTTTTCTTCTAATTTTCAAAAATTCCTTTTTTGCAGCTTTGGTTTCAAAATGTCTCCTCCTCTTTTTTTATATGTTCTTCTGTGACTCCGATATTTTATTTGATGTTTGTAATATCTTCTCTGTCTATTTTTAAAGAATTTTTGCCTTCTTACTTTGATTTCAAGCAGATAAAACGAATATATTGAGTTTCATCCGCTTTTTGATATCATTAATTTCGTCACAGGGTCTGATTCTTGAAGAATTAGCAATACAAATAACTGGCAAAGGCTTGCGAAACTAATATGTTAACTGTTATGTTGAAACCTATTTTTCAGTATAGCGAAATTAACTCTTGAACAAGGAAGAGCTGGCATGTTCGCTTTGTAGGCCAGATAAAAATAAATGGCAAGAAAATGAAATAAAATAAAACTAATGAAAAAAAAAACACTAAGTGAAAAGAAAGCAAATGGGAATAGAGAATAACAATTACAAAAGTTAGATCGTTATAAAATCATTAAGAAGAATTGTTTTATAGGTATTTACCCAACGCAAGTAGGATGTGTTACAACATCCAAAAAGTATCCAACTTGTTATTTCGTATTAATGGATCTGCGAGAATATGTAGAATTGCTAAGTAGGATATTTATAGTGAGGTTAGGTCATTCCACTATCATATTAACAAACAATACAAATTGAAATTTAATTGATTGATTTTTACGGCATGTCAACCTGTCTAAGCTTATTTCATGATTAGAGGTTAGAGAATAACGTTCATTTTTGTACAGTTGTTTCTTCAGAGTTTTTAAAAATTCTTTTACTGCTCAGTCTTATCGAGTAGGAGTCATTTTAAATAGATATATTATCCCATAGATGAGGCCCTAACATGTACTACCACTACAAGTTCAGAGGAGACCTAAGATTAATGGATATGAAGGCTTACTCTGCACTTTTCAGATCCCTCAAACTGGAATTATTGTGTCAATTTCCATAGAAAATTGTTTAATTTCTAATGAGTATATCATCAAATATAAAATGATATGAATAAAATACATGTTTTTGAATCTATTTATTTATTTGGGTTGTCCTGAGTGTTCTTCTTCCATATATATATATATATATATATATATATATATATATATATATATATATATATGCTATTATTCATAAGTAAAGAATACTTAATATCATTGATAGATCATGTATATATAAGTTATGTTAGCGAAGACAAGAATTCAACGGCGCTTCATAAGTTTCTAGTCTATGCGATTTTCAAACCAAGTTGAAAATCGCATAGGCAAAGGAATTGTCAGTTTTCAAGCGGCATTTACTTCTTGTGTTCGCTAGGCTATATATATATATATATATATATATATATATATATATATATATATATATATATATATATAAATATATATATATGGACTTTCAATAAATCTTGTGATTTATTTTAAAAGGGGAAATTATTTTTAGAATTTTTTTTATAAATATAAACAACATTGTGTGGTGTTAGGTTATTGCAAAAATTAATTCAATCTCACAAAAATATTTATTTTGCCACTATTCAAAATGATAAAAAATTAATCAGAGCGCTCTAGCTTAGATCAGAGGTTTGTCATTACATTTCTGGTGGCCGAGGACTGTACACTACGTGGAATTTACATAAAAATGTGTCGTGTGTATGGAGAAGCATGTTTCAGTAAAGATATGCTTACAAATGAGCTAAATTGTTTTAAAAAGGTCAAAATAGTATTCAAGATTAGATATGTCAGGCAGGCTCAAACCTAAAATGTTGGATTAAATAATGTGATTATTTCGACAGAAGACTTACAATAAAGGATATTTCTAAGCAACTAGGAATTTGTATGGGTACAGTACACAAAATTGTGCATTATGTCTGCCTTATCTAACGTCAGTTAAAGGGTTTTCAAAATGTTAGCACCAGAACGCAATACTACATACCGTAGCAAGAACAGTGAAAACCATCAGTCTGGTTGGGAACAGCTGCCTGATCCTTTTTACATTCCAAATCTCTGATTTCCACTTGTTTGCCTTTCTCAAAGAATTTCTGCGTGAACAAATTTTCAAGTGATGATGAAGAGAAGAGCACTGTGAGCAAATCGTTCAAAATTCACTCCAAAGATTTCTATGCAGAAGGAATACAAAAGATTGTTTTTTAATGAGAAAATCTTTTACAGAATGGAGATTATACTGAAAAATAAAACAAAACATTTTTCCTGCAATTACAATATATATATATATATATATATATATATATATATGTTGATCATATATTTTGTTATTATTCATAAGTAAAGAATGCTTAATATCATTGATAGATCATGTATATATAAGTTATGTTAGCGAAGACAAGAATTCAACGGCGCTTCATAAGTTTCTAGCAATTTTTAGACCAAGTTGAAAATCGCATAGGCAAAGAAACTGTCAGTTTTCAAGCGGCATTTACTTCTTGTGTTCGCTAGGCTATATATATATTATATATATATATATATATATATATATATATATATATATATATATGTGTTGTGTGTGTGTGTGTGTGTGTGTCTGTGTGTCTGTGTGTGCGCATGCGTGCGTGTGTGCATGTAATACATACAACAACATACACCATCCGTGGGTAATAATAAATCATATATGTATTAAATGCATATATGATTTATTATTACCCACGGATGGTGTAACACAAAGAGTATGGCAACCCCTTTCACACGAGCAGAATGCGATACAAGGTCAATTTTTAAACGAAGTTCAAAAGCTTTGAATTTAGAGTTTTTCTTCTAGATAGCTTGCCATATGAAGGACAAAAACTTCAGTATACCCTACCTGTAGCTGGAGGGAGACTAGTTTAATTCATATATTTCTCAATAGTATTAGGCGCTATCTGAAATTGTAAACAGCCTCATCCTGGATTTGAACTCGAGTGTCCATTTCCCACGACGATATGCGTCAAATACTAAATTATACATAACTGAGATTACTAAAGCGTCGCAACTGGATATTTTTAAAGAAACAATTAAACATTTTTCCTAAGTTTGTCTTGCTTTTTGTTAAAAAAGGAACGACTCCAAAATGTTTGTCAAACATTTTGGATCAGTCCATTACAACGCAGAATTTCTCAACGTTTACTTTAATTGTTAGTGAATGAATTATAACATCAGATTTGATGAGTATCAAAATGTAACACAAAGTGTATGGCAACATATCCTCAATTGATCTTTTTCGAAAAATAACGTAATTTAAAGTGTCTTTCTTTTCAATTCCCCATTCATGTACATGTTGTAATGCCTGCTATTTCCAATGAGAAATACATTTGTCTTACGTAGCAAATCATTTGTAAACATAAAAGACAATTAGACAAGAAACATTTTAGTAGTCAATGAAGGAATCCTATTTTGTCGTCTGATGATTGTTTGATTGTTAGAACATTTAAATTCTCTGTTTAAATCCTTAAATATATTATTATCATAATTATCATTTCATTCCTTGCGAGTGTTTTATACCAATTTTAACTGGTGGTGTGTCACTAGATTCTCAGCAACAACAAGTATTCTCATGTCTTCTGAGAACTCTTCTGAGTATTCTATCTTAGCAATGCTGTTGTTTATATGGTCTTGATTCTTCTTCTGATCTCCAATTCCTCCAGTCTTATTTCAAAGCCTCTGGGGACCGTCTCAAGTTCACCAATTACATTGACATTCCTGCCATATTAATATTCCACACCTTCATCTCACGGACAAGATCCAAATATTTGTCTATTTGTTTACTTTCTTTTATTTTCACTCAATGGTTTTGTCTTGCAAAGTATTTTTCGTTTAATAGGTCTTATTGAATCGTTTATTCTGCAGACTTTGAGGTTCTCAATCTCTCTAGATACAATTCAATTTGACTTTTTCCTGCTTATTTATTTACTTATTTGTTTTTCTATCAATAACTTTATGACTAAAATTAATTAAATGGTAATTATTCTGAAAAAAAAAACAACAAAAAAACAAAAAACAGCGTAATGCATAGGGATGAAATAAATTCGATAGAATCAGACTGAGGAAATTTAATAATTTTCTTCAATCATAATATTTAATCATATATAGTAATATATAGTAATTAATAAAAAATAAAAGACCACGAGTGCTAACTGGTGTGAAAATCTCGCAAGATTTATAATAATAATCCAAAACAGATTTTATAATTATTTCTAACTTAAAATTTTCAAAAACTTCTAAACAATTAATGTTCACATCTGTTTCCATATATCATTACGTCAACAACTGCGTTTTCATTGAAAAAATCGTGTATATATATATATATATATATATATATATATATATATATATATATATATATATATATATATATATATATATATATATATATATATATATATATATATATATATACACAGGGTGGGCTAAAAGTAGGGTTACAGTTAACACTTAAACTTAATGAAGTAACTGAAACCCTACTATTGGCCCACCCTGTATATATATATATATATATATATATATATATATATATATATATATATATATATATATAGCCATCAAAATTTGGCGAAATGTTCAAATAACAGTAAATACTGGTAGAATTAATTATTTTGGATGTCGATTTTCGATTATAAAGAATATCTCTATTGTAGATTTCTTGTAAGTAACTGCAAAAAATATTTGCTCATGCGCATACTTCTTGTCTGATTTTGTCGACTGGAGAAAGAAAGGGAATGGAATTTTGTAGAGTCAGATTGACTTTACTTGTGCCAAGTAGGCCAAATCGTCGCTCAAACAAGTGAATGGGTAGATAAACTTTAAGAAATTGGGTAGGGTGAGAAAATGGAAAGGGAATTTTTAATGGGAAAATCACTGAAGCTCTCATATGTACAGTAAATGATTAAATGAAAATGAAATTCTTGCATGAAAGCAGAATGTTCAAATTCCAGAATGTTAACTCTTTCAGGAACGAATCCATATAAATCCTGCAAGCAAACATTTCTATTACAAGAAATTGCCTCGCTAATTTTAAAGTATCAAATCAGCCATCTTTGCAGGGTTAGGTCAAGGTTTCAAGGATTTTCATCTTTTTGATTCGACGTAGCACTCCGTTGTCGGCAGTGATTAGAATACCTCTACTACTAAAACAGAGGAGTGGCACGTAACTGAATCTGGTAGTGAAGATGATAATCTGGAGATCTGGGAAATGTAGTGTCTCCATTCAATCTGTTTTTTTCTTTTAGTTTGACGCACCAAAACACAGGGTCGCGTAGCTTTGAATCATTAAAAAAAACTCTCGTAAAACATGGTTACAATTATCTTATCGATTTTTATTCATGCATCTATGGGTCAACACGTCAGATTGACCTGGTGTCATATTTTACTCTCATCAGGAGGCAATCAGTTATCAACACAAAGTTTAGAACAATGTTAGATCAAAGCTTTAAGGAGTTTCTTCTCAGTGTAATTCATCATCTTGGATTTGACGTGGTAACTCACCCTGTTTGTGGACTTTATAATATGCTGTCTGTTTCCCCTGCAGAGGAGTAAGAACACCCCCACCAAGGAAAAGACAATCATTGCCCTGGGTATGACCTTAAACTGTATTCCAGTTTTGGAACTCTGAAGAGTTTTGATCATTGTCATTACTCCTGTGTCCACTCCGGAGTGGTAATACCTGTTTAGATCTGTTTTAAAATTATTTATATTAGATACGAATGCTTGATATCATATAACCGTGAGCAAAAGAAAAATTCATAAAAATATAAATATAGATATATCAATGGAAGCAGTTCCTTAACCAATAAACATAATATAATACTTGATGAGTTGAAATACCGTTAAAATCAATCAGTTGATGAAATGGTGAAAATTTAAGAACTGATTTGCAGAAAAACAGGTCAAAAATATAAGAATGACGTATGGAATATATTTCGTGTGCACAAAAGGTTGCATCACAATAATCAAACAGTTTTCTTGATATTTACATTTCTTTATTAGTTCCTATTTTCAGTCACTCAGGCCGAATTTCTGCTGCATTTCAGGCAGCAAAAGACACTGGTCTCTACTTGATCTCAGATAATAATTTATGACGATGGCCTCATCTCATTAAATGGCAAGACTCTGAAATTAGTAGAACAGTTCATATACCTCGGTAGCAATATCTCATGTACGGAAAGCGATTTTAACGTACTCCGAAGTAAACCATGAACTGCCATTGAGAGGTTAACAATCATATGGAAATTTGAACCACTCCAAAACCTAATAAAAAAGTTCATTAGCCAGATGCCTTCACCACGGAGACATATGTATATGTATAAAAGCCGATTCAAGATAATTCAAAAGATGGCATTCACTCAACAAATGTGTATTTCACTTCGCCAGTACATTTTCTGCCCCTTCTTTTATGCCTTTGAAAACTTTAAAAAAAAATTTTAAAAACACTTTTTCACATTTATTTCCTGACGATGATCTAAGGTCGAACCTAGTTGAATACGATAAAAACCAAATAACATAAAAGAAATATTTGTCTTATCACTTTTATTCATTTAGCAACTTTCAGTTTCTTGCTTATGCGTTTGAAGATTGAATTGGTGAGAAACTGACAGTTACCAAGCAGAAGATAAAATAAATAATTATAAAAATAATAAAATAAGTCGGCTGTAGCGGTGTCATTATACTGCGCTTGGACTTTGACTCTCGGAGAAAAAGCTACATGTTAACTATACAAGGATGCTGCGTGCTGATTTGAACAACTTATGGAACCAATATCCTATAAAACAGTATGACGAGCAAGACATGATGAGCAATGTTGAAAAAGTAAGGACAAGCTCGTAAGAAACGTTTACCAATGAAGTCCTTAGTCATGGACATACCAGTGTTGGCTGACCAGCAACAAGTTACATTCATCAGCTCTATGTGGAAACTGGATGTCGTCTAGATGACTTACAAAGTGGGATGACTTAGAGGAGCATGCGGTGAGATAGATAGATAGATAGAGATCGAGAGAGAGAGAGAGAGAGAGAGAGAGAGAGAGAGATCGAGAGAGAGAGAGAGAGAGAGGGGGGGAGAGAAAAGAAATCCATACTGTGGGCACGCCTTGGGGATGATGATGAAAGAATTTTAGAGATTATGCATAATAATACAAATTATTTCTAGGACCGTGTGCAACAAATACTCTCAAGAAACAACTACATAAAAAATTTAAATATAGAAATCTAATGAACGCGATCCTCTGACCTCTAAGCATAAAATAAGCTGAAACGGATTCATATATAATCTTTAATGTATGGCAAATAGCATAAAGTTAGTCTAAGAAAGAAAAAGAAAAATCTGTTTGTACTGAAAACTCGTTAAAATAAAGTGAATACTTTCTATTTACATACGAAATATCTGAATATGTAAAATTTAAGCGGCAATTGAGTTTATATTTCAGTGGAATATTTCATTTTAGTTTGGATTGCAGGAAAATGGTCTAAACTTAGTCAAAAAAGTCCCAATGAAAGCAACAAATTTCAGTTTAGAGTTTACTTTAACATTTTCGGATAGAGTCATTTATTAATTCTTATCGCAATAATAAACAAAAGTGAATTAAAATATCAAATGTTTTTTTTGTTTTTTTTTAATGATACAAGTACTAAATCGTTCAAAGTTATTTATAATCATTATTAAATGTGAACCAAATAGAATTTAAAAAAAATGTTTTTTGGGTTTTGGTGAATTGTTTGTAAAAAGGACATGATGACATGAGACGAAATCAGAAGACTTTAATTTTCCTGGTTAATTTAAAGGGTTTTATTTAAAAAAATTTTTTTACTTCCAATTAAGGGTAGAAGAGGTTACAACTTATGCTTTCTTATTTCTTGTTAGAAGATTGATAAGAAATATTTCAATAGTCCAACCAAGGGAATCCAAGAAAACATAAGGTTACATAATACCTAAAAATACTAATGAGTTGAATATTCCATGTCCACTTCTCAGTTTGACTAAGATGAGAGTGATTGATTCATATTAACGGCAGGTCAATCCGTCTAGGATTATTTTATACCTATAGGTTAGAAAATTGCGCTCATTGTGCGTTCATGTCTGAATTTATGAGATGATGTTTGATAATTTGTATAATTCAGATTTTTCGGACTGTTGTCCTCATCTTCTTTGTCTATACACAAAGTTTCCGTCGACGCGCCCTCTAGTTTTCTTCGTATGTTTCTTGTCAAACTCGGAAATCTTTTTGTCAAATTCATGAGACTGCATATCAAAATCGAGAGCCTTCATAAAACGTTCATATTAACATTTTATTTTTGTTATTTATATTTACATTTTAGTGTAATCATTTTTTAACAGTTTTTGAAACTATCTTGCACACTCCTATTAAATACGAATAATGTTTAAATAAAACTATTTGACCCATATATAATTGACCCCTACAGAGATCTCTACTCTGGCTTAGCGAGGCACAGGGCGTAATAGCAACGAAAGAGTACTCTATACTTCCCAGATCTCAAGAAGTGGAGCCTTACCATCAAATGCATTTGAGCTTTATGCCCAGGGCTTTCGGTTTTGAGAGGTTTTACTCCTATGGGGGTGGGGTACAGTCAACATATTCTAAGGGTGGGAAACACATAATTGTGCAAAGTAGCACATCCCATATTCATGAGACTTAGATCTGTGCAACTTTTTCTTTCTTTCTAAACTAAAAATTACAGTCGAAGTATATCATAAAGTTAGAACAAAATAAAGTTTTAATATTATGTACTTAAAACCTGTTTTAAGATTTGTTTCATTTCAAAGTAGCTTTTTAGTTTATATGGAGGTTGCAGTTTGAATTTGATTTATTGAAAAACAAAACAACATATGATTAATAGTAAAATTGATACACACTGCAGTTATTTTTTTTATTTCGTATTTTAACATATTCACATTTAGAACAACTTCTTCTCGAGTTTTTCTTTTTAATGATATACATTTCATGGGAATTGATTAAACATATATTCACTGTGCATTCAAAATTAAATGAGAACCTAAGAGAGTCAACATGTAGTGTATGTATTTACCAACCGCCACAGTCATGAACAGCGGAGAGTTAAGTTGGTTGTAATTCACAGTTTTCTTACCCTAGACTGGTTGCTTAACCAAGGTTAAAAAAATACAGTCTGTTCTACTATTTACCTACAACTGGAGGGAGAAAGAGATGGGTTAATACTTTCCCAAGGGCATTAGTACGAAGTGAAACGCATGTAGCCTCATTCAGGATTTGAGATCAGGTCAACAATTCCATTTACAACTACGATAACCATTATGCTAAGATTCAATATATAGTGTTGATGAAATAGGAATATTACCACAAAGTTACTTTTAGGAATTTTAAGAATTTGCTTTATGCTTAGAGAACAGATCGGTTGATAATGTGGCATCACATCACTGGGAACTTTTAATTTTTAGAAAAAGCAAACAACCAGAAAACCAAAACCAAACAACTCCTTTGATCTCTATGGAAATCTGATCTTTCTGATAAAATAAAACGGGAATTCTTCCAAGCTTTAGACGTAACAATATTACTGAATGGTTTTATTACTTGGACTCTAACAAAACAGTCGGAGAAAAAAAAATCTAGATTGGAACGACAAAAGGTTGCTGCGTGCTGTTTTGAACCAATTTTGGAAGCAACACCCTACAAAGAGTTGTATAGTCATTTAATGTCTATCTCACAAACCATCCAAGTAAGACGAGCAAGATATGCTGGGCACTGCTGGAGAAGAAAGTGACATTCTCCTATGGACTCCTACACGTGTACATATCTGTGTCGACCGACCAGTAAAAACTTACATACATCAGCCCTGTATGGACACTAGATACCGTCTGGATGACAGTCCAAGTAAGATTCCGATAGGGATGAATGTCGTGAAAGTGCCAACGGAATATTTGCTGTTGACATGACTTGAGGATGGTTTCTCCTAAATATCTTCAGTGTCCATCTTCCGTGCCCACCCGACAATAAGAAAATATAGTTATTTAAAACAGAAATGAACATTTTAAAGCTACATTACTTTTTAAAGTAAAATTAAAGTCTCTTGAGATTTTCAAGAATCCTATTAAAGTCAGTCAAACCAATAGGGGTGGGACTTTTCCTGTGAATTCAGCTAAGACAGGAGAAAACTGAAATGACCAACACCATTAACCAACATTATTTTCGATATAATATCCTCTGTATTTTTTTTGCTTCTTCAATTTTCCATTTAATGTTTTCTCCCTTTCCCATCACTTCTTCGTCTCTTCTGTGTGTCTGTGTATATTCGAATTAATTTTCAATTTTTAGTGTTTCTAATTTTGACTAGTATTTTCTTTTATTATTTGAATTTTAATTTAAAAAATTGTCAATCTTTATTTCTCGTGAAGTTAAAAAAAATACCAGTCAAAATTATGAAGACAAGTACGACAACCATTAATAATAATCAGTTCCAGCGGACCACATAGTAAAAATGAAAGAAAGTAAAAGGATAGACAAATACTTGGACTTTGCTAGAGAACTGAAAAAACGTGAAAACCGACTGGTAAAACTTTGGTAAACAGATGAAGAATCGAGACCATCCAGACGGCATTGTCAAGATCAACTAGAATACTCAGAAGAGTCCTAGACACCTAAGGAGACTTGTCTCTCAGACTTCAATGAATGAGCAATGTGAAAAACTCACAAAGAGTGATATTATCATTATCATTATCATGTTTTAACACCTGTCGTAGCTGGTGGTTCACTGGAGGCTGTGACATCAAGTCTCCTCAGGTGTCCATGACTCTTCTGAGTATTTTAGCCGATCCCAACACTGCTGTAGTTTGGATGGTCACGTTTCTTCTTCTGATCTCCAATTCCTCCAAATTCTTTTCCAGAGCTTTCGGGACCGTTCCACGGACAACAATTACAATTGATACGATCTTCCCCTTCATGTTCCAAAGTTTCCCCAGTTCTCTAGCAAGGTTTAAGTATTTGTCTATCTTTTTGCTTTCTTTCATTTTCACACGGTGGTCGGCCGGGACGGATAAATCCACGAGATGACAGGTTCTCTTTTACTTGTTGATTAATACTAGGTCCGGTCTCCTGGCCGGGATTAGGTGATCCGTCTGTACCCCGAAGTCCCAGAGAATTTTATGCGTATCCTTCCCAAGGATAGGTTCAGGTTTGTGCATATATCATTTGGTTGTATGATCAAAAGTGAATTTCTTGCACAATTCCCAGTGGATTACCTTTCCCACAGGGTCGTGCCTTGTCTCGTACCCTCTTCGCGCTAGTTTGTTGCATTCGTTTATTATATGATTGACCGTTTCCTCTCTCTCTCTCAACACATTCAACACTTGCTATTCTGCTACGTTCTATTTATTTTTGCCTCCATATAATTTGTTCTAATGGAAATTGTCTTGTGCTGCGATTATAAGCAATTCGGTTTCTCTCTTGATATTTCTCCTTGACATGTCGTGGTGTCCATGTCTTCTGATGTGATATCCCCTTCAGGTTGACGATTGAACTACCCATCTCATTGTTTTTCTTCCCATTTCTGGTTTTTAGATTTTGATGTATTTCTGTTTGTCAATGTGTTGTAATTGCTTTTCCTAGCTGGTGCAATTAGTATTTCCTTACTTTTATTAGCGTATTCGTCAAGTGCTCGGATTGTCGTATTTACACAATCTTCAATGTAGACAGGACACCTTTCCCCCTCTTTCCTTCGCACATAGAGTCTTTCTGTGTTGTCTCTCGGGTGAAATGCTTTGTGCATGGTTATTATTATAATTATTATTATTATTATTATTATTATTATTATTATTATTATTATTATTTATCCCCGTGAAAGTTTTTCACACCCACCTAAGCTGGCGGTTTACAGGAGGCTGAGTGACAGCAAGTCTTCCCAGGTCTCGAGGATTATTTTGAGTTTTCTAGCTGATCTTAACAATGCTGTTATTAGGATGGTCTAAATTCTTCCTCGGATTTTCAATTCCTCCTGACTCTTTTTAAAACACTTTGGAACCGGTCCAAGTGTCCCAGTGACGATTGGTACGACCTTTCCGTTTATTTTCCACAGTCTTCTAGCTCTCTGGCCAGGTCCAAGTTTTTGTCTATCTTTTAGTTTTCTTTCATGTTCATTCTGTGATCAACTGGGAAGACATAATCCATGGGATGTTACGTTTTCTTCTCGTTTGCTCAGATCATGGAATTAGCGGCTGTCGACATGGCTCATATAAAGAGCAAAGACACGAATGTCTTGCATTAAATATTTACCACAAAACAGATTTCAGATGAGATCCAAAAAGAGTAATGTGGCAGAAAATGGCACGATGGAAATATACAGTATCCATCATGGGGAAAATTGTTTCAAGTGTCCAAATAGGAATTATTTTTCGAGTGCATAAACAAACAGAAAAACAGAGCCACACTATATACAAGAGCAAGACACACGTAATATGTTTTGGTATTGCCTCTTCATTCCAACAAATTTTGCCTATTTCGACGACATCATAATCTGAAAGTAACTATGGATGAACATAATAGTAACCTGTGTGTTGCATTAAAGGGATTACAGGATACAGGACACTGTTTTAAAAGCGATAAATGTGAATTTAAAAAATCGTCAATTTCATATATGGGATATAGCATTAATTCAGAACTCAAGATAAAGTTAATGTAATTTGTAATGCGTCTTGGACCATCTTGTTACTCTACTATGATCAACTGTGCCGCCATCTTTCGCACAACAAATGTTTTGGTTGCTTCTACGTCGTTATGGATGAGCAATTCACAACGTGTCATCGCACCAACTACCACGATACTACCACCCACAGTCGGTACTTCCCATAGATTGAATTGCTTCGATCATGTGATATACGCACCGCAAACTACCGCGTACCAAAATATTGTAAAACTTTTGACTCATTTCATAAGATTATAATTTATAGTCGTCTTATTTGGGATCATACTAATCCATTTTAAATTTTTCGAAAGTAGGCAAAGGCCGACATAGTGTTAAAACTTGGTTTGCTTTTAGTATTATTTCAGATGTTTCTGAATCGTTGTAACATTATGTAGGCTCATGCCTTCTAGTCTTGCATAACCTTTCTCCTTTATTTCCCTTCTCCTGACCCCATTAGCGTGAAATTAGCGTTTAACCGCGATAAATCTGTTTCCCTCCCGGCATAAATTCTACTTAACTTAAACAGTTAACGTTGAGAAATTTTAGGCTGGCTCTTATTTTTAAGAACCTCTGGCCATTTTGGTTAATTCACACTGGTTATCAATTTTAATCAATTTAACTGATAGTAAATCATCATCATATCGTATTAACAGCACAGATTCCTTTGACTCTCTCACACCATCTATCGCTATCAGCCATTGCTCTTGGTAAGTTCTTCAGATGAGTCGTTTTTCGTTTCTTCCTTACTTCCCCAGCAGTGCACATCATGTCTTGCTCGTCTTAATCGAGAGGTTTGTGAGATGGAGAGTAGATTGCTGAACAGCCGCTTCTACGATTTGTTCAAAACAGCAAACAGCATCCTTGCGTGGTTTCCATCTAACTTTTTCTTCAATCGTTTCGTTCTATTCAAAGTAGTACTGCCACGCTATGAGCTTGGTAGAATTCCCGTTTAATTTCATCAGAGAGATAAAATTTTTACATGGAAAATAGCCTCTCAACAGTTGTCCCTGATTTACCCATGCGTATGTTAACATTCCTTTTAGTAGATGAGATATTGCTACCGAAGTATATGAACAGTTTTACTAATTTTAGAGGCTTATCCTTTAATGAGAAGATGGCATCATCTTCATTAGGACACATGAACTCTGTCTTTGAGTATGCGTAGAGACCAATACCTCTTTAAGAAGCTATTTTATACCCCATTTTTATTTTATACCCCATTAATAGTTTGTGATTTGAAGATTGAAGTAGACAAAAGATTATAATGAAAATATTCAGGACCATTCAAGCGGGTTCAAACATATTCAACCTGTATCCCCTGCACAGGGGTAATACTCACCAAAAAGAACTTCCTTGTTATAACACCAAACTGTACCTAGGAGTTATATTTCTAGAACTCTGGGGAATGTGGGGTATCTATTCGTTGCCATTACTTCCGGGTACACATTGACTTGGAGTAGCAGTTACTATTAGGGTTCCATCTATAGGTGAAATAGTTCTGTTTCTAAATTGTTTGTTCGAATAGAATTATTGAAATCATATAACAATGTGCAAATTAATAGTATTAGATAGAAATACTTGAAACCATATAACTGTATTCAAATTATTTGTATTAAGAATAGATCCATGAAGCTCTATTGTTTAAAAGAATTGTAATCATTTGTTAAGTTTGAATTTTATCGTTGCTTCAAATACTTGATATCAAATAACTGTGTGTAAATAAATGGTTATTATGAAACATGAATATAAATATGAATATTAATTATAACATATTATTGCTTAAAAAGATTGACTATGACATTAAATAAGCCAACAAGAGTTGACATTCTGTAAAACCAACCAATCAACCACCAATTATCTGTAGAGTCGAAGTATATGTAGACATTTTGATGAGGTTTCTGTTCATCAGTTTTTGATACACTCCGAATATAACACACACACACACACACACACACACACACACACACACACACACACACACATATATATATATATATATATATATATATATATATATATATATATATATAAGTCACGTTTTATTTACATCATATACATTGCAGTTCAAAGGAAAAAAGCGTAATAATAAACTGTTTGTAAACATGAATATGAAGATCCTGACACTACTGTTTTTCACCTAATCGAAGTCAAACTTTTCCTTTTTTTTTTTTAGAAGACAGCAAATTTAAATTAGGTATACAAATAAATAAATACAAAGAGAATGCAATATCTGATATGGCTTCACAATGATATTCGTTTATGTAAAATAAGGATTAAATTCTGATAGTTTTTTTTATTTGTCTTCGAATGTTAGCCGTGTTTGTCAGTTCGTTTCCATGAGGAATGTTTCGTCTTTTTCCTATAACTAATTTCCGGAAGATGAATTATTTCTAATATACAAAGTATCGATTACATTCACTTCATATATTCTGGCGTGTTTTCTTCGAAAGCCCCTTTTTTGCTGTTTGTATCTCAATTCTAGATTTCAAAAGGCATTTTGCTTATTGTTCATAATTCTTTTGACTGACAGATATAAAATGATAAAAGAAAATATTTTAGAAAAAAAAGAAAGAAAAAAGGAAGAGCTGATTAGAACGTACTTTTTGTTTTGTCTATGAAAAAAAATCAGTTTTATATAAGATTCACATAAAATCTTTCTCGGATGATATAATTCAGAAATTGACTCACAAGTCACGTGTTCAGTTTCAAGTAATAACTCGGTTTCTATTATTGATTTCACTATACAAACTACATATACACGCATAAAAATAATTGTTTTGAAAGTGCAACACACACACACACACACACACACACACACACACACACACTTATATATATATATATATATATATATATATATATATTTGTGTGTGTGTGTATGTGTGTGTGTGTGTATGTGTGTCTGTGTGTTAAAAGAGGTTCAAATCGAATGACAAACCCGTGGTGAAGGCAATCCTTCAAAGAAAAGTTAATTGCAAAATCAAAACTATTGAAGGAAGCTCCAGCATCAAACGTCATCTGACTTGTAGGTCTCTATTTAATGGGAAAAGTATGGGGTGTAGCTATGGAAGCACAGAGATTAAAATAAATGCCATGTAAGCATATCCTACATTAATACAACGACTTATATATGTCCTGCTTCCTCATAATCTTGTATATCTTTCTAGTATAATTAGTTATTAATCAGGATGTTTTATGGTAAAGACGACTATCATCTGTAACATGTGATATTCAACACACACACACACACACACACACACACACATATATATATATATATATACGTGTGTGTGTATGTGTGTGCGAGTTTGTGTGTGTGTTCGTACGTATATATATATATATATATATATATATATATATATATATATATGATGGACTCTCCCGTCGATCAACGTATGAGTGTTTATACATCCACACAGTGATTTGTTTATAGTCGTGAAGGCTTGTGTTAGAGCATCCATACTTTTTGACACAGTCGATAGGAAATATATATATATATATATATATATATATATATATATATCGTCTTTAGCAAACGCAAGGATGACAACAACAACAACAACAACAATATATATATATATATATATATATATATATATATATACCTCCTAAACAAAATCAATAGTATCAAAACAATATTACAAGAAGCGATTCTGGTCACAATGGATGTCAGATCCATATACTTTAACACAACAAGGAACTTTCAGGCTTAGGCGAACACCTCAACAATGGAACAACATAAAACCCCCCTACAGAAGTAATAACAACACTAATGCAACACATTTTAACATTAAATAATTTTAACTTTAACGGTCGACACTTCATTCATTGCCACCCTTCTAAGTTGTTTCAAAATTCTAATTTACTTACATTTTATCTCCGTATCTTAGTATGTCTTAGGGTTAAATGGTTATTGTGTAGGGCTCCCACATTTAGCTAAACTTATCTCATCTCCAATATTTTTGGTGCTTATTTTTATTCATAAGAAACAAACTACTAAATCAACGAGAAGAGATTGTAACGAGATACAGACACAGAAACAAATTCAAAATATAATAATAATACTATAAACATTCATGCGTATGTGCTATCTATCTATCTATCTATCTATCTATCTATATATATATATATATATATATATATATATATATATATATATATATATATAAGTCTAATGAGTCAGAAGAACCTAATATTAGTTTCGCTTAATGCTCTTCAGGGCTATTATATTATATTTTATATATATATATATATATATATATATATATATATATATATATATGTATATATATATATAAGCCACCTCCCAGGATCCATCTCGATAGGGAAAGGAAAAAAAATGATTACTCAAAAGTAAGTAGAATTAAGATTATGTTCTTTCATATGAAATGAAATCCCACGGAATAGCGGAAAAATAAAAATAGACACATAAAGTCATTAACCACCTGAATAATGTAGATAAGGATATTACATGTAGAAAAAAAAAATGCATATACTTTCAAACACCTGTGAATTATACTCAAAAGAAACCCACTGACAAATAGAAGAGAGGTAGATATACGTGGAAGAAAGGAGAAAATCAATAAAATGAAAAAATTAAATAATAAATGAATAAAAATAGGCACCAAAAATATTGGAGACGAGATAAGTTTAGCTAAATGTGGGAGCCCAATACAATAACCATTTAACCTTAAGACATAATAAGAAGTTGTAAACACGAACTAGATCTAAATTAAGATAAAAAAAATGACCCCACATAGAAGGAGGGGCATCACAGTCTAACTAGGTGAAGACTAAAGAGTACAACTCAGTGGGTTTATAGATAAGGAATTTTGATAAAAAAATAACACTAGACAATAACAGACAAGCACCGCGACTACTAAAGGGAGAAGTCGGAGGGACATCAAAAAACAAAATCCACTAATCAAAAAGACGCTTGAAAGGAAAAATACACACATATCGCCCCTGGCAGCGGGGAGAAATGTATCTATGTAAATTGAATTTGGCCATTTGCCAGTTTGAATAAAATAAAAAAGTGGTCTGACAAAGCTCGGTGGGCCTCAGATACCCATGAGTGGAAATGGTCCATAATCCCGATACCCCTGGTATTTAAGGCCTTTTTATTCACAAATATATATATATATATATATATTATATAAAAATAAGAAATATAAGCATGAACAACAAATGTCTAGCAAGCCTAGATATTAAATCACTTTACACAAGTATCCCGATTGACAAATGCATCGTTCGTTTAGAAAACTATCTAAAAAAAATTAATAATACATTCCTGTAAACAAGATAATCCAAATTTGCAAACTTTGCACTAAAAATTGTTTTTCCAATATAACGGGACTTTTTATAAACAGAAATTCGGATTACCGATGGGGTCACCTTTCAGTTGTGTATTAGCGTGCTTATTCCTTGAATTTTTAGAATCCGGTTCCTTTAAATTTATTCTACCTAATAGCTCTAATTTTTTCCGTTACATCGATGACACGTTATTCATTCACCCACCCAAATTGTAATTTAACTGATATCATTGACAATATATATATATATATATATATATATATATATATATATATATATATGCTATTTTCAGCCGAGAGTATATTTGGAAGGATATGTGCTTTTTAATTTTAGTCAGACCTAATTTTTTTGAAAGTTAATTCATTTATGTTTAATTTGGCGGGATTTAAACTACTTAAATGTGAGGCTAAACAAATCGAGAAAAATCAATCTCTGAATACATATTTCGACCTATTAGGTCTCATCAGCAGAGTTATAGATACGAGGACCGCCTAGCGTGTGACTTGAACCCTTTGTGCCGAAACGGCACGCCGGTATCTTACCATCACGCCAAACAGAAATCGCAATTTTGTCTCGCTTTGTTTAGGTATAAATGAATGCTACTAATATCACATTTAAGTAGTTTAAATCCCGCCTAATCAAACATAAATGAATTAACTTTCAAAAAAATTAGGTCTGACTAAAATTAAAAAGCACATATCCTCCAATATATATATATATATATATATATATTTATGTTTAACATTTTTTTTGAAAAAACAAATGATGTTAATAGTTTGCTGACAGAATCTGTTTCGACCGTTTTAATAGAGCGGTCTTCATCAAGAGCAACATATGAATGAAAGACGGAATAAATAACCGTAAGATTAGGAGGTACAAACGAACGCTTGTGTTCGATTCTGGAATTTAAAAAGAATGCGTATTCTGTGTTAAAAACTCATACTGTTGGATTAACTTCCATTTACTTTCATACTGTCCATTGAAAAAAACGAAATATATAATCTACCACACTACGGATTTGTCAACAATACACATTCTTAGAAACTTTACACCTTTCTTCAATTGTGCTGTGGACTTTTAACTTACTTTTTGTAGCTGGAATATATCATGAACATTTTTGATAGTTATTATATACTTTTTTTATATATTTTTACATTAAACTCTTTTGAGTTTTATTATGGATTATAATGCTTCTGATTTTTAAAAATAAAATTCATTTTATTTTTAACACAGAATACGCAGTTTTAAAAATTCCAGCATCGAACACTAGCGTTCATTTGTACCTCCTATTTTAACGGTTATTTATTCCGTCTTTCATTTATATGTTGCTCTTGATGAAGACCGCTCTATTAAAATGGTCGAAACAGATTCTGTCAGCAAACTATTAACATCATTTGTTGTTTTTTTTAATGTTAAACTTTTACTGTCGGGTTAACTTCCATTTACTTTCACACACACACACACACACACACACACATATATATATATATATATATATATATATATATATATATATATATATATATATTGACAGATTCTTGCTTATTTGATTTTCGAACCAAGTTTTATTGAAAATTACATAGGCGTGAAACTGTCATGTGCCCAGCACCGTTGAATTCATGTTCTTGCTACCCTAATTTAAATATAAATGCTCTGTCAATGATATTGATCACTCTTTACTTTTAAATATAGCAAACTATTGTAGCTTAATTATTATAGTCTACGGAGAATTAGGGGATTGAAAAGAAAACCGTAATCGGGCTTTCTGGAGAAAGAGAAGAAAAAGAAATAAGAACAAAGATAGGTTAAAGTTTGGAACGGTAAGCACTCAACGGGGAGGGCCAACCATTGACCGACCAATGACCCTGGAACTAAAGTTAAAAATAAAACCGGAAGTCCTGGTTTCTGTGGAGGAGCAAAAGTGACCCTCCCAGCCCCGGGGTGAGAAACGGAAGAAGAGAAAAATCGGTCTTTTTTTCGGCTGGGTCTTCGTAAGAGGTAGACGAGGCTTCACGGTTTCCCTGTGACGTGTTTCGCACTGTAGTACCAAACATGATTTTGACCTTACCCCGCCTCTCTCTCTCTCTCTCTCTCTCTCTCTCTCTCTCTCTCTCTCTCTCTCTCTGTCTCTCTCTGAAATAGAATCCACGAGGCTAGAAAGAAATAAGCAACCCCTTTATGAATATACGACTTGCATATGTTATTTCTAAACTGACGACGACCACTACTACTAACGACTATGCAACATTATATTTTCAATATGTTCACACATTGTAAAATTAAAGATCTATTGCCAAAATTAGGTTTCTGTGAAATGAAAATAAGTGAAATTTTACGAAAAAAATCAATATTTTGTGTTAGCGCCTTTATTTTCTATTATTGCTTGTAGTCTTGCTGACAATGACTTCACCTGTTTTGCACAAACAGTTTCTATGATGCTTTTGTTTCTCTCCAATCCGATGCATATTTTCGACTCTGCTACGTTGGATGGTTTTCGTTCTAATTCAGAGCACTATTCACAAGTGGGTTAAATCCGGTGACCTTCTAGCGAAGTCTTGCACTTTTACTTCAGCAGAATTGCAGAGTGTTTTGAATCGTTGTAATGATTTTCCGTTCATTGTCCTTTTTTTTGGATCATTGCCACATCTCTTGTTCTAAAGTGAAAACTGCACTTTTCTTTTATTGCTGTAACCTTTATGATTCAGTCGATGATTTATGATTCAGTCAATGAAATAATTATTTCGTATGATATCATAGGCCATGATACCGTTTGTAATAGAAACATTTAGGGTGCACACTCAGTGTTATCATCATAATCACTGGTGTGTCCATGTATAGGAGTCCATTGAAGAACTTCGACGAATAGAAATTCAACTTCTGCAAATGTATTTAAATTTGTTCTTTTAATGTGAAACCATTTTCTTTCATTAGATCTATTGGCGTTCATCGTGACAGATTATGAATAAAAATGGTGCCAATGCATCTTTTTTGCAAAATTCTAGCAACAATGTCAAAAAAATCTGTGTCACTATTTGATTAACTAACCATGGTTTACTTTGTTTACTTTCTTGTGTCTTCCTCAACCAATCAATTCATTAAACTTTCGTATAAGCTTACATAATCGACCTGATTTCTCGTATACATTTCCAACATTTCGACTTTTCTTGTGACTTTACACACGTTTACCAATAAAACCTTTGCTTAATTTCAGCCTTGTAGCCGCTCTTTAGTTTTTTTAAAATAAAATACATATTCAATCCAACCGAGGGAGAATACTTTTCCCTTATGAAACAAAATGTCTGTATACTGAAAAACGTGAGTATATATATATATATATATATATATATATATTATATATATATATATATATATATATATATTTTACACACACACACACACACACACACACACACACACATATATATATATATATATATATATATATATATTGCGAGGAATGGGTGAATTTTGACCATATACAGTCATCAATTTCACGCATTCGTTTTATTTGATTCAGGTTTTGTCTATTGTGCAGCAAAGTAGAGTTGGTTGAACATTGTCAGTGTGGAAAGCAGTGCAATAATGCAATTCCCTCCTCCCGAAAATTTGGAAATGGCATCCTGTACTGTTTGACATCCACTTCGCAAGCTCTAATACGAAGATTTCAGAGTATTTGGGTATCAATCTGAAGACAATTTAAAATATTGAAAATAGTTGGATGAGTTCAATGATGATTACGATGATACGGCAACGTAGAAGTTTCAATCGGATCCTTCTAATAAGAAGGAACTCCCGTATCTGTTTGGGAGATCCAGTCCATGATTGACAATGATAATGGCAAGTCAATAAGATCCATATCCAGAGACATTGAAGTGCCTGAGTTTCTTATCAGGCAGTGTAGGAAACATGAGATGAGATAGGACCATTTTTATAACGGGTCGTGAAGGACACGATGAGATACCACAGTGGAAAGCTTTTTCAACAAACCGAATCATCCCCTCCAGTCGGACATGCTTTGGCGTTTCCCAGATGCTTGTTCAAAGGTCGAAACAGTATTTTACATGAAGACGAGCTAGAAAGTCCCACAATAGTGAGCATACCTGAAATGGGGATTTCAGTTAATACGCTCAATTTGGCTAACATAAGAGTTACAACAGAGAGAGAGAGAGAGAGAGAGAGAGAGAGAGAGAGAGAGAGAGAGAGAGAGAGAGAGAGAGAGAGAGAGAGAGAGAGAGAGAGTTTCTGAACAAATGGAAAACTCTTTGGTTATAGCGCTTTATTTTTGAACTTTTAATCCCATTTTTTAAATTTTACCCAATCTGTTATTTCCTCCCCCATCCCCTAGTGAGAACCACCAACTAAGCTTAAAAAAGCAAGGCTCTCCTATAAAACGGATGGAACACTCTCTGGTGGAATTTACATATATACAGAGCTGTGTATTTATCAGTTAGAATCCTCCTCCCAGTTTGTAGGTGACGATGGCTGAGTGGTTAAGAAGCCTGACTGATGTTGAATCGGTTGGGTTTCTATCCCGGCTGAAGGTAACCTGCAAATGTTTGGCCTCACTGAAGAGACGTGGTACATTGAAGCACACTGGATGAATATATATATATATATATATATATATATATATATATATATATATATATAACTATTCATATATATATATATATGTGTGTGTATGGGTGTGAATGTATAATAGTATATAACTATAGAGATATTTTTGTTGTGCTGAAAATATTCAATTTGACGGAAGATATTTCGATAATTTGTTTCTATTGATAAAGCAGATCTTTTTTTATTTGCTGCACCTGTGTGTTCATTATGCTAAATTTCCCTCAGCAATTCTAATTTGTACAAATACTACTAATTTGAAAGTGTTCATTATCAAAAATAATTTTTGGAAGAGTAACGAAAATGTATGCTGCATATTAACTCATCTGCACTACTGAATGTCTCTAAATCTAACAGAATGCCTTGACAGTGGGGCTTAGGATTGCCGAATGCAGAAGGTTAAGACCCTCTCCAATGGGTTGTCCTAGATATGATAATAAACTGAATCTGGTGGTGAGGTTCGAATTCTGGATATCTGTGGAATGTAGAGTACCACTTCATTGCCATCATTTCCAGGCACATTCTCTCATAGAATGGTAGTACATGCTAGGGTCACATCGATGGGTCAAATAGATCTGTTTAAAATAGTATTCGTATTTGAAAGGACCGTGTGCACAACAACAACAACAATTGGACACATGGCCGAGTGGATTAGGCAGTTAGGTTAAAAGACAGTTCTAAGTGACAGTTTTCTCTGGTTCCCGAGTTCAATCCTGAGTGAAAGCAGTTAGAAAAATAATTAATTAACACAACTCCTACCCCAGCTATGGTTAGCGGAATGAGAACAGGATACCCCCGTAGAATAAATAAAGGGTTAGGTTCAAAGTTCCGTGATGGCTCCCGAATACGACAAGAAAGTTCCCGAGTTCGAAAAGAAGGTTCCTGAGTCCGACAAGAAATACCTGAAGAAGGCCGGAGGGTATATCGGCCGAAACGTTGTACAAACAACAATAAAGATGGGGACAATAGTCCGAATAACGCTAATAATACTAACAACAAAATCTCTTAATAAACAACTACACAAAAATATAAACATTAATGTACAATGGAGGCGATTCCCCAACTTCTAAGCATAAGAAACCCCTAAAGAGGTATAAATGCCGTTAAAATCTATCAAACTATCAATCGATCTTTTGGTATTTGTACAAATGTTTAAAAGAAGAAATGATTCCAGAATAAATGAAATTCCACACATCAAAGTACAAGCCTACAACAAGATTCTTTTGATATGGATAATCCTGAAGAGAAAATTTAATCATCGGTAGAAAGACAGACACGTGTAACGATACAGAATATAGAAGAAGAAAAAACGAACGAATGGTCTATCATTAATTAAGAAATAATATAATAGTATACATTTACCCAACCTCTTCGCCACAGGCAGGATCTGACACAAGGTCAATTTTTAAGCAGGGTTTATAAAATTTGAAATCAGTTTTCCTTCTCTTAGCCTAGTTGCCTAACCGTGTCTAAATAACCCATTCTGTCCTGCTATTTATCCATAAACGGAGGGAGAAGATATGAATTCATGCCTTTCCCAAGGGCATTAGGGTGAAGTGCAACACAACCAGCTTATTCCAAGATTTGAACTTGGCTCGTAGATTTCATTTTCTACGACGATAAGTATTAAAAGAATAGTAAAGATAACAATAGCGTAGAGAGGACTTATGACACAATCCCCCAACGCTGTGATTATGGAAAGTTTAAATATTGGAAAAATGGCAGATGTTAAAGTTATAACTATCCCCAATGCAATAGAGAACGTGATGAGAGATCGTAGATTAAAAGGAGAAAACCAATAAGAGTTGATCCTCATTATTTTCATTAATAGCAATTCTATTAATCCCTTTTACCTTCCGAAATAATTAATAGGGAATAATTCCTCTTTTTATAAATAAAACATTCGAATATCTTATGTAACAAAATGTATGTCGAATAAATAACACTGAATTGGCAACATCAGGCAAAGAATTAAAATGAAATTTAGAATCGAGAAATATGCAAGTTAGGAAAACAGAAATTAACTAAAAGAATGCAATTAGCAAAGGAAGAAATGAACAAGAAAAATAACTATTACTACATATATATTAGAACACTACAGCTGGATTTGACTCAGGTATTCATTCAAACTCAGCACGTTCTCAAATATCATGCACTTTCTTCCTTTTATCGGTTTTATATATTCTTTTCTTATACAATGTGATCCCCGACGACTGTCATAGTTATATATATATATATATATATATATATATATATATATATATATATATATGTGTGTGTGTGTGTGTGTGTGTGTGTGTGTCTGTGTCTGTGTCTATGTCTATATGTCTGCATGTGTGCGAGGAGAGAGGGTTAGAAAAGAGAAAGAGAGAAAGATAGAGAGTGAGAGTAAGAGAAATAATTTTCACTTCTTTCAATGTTGTTTCCTTCGATATGTTACAATTGTGAGATTCCAAGCTCGCCTAATACTATCCAAGTGCGAGTCACCGGATTTGCCTCACTAGCTTGGACCACGGCCTCGGAATCTACGGTTTTAGGTTTACCTAACATTGCCTAATCGTTATAGAGTTACTTGCAACCTAATCGAAGTTTCTTTCACTACTGGTTATTTTATTGTGATCAACTGCGCCTTCATCTTTCTCACAATAAATGCTTTTGATTGCTTTCGCGTTGTTATGGCACAGTTTGAACTCGCAAAACATAAGTTCCCGATTTACACTACATTTCATGTTCATCTGTGTTGCCCCACATGGAGTGTAATGCACAACATGTTAGCACACCAACTACCACGATATTACTAACAGCGGGTAACTTGCACGGCTTGAACTACTCCAGACATGTGATATACGTACCGAAAACTAGTACATAAAATATTGCAAAACTTTTGACTCACCCTAGTATATGGGTACTATCCGGCGTAAAATATTCTTAGTACTTCCTAACCTGAACAAGAAGAGAATTGAAGAGGTTTGTATAGAAAACTAAAGGTTGTGTCCATAAAATGTTATTGCGAATGGAAAGATAACTGGGATCATCCGGGGTAGATACTGTGTGTTTTCGGTGCGCAAAAGATGTACGGATTAGGGAGATGTACGGAGTAAAGAGAACATTATTATTAAAACTAGGGACTGTAAGAAACCGGATAAGAGGAGAAAATACTGCATAAAAAAATCTAATAGACAAAAAGGGAGAATTTGAAAAAAAAGTAAAACAAACGCATTGAGATTTCAAGAGTCAAAAAAGGAGTTACAGATGAAACCCTGCCCCTGCTAGTAGTAGGCCCGAAACATGTATATATTAACAAACTAAGGGCCAGAGTAGACACAACAAGCAGAACTGTAAATATCTTCGGGTCTGCGTGTGTGTGTGTGTGTGTGTGTGTGTGTGTGAGAGAGAGAGAGAGAGAGAGAGAGAGAGAGAGAGAGAGAGAGAGAGAGAGAGAGAGAGAGAGAGAGTAACTATAACAATTTTCCCCGAAAGGAATTTAAAATGAATACGAATAAGTTGGATCGGTGTCAAGCCCAAGCCAGCAGCTTCCTAGAAAATGTAGACACATTTTTATTTATTCATTTTTTTAAATACTGAGGAGACTTGGTCTGAATTTATAAAAGTACTAGTTACACGCACGCACGCACGCACGCACGCAAACAAGCAAGCAAGCAAATATATATATATATATATATATATATATATATATATATATGTGTGTGTGTGTGTGTGTGTGTGTGTGTATGTGGTTATCACTACCCCACATGCTGAGCTAGTCGTGGAACAAATTTTTTGTGGTATTAGGTAGTAGAGTGATTTATATGAGATATAGATTCGTTATATATATATATATATATATATATATATATATATATATATATATATATATATAAGCTTTATCACTTATATTAAGCAGTCTATTACGGCAAATGGATGGACTAAAAAGCAGATAGGCTGAAAATTCATATGAGGAAATAATATCTACTATTGATTACTTTGTCGATTGATAGAGATCCGATCACTGCTACATCGATGGAAGAAATGTATTGACCGCAAGGAGGTCTATGTTGAAAAATGTATCACATTTGGTCTCATTTCATGAGAGTATCTTTGTTAGCCAAGTGACCAATATATATATATATATATATATATATATATATATATATATATATATATATAAAGATAGATAGATAGATAGATAGAAGAGAGAGAGAGAGAGAGAGAGAGAGAGAGAGAGAGAGAGAGAGAGAGAGAGAGAGAGAGAGATCCCCGGGATGAGGTGGCACAATGCAGTAATGTTTGAAGGGATTTTCTGTAATTATATTTTAAATGTCATTTATATCACATATAACAGATATATGAAATATACCATTCATTACGTATATGTATAACATATAAAAGAAAATTATATAGATATCTAACATATATATCACATATATATGATATACATCATATGGCGTCCCATCGTGGTGTAATGATTAACCAGTTGTCTCGCAGATCTATTACTATTGAATAGTGAGTTCGATGCTCGCTGGAAGCCGCGTACTTGCGACTTTGTGTGACATCCTACCCGTGGCGAACGGGTTGGATAAGTATTAGATGTATAACCAAAATATCCCATGAATAAGAGAAAATGATATAGGAAGGCTTTTCTTAAATTATATTATAAATATCATTTGATCTCGCTAAATCTTAGATTTCATATGTCTTATATTTCCAAAAATGCAAACATTTGTTAATTTCCAAAAATAAGGTGAAGCAAAGTTTTTTTTTTAATTACCGGAATGGTTAGCTTAACTCAACTCAGTTATTAAAATCTGAACTTCATTGCAGATTTTCTACATACATAATATTTCTATTTCTCTGGTATTAAGGTACACTTAGAAAAGCTAATAGTTTTTTGGAGTTTATTTTTAATGTAATAAAAAAAATGTCATTTTTTTAAAAGTGGATATTTTGACATATAAATAAAAACAAAAACAAAAAACGACCAAAACTTTAAAACATTTAAAAACAATTTTATTGAAAGAATCTTTTTATTCCTATAAAGAAAGACAGAAGAAACTTCTGATAATAAATGCAGATATGAGTGAACTAAATTTTAGAAGGAAAAACTAACGGGAAATGACAGAATGATTAATTTTAGAAATTTCTCATCTTATTAATTAATGTTTAGATTGACGACCATCATTTTAATATCCTGAAACTGACATAACATGTAATAATCTAAACATGAAAATTTCAACAACCATCACGATTGATATCTTGATCAGAATTTTGAATTTGTTTTATATACTCGAGTTTTCAACATCTAACAAATGAAAATCAATGAATTTACATAGCGAACGAAACCCCTTTGAAATATTCAACAAGTATTTGATAAACGTGATCTCGGATACTTAATTCATACTGAAGTATTTTTCAAAGAATAAATATTTATGGTATTAAACAAAATGCAATGTTATAGTATATTACTATCACGAGTGAAATTGATGTCTTTTAATCAATTCCATCTTTTTATCCATCAAACATTAGTGTGGTAACTTTTGCATATCTAGATTATTAAATATATTATATTCAGTGTCAGTTATAGAATATGAAACTGGTTGTATAAAAGATTGAAATTAATTAATAAGATGAGAAATATACCAATTTTTCAATACATTTTAAGCGATTGATTTTATTTCAATTTTTAGTTTTTATATCATTGGTCAAGAAAAATGACATCAGTGTTTTTAAGGTAAAAAAATCACTAAAATAAAAAAAAAAAAACCCTTCAGAATTCATTTAAGGAAAAAAATTAATGTTTTATAAGTAAGTAAAGTCGACGGGGCGGCCTAAAGTCGGTATCAGCCAGTCAGCGAGGGAGTCTATCCCTTTTCAATAGCGCTAGACCAAGGAGATTGTTTTTAGCATCTGAGGTGGCGCGCCACACCTACCATTAGCTCCTTACTTTACCGCACATATCCCTGTGCTACTCATACGCTGAGTTGGCGGGGACCGGTATCGAACTAGGAACCTTGTGATTTCTAGCCGAACGCTCTACCGACTGAGCTAACTCGGCCCTTTTTTCCTCCCGAAATATCGAATTATTTCAATTAGAATACTAGCAATTGAAAATGTTTAGAAAGAATAAATGAATAATTTTAAATAATGTAACAAAAATTAATTAATTAAAATTATTATTTTTGAAAATTACAAAATGTTAAAAAAAAACCTTCTGCATTATTTTCTAGCATTTATACTCGTAGAAGGATATTATATTTTTAATAAAATCCTTGAAATATTTCAAATTTTGAAAGAATAAAAAATTGAAAAGTTTTCAAATTATTAATTAGTTATTTTCTAAAATTACAAAAAATGTTCTGTATAATATTTGTTATGAATGATGCGAGAGAATGTTCCTTCGGGAGCTTTATGCAGCTACTACAACATGGCACTGGGAAGAAGCCGTATTTATAAAGAAGAACTACGGCAGGAATACATTTTATTACGACAAATTCATGTTCATATATTTATTTATTAAAGGACTAGCTGCAGTATCCAGTAATACCTAGGGAAGGTGAGGTTATTCGCAGATCTCCGGGGGCACTTGAAAATACTAGCGAACCTGGGTGCCCATACTGGATTTTCTATAGCAACCTTTGCCCGGTATGTTTATGGTAGATCAATGTTTTGTGTGGAACTATCAATAACTGTTTAAGTCAGGTCTTTCCATCCAGTTTTCTTCATTTAGACTGAATAAGCCGGAAATCTTGAGCTAAAAGACAATCAAACATATTAAACAAACTTATTTATAAAACTAGCAAACTTACTGACTTAGCGCTCAAGAACAAACACAGAACAATTGAAGAAGTCATCACAATTATTAAAGAAACTATAATCGAGTGAACATGTTCAACAATGTTCGAGCACCCTGTATATCACAGTTTGCAAATGACTGAAGCAATTCAATAGAACCATTCGCCTTTCCACCTATAGTGAATATAACCCAAACGCATCCCCTAATCTCTAAGCATAAAACCAGCGTATGAGTTGCCATGTTGTTATAATCAATCACTCAATTAATCAATCAATCAAACCTAACTAGGACTAAAAAGGACCAGAAATTCATATCAGAAGAAATGTGCAGTTAATCAGTACAGTACCGATTCACACTTGATTAAAACAAATGTCTGACTCACAAGTAAATGATATACTCAAATGCAGAATTCAACTAATTGACTTTAAATTCTCATATAATGCTACAAAGCGATGATTTTCAACAGTCTATTATAAACGTATTATGAACAATGGTGAAACTTCTCAATCATTTTGAGGAATCTAATAAAGAGTTTTACTGTAAATAATTTGGCAAAAAAGAAACTCTACTTCGTAGCAGGACCAATACACGGAAGAGCTTATCGAAAAAACAAACAAAAAAACTGATGAATATATGAATTGCCATGTGCTTTAACCAAGTAGAGTCAGATTGGGGAGGGATCGTCGAAGAATCTACCGTAGATAAGAAATAAATACTGTTATTTCTGAAAACAGAGAATTTTGGAGGGATGTTCTGGAGCGGATTATTGACATTATGTTTCTTTAAAACAAACCTTGTCTTTGAGGGTTCAGAAGAATTATTGGGGTCAGTGGAGAATTTCAGGGGTTGTTTGAACTTTTAGCTAAAAGGGATCATAGATTGATGAGCAGCAAAATAGGATCACTCGGATGGAAATCCAATGCCACTACTTGCAAAACACAATTCAAAAGGATTCAATTGATTGATTTTTGTAACACGAGTGGTTATGATTATTGCACTGGGATCAAATGTGCTTTCACCATTTCACACGGCAAATATCTTTCGTTACTTCCGAGGCGTTATGATTCTGTTCAAACGCGTAAAGCATACGTTTTCGAATTACACTATTTTGCATGTTGATCTGGGCAACCTTCACATCACACGTGAAGCGAAATAATGCACACATGTCAGTGCATTATACCAACCACAGCGAGTATTCTTCATGGCTTGAACTGATTTGGTCACGTGACATACCAGCTGCAAATTAGAACATACCAAAATATTGCAAGACATTTAAATCAACCTAGTACTTGGTTAGGATAATCGATTGTTTGCCTGACATCTTCCATCAACTGTTATTATTTGTTGTGTTTGGTTTCATTTTAATGACTTATTAACCTTCGTGGGTTATTTAATGCCAAATTCATCCTTGGAGAAGAACAATAGGGATACCAATTAACCCCCTGCTGGGGGATGAGTTAGTTCATACCTTTCTAAAGAATATTTGTCCGAAAGTAAACGTAAGCGCGCGACTGGAATTCGAATTAGGTTACTACGTCATAGTCCAGCACGTTAGCCACTACGCTACGCCCCCACCCCCTTTGCTGCGTCCAGTGTGATCGATATAAAGAAGCCACAGTGAGTGAGGCTTTGTTTCTTTTTGTCGGGGTAGGGGGTACCTCAGATTCAATAACAGTTTGTATAATGTTTGGACATATTTTTAGAATGACCTACAACTAAATATTTTAAATTATCGGGTCCAATCATACAATAACGGAAATAACATGTATAAAAATCAGACTGGTATACAATCCTGAATTCTCAAAATAAACTATAAAACTCTGTGTGTGCCTTCCGCTGTTAACAGTGCCAATTCATCTGGCAAATCTTTGACTTTGTGTCTCGAAATTGTTAGACATCATATTTTCTTCGTCCACAAAATGATGGAGTATTTCAATGGAAAAATCTGCAGATGTCAGACAAATTCCAATCAGACACCAGTTAGGAAAGTTGCATCAACTATATATACTACTTTTCTCTACATTACTATATATACTACTTTGCACATATATTTTAAGGTCTTAGAACAACTGAAAGATTTCTCAAGAGAGAAGAAGGTACACACTATATGTGTCGGATTCACTTATAAGGCTATTCTTACTAGCTTGGATTAGATAGTTTATAAGATGGTAGGTAAGTGGTCGTATAGCTATTGTTTTGTTGGAGCTGCTTCTAGGTTTTGCTCGCAGGATCAGCACACAACAACCTCATCGCCATCACGGCTCTGCGGTGTAAACGTGGTCGTGTCAGAGCTATGCCGTCGGTAAGTTAAGTTCCTGGTATGGCCAACCAAGGCAGACAGATCTAGCGCCCAGTGGTATTAGGGCCACAATCCGACCAAAAGGGCTCTGGTGAAAATTTCAAGAGGATTCTGTACCAAAACCCGGCAATTACTTTTGGTCCCCTCATCTCTACATCTACTGGATGATCTGCGGCAAAGAAGAGTGTATGTATGCTGAGATTTGGGGACCGCTTGCATACATCCTATTCTCCTGATACTCCATCTTTGATTTTATTCAATGGATGGAACAGGTTCAACTCACAAGACAACGAAAAGATCTTTGCGTAATTCCCATCTAGCCTTTTATTCAGATGTTTCTTTGAAGTTGAAGGGATGCAACAGTATAGTAGTACTGATATAGCTACTACTCTGAAGAATTTTCGTTTTATTTTATCAAAGAAATTAAATTTCCGTATGGTCAATAACCTGTTAATAGCACTACAGGCCTATCCTATGTGTTTGTTGGCATCGGGTTTGAATTTAGAGTTTTCCATCTTCAAAACTGATTACCTTACCAAGGCTAAAGAACCCGATCTGCTCTACTATTTACTCATTACCATTGGCGTGTAGTATGCTAGTCATACTAATGAATATCTCATACAAACAAGATTGTGTACGCGATCATCTTTTCGTACAATGAAAAGAACCAATAAGTATTTGCATGTGCAGACATTTTTCTTATAAGATTTTCAAGTTTTTTTTTAGCTGTACACATAAATTTCTTTTGGTTATTGTAAGCAGAACATGTTTTGAAAGATTTCTTTCTGAATGTGAAATGAAGTTTTAACTGAAGTTTTTATTTACCTTAGCACTTTTCAGCAATGTCAACTAAACTGAATAAGATATGAGAACATTTCTTTCTGAAATTGATTTTTACATTCGACTTTAATTTGAGGCATTATATATTTCTTTTCTTTTATACCTATCTCGACTTGTCTATAAAGGAGCTGTTCTTGAATTCACTATTTTTTTTATTTTTAAAGTTTGATATTCCCAAATTTCGAAGGTTTTTCATGAGGTACATTTTTTATACTCAAAGGTCATATTGTCATGTTTCATTTTAGGAGTGGCTGTTAAAATGGGACACGCACTGATGCAAAGATGCTTCTCCGATTTCAAGTTTTTTTTAAAGGAAATACGTGATGTCAGTATATTTTGTATGTTGCATTGTTGCATAACGAGTTTAAATTAGAGGGGAATTTGTGTGGCGTGGGGGGGGGGAGAAGTAAAAGAAAAAGAAGGGAAAACTAATGATAAAAACGAATGGAATTTGTAAGAAGGGAAAAAAGAAGAAAAGAAACAAGATGGAGAAATCGAAGTATGTGCAAAAAGCGAAATGCAAAAGCAGTGAAACAAACATTTCTAGGAACAAAAAATAAATAAATAAATAAGAGAAGGGAGAAAGAAAAAAGAGAAAGGGAGAAGGGGAGAAGGGGAGAAGGGGAAAAGGGGTGAAGAGGAGAAGTGAATATCTAAGAAATATATATAAAAGGAATGGATGCAAATAGAACAAGTATTTAAACGAATATTTTGGGAAAAATGTGATGATTATGTCAAAAAATAAAAAAAATAATGCAATGTATAATTAAAGGAGAAATATTGAGAAAAAAGGAAAATAAAATAGAAAAATAAAATAGAAAATATTGAGAGAAAAGGAAAATAAAATAGAAAAATAAAATAGAAAATATTGAGAAGAAAAGGAAAATAAAATAGAAAATGTTCATAATATGAAATGAGTGTCAAATAAAAATGAACATGAATTTAAAAATAAAAATAGAAATTGATCGAAAAACATCTCGAAATTTTAGTTGAAAACGGAAAGGATATCAAAATAAAAAAAGCAACCAAATAAAAAAAATGTTTAAGTAATAAAACGTTAGAATGAGTAATATCATAAAGATTTGAGAAAGAGATGAGAAGCTAATTAAAAAAAAAAAAGATGATACAAAGTGTCGTAAGAGGATAAAAAAAATCCACTGAAAATAAGAAAGCTAAAAAGAAAGGAGTTTGTTGAAATCATAAAGAAAGGATCTGAATTTGATTAACATCAGACACTATATATACTTAAAGATAAAGCGATGATTGACACCGAGCAGATGTGAGTGCCTATGTTTCTAAACCAATGTGAGACTAGGAGTCAAATTTCCCTGTAGCTTTGCACATTCTCCAATTACATCAACAATTCAGGGCTTACATATCCTTTAGTTTTACTAAAATTTGCAAAATGCAAGTTATGTAAATACTTAACTAATATATGAGTCAGGTTTCAAAATGTCGGTGTTACCAACGGATTTGTGCTTCTTCTTTCTCTACAAAAGATTGCCAGACAATTTACCATTAATAATATAAACCAAATTGTTGCCTGTGCAATTCTATCCCTGAAGCAATCGTAAGCAAATCATATGATGTATCCTTTTCAATCTAGTCACAAAAATGCATTATTTTACAAGCTACATAGTTTTCACATATTAAGATGAGCTGATCATAACTGGGATCATATTTTATTATTCTATAAGAGAGTTGCATATTTCTTAAAGGGAGGTAACTCATTTTTAGATTCCGTTTTTCAGTTTTTATTGTTGGTTTGAATTGAATTTTTCCTTAATAACTTAAAATTGGTTAACTTTTGGGTTCCTTGGGCAAAAATCTTTTTATAAAGCAATTTTTAGGAGTAGGGGAGCTCCAGAACTCATTTTACAGACAAAAATATATTACAAAAGTCGCCATTTTCCCCGACATCCCATCGAAATATGGGTAGCTAAAAATTGACATAACTCTACCAATTTTAACAAATTTTTGCAAAATGTTGTTGCTTCGGTTCTGAGCAAAAAACAAACTATCTTTTTGGTCCAAATAATGTTCAATATATTTGAAATAATAATTAAAACAATTTTTGTCATAGATGCAGTGCCACATCGGGATATTGATCTTGCTATGAAAATTTTTAAAAAATCAATAACTTAAAATTGGTTAACTTTAAGACATTTTTTATTGCATTTTTGGATTCCTTGGGTGAAAATGCTTTTATAAACCAATCTTTAGGATAAGGGAAGCTCTAGAACTCATTTTACAGACAAAAATAGATTACAAAAAGTCGCCATTTTTCGCGACCCCCCCTCCACCCAAAAAATTTGGAGAGAAAAAAAACGACATAACTCCGCCAAATGTTGGAGTCGGAAGCACAAATTTTAGGGATTGTCTAAATTTGACATAATCCTCACCTGGACAAAATTTTAGAAAAATTGAAGGGGATGGGTGACATGGTCGAGATGATTTGACATGGAATTACCCACATATCAATATCCTCTCGCGGTGTATTAAGACTATTTTCATTACAAGTGAATTCACTATAATTTATCTTCTAAGATTGGCAATATAGTCCGTCGATATCAAACGACAAAATCTGCAATTACTTTAATTCATTGATTTTAACGGCATGTCAACCGATCAAGGATTATTTTAGCATATAATTTTGAAATCTCGTTCATTGTACGTTTATATCTAAAGTTTTTGTTTAATTCTCTCTAAAGATTTTTTTAATACTGTGCTATCGAATATAAATCATTTTTAAATAGATCTATTTGACCCATAGACTCTAACATATACTACAACTCCGACTCAGTGTAAACCTAAAAGTAATAGTAATGAGGGGTCATTCCACACAACCCAGATATCCAGAAGTGGGGCCTCATTATCAGATTCAGGTTAGTGTCATGCCCAGGACATTCCTTTTTATGGGAAGGGGTCTTACAGGGTTTACAATCAGAGTATTCTAATTCACGTCGATAGGGCGTGCATTTTTTCTGATGAAATTGGCAAATATGCACAAGAGATTAAAGTGTTGAAAGGTTTGTTTGAAATAGCATCATAAGTTTCTTGATTGGTCGGAGTCGAGTGTAATGCAAAACAATTTCTGGTTGCCTTTTGCCTTCCACAACAGACACTAATCCTTTCAACTCCTAGTGTGGAATCCAGATTTGTATTTTACATACAATTGTTGCCTACACAAAGTTAGAGAGCTCAGTCTGCAACTTGGAAAGAACATATAGTTATGTCTATACACAACACCCCAGCAGGTGCTTCTATATATTCTAATAGTGAATAACACATTTATCTGTAAATATGAAGACACGCACATCTCTTTGATTCTCTCTTTCTCTCTGTCTTTCTCTCTTTCTATAGTGTAGTACACTATAATAAATAAATATAGCTCTAACACCTGTAATTGAACATTTTCTTTTTCTTTCCCCAATACGATATATATATATATATATATATATATATATATATATATATGGGAGAAATATGAGGAGGTTAATCTGACAATATATGGAGAAAGGTAGACAAACACGGGATCCATAACATCCCGTGTTTGTGTACCTTTCTCCACACACACACACACACACACACACACACACACACACACACACACACACACACACACACACACACATATATATATATATATATATATATATATATTCAAACCATTTGTAAAGCTAGAGATGAATGGGCTCCGCCAGGCAATTCGTGCATAAGAATGTTACATAACTATCACCAACACGAACAGGCCAGATTACACGATAATTCTGTCTGTTAGTATCTATGTGACTGTCTGCTTATCCAAATCTTGGTATCTTACCCTGTGTAGACGAGTACTTCAGCTATTAAGCTGATATTTATCATATCTACTTTTCAAAAATATTTTGATATTCAATGCCGAAATATTACCTTTCTTTTGTACATATAGTGAAATAATCTTCAACTATATTCTTATCAAAATGGAGTAGGTCACACTTTTTTTTCTGAAGACACTCACTTTGCACATGTTGAATCATTATTGATATGCCCAAGGGCACACAGAGAATTGACAAGGGATATTTGAAATAAAGTTATTTATTGTTCTGTCCCTGTCACTTTATATATATGTACATTCGTGAGTGTATAAGCTCATAAAAATCTAATATCCTACGTAATCTGATATGTGTTCTTGTAGTAGGCGTGTTAACAACAGGAAAGTATCAAAGCCAATGTATCAGTCCCCAAAGAAACTTTTTTTATATAATAATCACACTTGTTTCAATAAGTAATCTATCTATATATCTACCAATCTCCCTGTCCCTCTTCTTCTCTCTGTCTGTCTGTCTGTCTCCCTCTCTCTCCCTCTCTCTCTCTCTCTATATATATATATATATACATATATATGGAAATCTGATCTCCCTGATAAAATATAGTGGGAATTCTTCCAAGTTGTAGCTGTATCAGTACTATTGTATGGTTGTATTACTTGGACCTTAATGAAACGATCCGAGAAACTATGGAAACAGCATCTAACAAAACAGCGGTTGTACCCATTTCTCAAACCATGCAAGATATTCTGGCCACTGATAGAGAAGTAAAGACGAACTTAATAACGACCTCAGTCTAAGAACACGTACTCTGGGACAGAACAGTGTTGGTCAACTAGAAAAAAAGTGTAGCTAAAACATAAATAAAGATTTGAAAACCGCCCAGGCGAGAAACTGACTGTTACCCATGTGCTCTATCAATTATATTGAGCAATCTTTACCTATAGATATAGCAAACTATATATATATATATATATATATATATATATATATATATATATATATTTCATTATAGTGTACAATACATTTGATGTGCAATTGTTACCATTCTTTTCAAAGCAGCATATTACCCATTTTCTTCTTTAAGCATGTTAAGAAATACTATATATATATATATATATATATATATATATATATATATATATATATATACTGATGCATTTATGACATTTCCAATACAAAAACACGTTTTCACACAAAGATATGCAGTCTAGCACATGTAATACAAGAATTAGTTTTTAGAATGTTTGAAAAGAATTTTAGTTATTAAGTAAATAGATGTTTAAGCTTTTCTTCATAGTGATATTGTAACGGTGTCGTAATAGCTACGGTTATCTATTAATATAGCTCTATAGGGGGAATGATCTTGTCAGACATACACGTGTTATAATATGCATGTCATGTGATCAAGATGCAAATATGGATTGTATGTTTCTCTGTGAAAATGCATTTGACAAGGAAATATAATTTCCTTTAATCGCTATCAATGTGACATAAAGATTCACCATAAAAAGCTAAATATCTCACTGTGTTCACCTATCTATCTATCTATCTATCTATCTATCTATCTATCTATCTTAGTTAGTACATATCTATTTCAGCCTTTATCTATCGAAATCGATTTTCAACTGTTTTAAATATAATTTCTTTATATTATACATTTACAATTGCTTTAACGAGAATTACTTTGAACACTTCATTTTCGGAAGCATGTCCATTGCCCTGAAGCCTAATGTGCGAAAATTACATTTCACAACAAATATGTTAGTTTAAATGAAGGAGGAATATTATGCAAAGAGATCAAGAGAAAATTTCAAACAAAAATCCATGTCCGTTTAAACAAGGAATCGGCCACCATTCCCCCCTCTCTCTCTCTCTCTATATATAATATATATATATATATATATATATATAGAGAGAGAGAGAGAGAGAGAGTTTCCAGACAACTTCAGAATCTCCTGTAAACATTTCTGGTGGTCTTCTATTTTAAATCGATAAATGCTACCGCTATTCTTGTCTTTCTTTGGTGCTGCACGGAGTTTTGTTGGTTTTATGAAGCCTCATAACATCATAGAAACCAAGTAGTTCAAACCAACTGTACACTAACTCACTTCAACATCTCACTCAACATCGGCCCATACATAATAATATATATATATATATATATATATATATATATATATATATATATATATATATATATATATATATATGCAATGGTATATACAGTAATAACATACTCGACTACTTTTGGTTATTATTTACTCGTGCAGTTAACTGCAATTAATCAATATCTTGATTAATTCAGTGGATTTAACCCTGAAGATCTAAGACCCTGAAAATCCAGTGGATTTAACCTTGAAGATCCTTATTGTGAAACTCGAGTAGGTTATTCCTGTATATACCATTGTAATAAATTCGCTCTACTTACGTATTAAACACTTTATGTTTGATATATCGCTGTCCTATCATTGCGAAACTTGTATTAACTAACCGTTGAGACCAATTTCAACGATGAGTCTCCATTTTCATATATTAATTCATATATATATATATATATATATATATATATATATATAAAAGAGAGAAGAGGAGAGAGAGAAGAGAGGAGGAGAGAGAGAGAGAGGGAGCAATGGGCAAATTGTCGCCATTAGAAATTTATCAATTCTACGCATGGCTTTGTTTGGAAATATTGCAATATGTTAAATTATTCTATATGTTTAATTTACAACGGCCTTTAATTATCCTCGAGGTTTCTTTGAGTAATTACACTTTTTTCAATATATAGATATTTACATTTTCATCAAATTTATATATAAGAAAATTATGTAGAATAAATATTTCAACAAAAAAAAAAACAAACACACACACACACACACACACACACACACACACACACACACACACACACATATATATATATATATATGTGTGTGTGTGTGTGTGTATGTGTGTGAAAAAACGGGAAACGTATATATATATATATATATATATATATATATATATATATATATTGCAAATGTTGAAATAAAGGCATGGTAATAACTCATCTCGTCAAGTGAACAGCCAATCCATACGTCTGATCGTGAAACTCTGCGTCGTGTGTTTTTACACTTCCTTACTTTTATATTTTTTAAGTTTTTATGTTTTTATATATGTACGTGCTTACGTATGCGTTCGTCTGTATATTTTTAGACATATATGTAAATCTATGTATATATATATATAATTGTCAAAATAATCTTTTTTTTAAATAGAATTTTGATCTACTGATTTACGTGATATATCTATAGTTTTTTCCACAATGATTTAATGAGAAAAGGATCAATTTTAAATGAATGAATTTATTGTATTTATGATATCACAATGCAATATTTCATTACAATTTTTTATGTAATACAGAAAGTGTCAACAATTATTATTTATTTTTCAAGCCTGCTTTTCCTTTAAAAAGAAGTCACCGCCACAGCGATGCTTAATATATGCTGAGTGTATCCCCTACAGAGAAGTAAGGCCTCTTTCCCCATAAAATAGATCCACTCTGATCAGTAGAGGTGTACTACTATTAAGATATCATCTATGAGTCAAATATATCTGTTCGAAAATTATTCGTATTCGATAGAAACATGTGCAAAAAAAAGAAGAAACATATATATATAGAGAGAAAATGTAAAGACGAACGTACATTAAACGAGATTGCTTAATCTACAGGCAAAAATAATCCTAGACAGGTTGATATGTCGTTAAACTCAATCAACCAATCAAGTTATAGCTTATAATACGAGGACGCATGTATGCATATGCATATAATATATATATATATATATATATATATATATATATATATATATCAATGTGCTCTGGGTTATCTATCTATCTATCTACCTACCTATCTTTGTATCTAAAGTATGTACGTACATAAATACTTGCTACCAAAGAAATTACATATAATACATATAAAGAGGATAAAAATAATATTTTTACAATGCTGAAGAAAGAATGTTTGCTTTCTTCCTTGAATACATACGACGGATACGTATTTACATCTAAAAGTATTTTATGTTCAAATTCATTCAAGTTAATTTTACGAAATATGTAAATATTTGGGTGGATAAAAGTGACATTTTTTCTTTTTAATATAATTGGAATTTACTCAAATGTTTCCTAGAACAATATCCACTAAAATCGATACATTTATTTCGTCATCGCCTTTTTCCTTTCATTAAATAAAAACTTCTCCGTATAAGGGAGGTAATCTCGACGTAGTTCTAAAAATACAATTTAACCAAAGGGAAGTAAGAATATACGTTTAGCAATAAAAATATAAATAAATGTGCTTGAAGTTTAAAACAAGCCCTGCCTATTATCTTCAATAAGAGGTTCCTGTTTCTCTGAATGTCGACTAACATGTCACTTATCAGATGTTAGCACTTTAAAGTTCAAATTTAACAAAGTAGTATACAATGTTATTACGATTAAATAAGCAGATAACCATATAATCCAGGCTACTCTCACACCCTTTTAACCTGGACTATCAGATATCACCAAAAAAAACTATATGATGTTTTGAAAGAAAAGAAGTTTAGATAGCTGAAGCCATAACTATGAAAAAACTACATTAAATACAATATATTTTAGCTTAAAAAGGCTATTTTAACGAAAAACGCATAGAATAATCAGGACTTGTTGACATATTGTTAAAATCAATTAAATAATTAATCAATGTGTTAGAATTATTTTATTAGTTTGACTTGATACCATATAAGTAAGTAAAGGAAAGTCGTCGGGGCGACCTAATGTCGGTATCAGCCATACAGCGAGGGAGTCTATCCCCTTTTTACTAGTTCTAGACCAAGGAGATTATTTTAGCGTCTGAGGTGGAGCGGGACATCTACCATCATTGCCTTACTTTACCGCACAGATCCCTGTGCTATTCATACACTGAGTTGGTGCGGGCCGGTATCGAACCAGGAACCTTGGGATTTCTAGCTGAATGCTCTACCGACTGAGAAAGATAGTTACTTGAAGCTATAATTGTTTCTAAAGAGTATTATAAGTTATTTGAAAGCATATAAGTTTGTGTCAACAAATGAGTATTATTGAATAGAAATATTTTTCTTGAAACTATGCAATCATTAGTATTAAATAGGAATACTTAAAACCATACAACTGAGTGCAAGTTATTTGTTTTGGAGAGGAACATTTCATACCATATAACGGTGTTCAAAACATCTTAAGAAGCAACCATATAAAGAATGTAAATGTGAATGTAAAATGAACACAATTCTCTAACCTCTAGGCGTAATAGTTTTATTTTAACATAAAAATCAAACAATCAATCGACATAGGATGATAAATGTTTTCTAATAGCATCATTAACATGTAATAATGTATAAATTTAAAAGGGGGAAAATAAACACCAGAATGAAAAACAAGCAAAAATATTTCTTTATATTTAAAAATCCTAACATGACAAGTTGAAACTTGAATTGGCCAATGATTGAAAGCGAGACGGAGGATATGTTGGGTGAATTCTCAAACTAGACCAAAGAACAGTACATTTGTACGAAAAAAGAAAAGAGAGAGAAACAAAAAGAGGGAAAAAACATTTAGAAATTGTTAGAACAAATATTTTCTCTGTTGTCTTGTTTAAATAAGAGTTGTTGCAAGAATGTAGTTTATTTGAATAAGAGTATTGTCTAAAACAAACAGTTAGATTATGATGATTTACTTGGGACTTTGACTGATTTTTTTAGGGTTGAATATGTAACTGAACGTTCTTGTGTTTGGGTGGGATGCACAAAAATCTAGCGCTATTTATCAGAGAAAAATTGGAATCCGGAAAAGCATTCTTTCTTTGTTGAAGTAGTCACCCAATTGTTGTAACTTGTCTCACTAGAAGAAATATCACTTCATAAAAAAAAAGAAGAAACAACAAGCAAACAAAGCCAACATCATGAAACAAAAAATAATGGTTTTATTTATTCATTGATTTTAACGGCATGTCAACTCGTCTAGGGTTATTCTATGCATATGATTAGGGAATGCGTTCATTATGTATTCATAATTTACAGTTGTTGTCCGTTGTTTTTAGAGTTCTTATTTAAGTATCTACTGAGAAAGATTATTCTTGTTGCTCTAGTCCGATGTTTCCTAAACAAGTATCATTTCATGTCTCTTATGCAACAGTTGTCCCCTAAGTTGTCACTTCGTAAGAACACGTGCTACATGAACTGAGAGGAATACTAAAAATATTATTTTTAAACTGATGGACACAATTTTTAATAAAATAATTTTAACTCGTCTAGGGTTAGGGAATCACGTTCATTTTACATTCACATTTACATTTTTTGTATTTGTTACTTAAATTTTTTTCAATCGAATTCCAATAATTTTTAAACAGATGGGACCCTAAGAGGTTTATCAGATCGGAACATGGAATAACTAGAAGATGTAAGATGTTTGGATTTTCAAAAAGTGAACATGCCAATTGGAATGCAAATAGTGATGAACACAACAAACTGTAAAGATTGATATGAACACAACAATAAAAAGAATAATGAAACTGTTTGCGGTTGAATGGCGGAGTGAAGAAGCAATAATGTTAGATACAGAGAATTCTTTAGAGACAAATATATTCTACATTCTTCTAGATTGTATTATTGGAAACATAAGAAGATATGAGATAGTATAGAACTAGATGTAACATTTATTTTTTCTTGTGAAGTTACCCTAGCTTTAAGAATGAAGAAGTATAAAAGCAAGACAGTCACTGTAATAATTAGGGGGATTTACCGCTTTACACGGGATACAGTCAGTGTATTCTAAACCCTGCTCACAGGGTGTATGAATAAAAAAAACAAATACTTAAAACAAAACCAAATTCATCCCTTTGTTTAGCAAGCAATCTTTTCGCAAAAAATATTTTTAATAAATTTGAATTCGGACACATAATTTACAAAGCGTCTTGAGAGTCCTAACCCTCGCGCGTTGAGCCGTTTATAAAATTAATAATGTAAATAAACTACAATGAAAGGAATAAATAAAAATAGGAATTTATTTCCTTTGAAAAATCACAATGATCGGGTCAAGCGTAAATACAGGACTTACACTATGTTTATTTTTAATTCTGGGTGGAAATTGTTTTATTAATAAAGTGCCATTTCTGTCATATTAAATACATACAAAACCCCAATCATTATGAAATAGTATTAAAAACTTTCCCTAATATATTTAAAAATTACGATAATTCAATCAACAAATTTTCAAAGATCCATCAATATTTCATAATTGCAATTATCCATTCCAATCAAGAACATATTTCATTTAACTTAATAAAAAAAATAATAAAATAATTATTATTTATTAATATATCAATTCCAGTAAAACAATCCACTAATAATGTTTTAGTGCAAATCAAATGATGTCACTCCAATCTATTTCCTAGCAAAATTAGTAGAATCTAGCTGGTAGAACGAGTAAGAATGATAAAATACAAGTAAATATCTTCTTTTGTATACCATGAATATATTTAGCTAAAGCACTGACTGATATTGACAGATTATCGACTATAAAAAAATCTGATCTCTCTGATGAAATAAAATGGACATTCTTCCAAGCTGTAGCCGTGTCAGTACTACAGTATTGCTGCACCACTTGGACTCTAATGAAACGTTTGGATAAAAAGTTAGATGTGAACTACACAATAATTTTGCGATCCTTGAAGGAGCAGCCTACAGAACAGCAGTTGTACGTCCACTTACCTCCTATCTCACAAAGTATGCAACAAAGACAAGCAAAAAAAATTGGAATTGACAAACTCATTAGCGACATTCTCCTATGGACACTTTCGGTATTGGCAGACCAACAAAAACGTATATTCACCAGCTCTAAGAGGACACTGGGTGCTGTCGAGAGGACCTAGCCTTTTTCTATCGTTCATAGGGATCGATGGCGAGAGAAAGTGAAAGGAATTCGTGTTGTCAGCACGCCTTGATGATGATGATGATGATATTTGGCGTCATAGAATTTTCTAAAGGCTTAAAAGGGCGAATAATATTGATCTAGCATTGGTTATTTTCAACCTACAGATTATAGCCCACGACTTCAGGAAATAGTTGTAAATCAGATTACATTCATGTGAGAAGGTACGATTTTAGATGTTACTAATTTTGAAACTCTTCTAGTTTCAAATCTATTGTAAGATGATAAGGAGTTGAGAATGGGATTCGATTAACATTCCACAAATTCCAATAACCTTTACAGAAGTTTATTTTACTAGTATATTAGATAACGTTGGAATTAGTTAACCTTTAGATAGACTGGTTTGAATTGACTGATTTTAACGGTATGTCAACTCGTCTAGGATTATTTTAAGTCTATAGCTTAAATAATCGTATTCATGGATTGACCTGGAAGTAATGGCAGGAATCGGCGTGGATCTCTTACTCCTCTGCAGGAGATAAATTCGACGTATTCTAACTTCCAATGACAGGTAGATTTGGATTTAGTGTTGTAATACAAGACTTGTTCCCTACCTAAGGCTAAAGAGTCTTATATTTCCTATTACATATATATAAATCTAATTACACACACATATACGCGCACACACACACGCACACACACACACACACACATATATATATATATAATTGTGAATTTATATATATAATTGTTTGTATATATATATATATATATATATATATATATATATATATATATATATAATGTGTGCATGTATCGAACGTTGATTATATATTGTATAACTAGATATGTGCAGAGTTATGTTTCAATCCAATTACGATTGGATTTGTAGTGTTCATGCTTAATATTTGAATATGATTATATCAATTCATTTGACCTTCAGTTGCAACGAATAGCTGTAAGCCTCTATTTGTTAAATGTGCTGTAAGTTAATAATATCTCTCCTTCCAGATCGACTTAGAGCCAATGTCATCATTAGTATTAGGAAATATTATGATTACCCATTAAATGTCTTCTGAATTGAATTTATTTTAATCAATATAAGTGCACTGAGATGAGTCCTTTAGCCGAGTGTCCTGGGCATGATGCTAAACTGCGTAGAGTTGGGAGCTCCAAATCTTAGAGCTCTAGGAAGTGTGGAGTACCCCTTTGTTGCCATTACCCCCAGGTCCACTCTGACAGGAGTGCTCATACCTGTTAGCGTCCCATCTATGGGTGAAACAGTTTTGTTTGCAAGTTAATGTAAATTGCCTCTTCTGTTTGTTTATACACTGGATTTTAAAGAAAAATTACATATAATTATATCTACCAGTTTTATAATACACAAGTAATTAATGAAAAACCAAACCAAACAAACATATTTACTAACAAACTGCTCGCTTACAAATCATATATACATAGACAGGATTTGTCATTGAGTTGCCCACCAGGGTTGTTATGCCATTAAAAATACAAACATCTTTTATTCTATCGATGCTGGTTATATCATTGGCAAGATAATATTCACTCATTTTACCAACCATTACTTTGACGTTGCATAACAGCTTGGGTTAGGCATCAATTTTAATCCTTTCTTGGAAGATTTGTGACTCTTCACTCCCATAAAGTAATTTCAATTCATCTGGAAAATGTTTGCTGCTCAGTAAAAATTCACAATATGTAATTCAATGTATTAAAGAACAAGAAACAAAAATTAAGATCCTGCTGATGTGTTACTGCGTAACCAATTAAAAACTAATCCGTTTTACGAAAATATTTCCTTTGAAGTAATGAGTACAGCATCGTTGTATTGATTTTAACGGCATATTCAATGTCTAAAGGTTAGAGAATTACATTTATTGTGCGTTCAATTTTACATTTTTTCTGTAGATGTTAGTTTGTATAATGTTGTAAGGGAAAATATTTTTCCTACAAGAAAGTCGGTCTTATCCAACGAAACACATAATATAATACGGACTACACGAGGGAGTGATCTAGTCTTGCTACAGAGATTTAATTACTATTGTTAAAGAGCTGCGCGTTGGACTCTGATTCATAGCTTTTGTAACAAAGGGTGATAAACCTATGTTAAGATTTCTCCCGGATTTCAATGTTGATATTTGATAACTCAGACACAACAAATAATTTTTAAACAGATCTATTTGACCCATAGATGAAATCCTAACAGCTACTGGTCAGAGTAGAAATGGGAGTAATGACAATGAAGGGGTACTCCACACTCTCCAGATTTTCAGAAGAGGAGCCTCACCATAATATGTAGTCAAGTATCATGTCCAACCTTTTTCTATGAGGAGGTCTTACTCTCATGCAGGGGATACACTCAGCGTATTCTAAATCCCACTATCAGGGCACACAGCATTATTAATTTCATTGAAATACCCTTTAACAAATATACGCTTGCATATATCTAAATGAATGTACTTTCGACAGCAAACATTCTGTATGGATTTTCACATACACAGCCAGACAAAGGTGTAGATGTACGCATAGATTTGTATAATTCAATACATCTTCAAAGCGATGGGTTTTATTAATTATTTCGTAGAGCTGTTATCAACTGTTTTTCATAATAAGGCTACTTGTTGAAATACTTCCATGTAATTGGCGGGAATCGTAATTTTTTCCAAAAGTATTGGAATTAGAATGATTATCAGTCACAGGGTTCAAGTAATTATTCGGCAATTAACATATTCGTAGGTTTTCATACACATACACCCCACCGATTGGTATATATACATACACACACACACATACATACAAACACACACACACACACACACACACACACACACATATATATATATATAACTGTTTTGAGCCTTTACACACAGATTTGCAGATACACAACGACACAAAACCATAATTATACCCATTCTTACAGACTTGACATTTATCAAAGATAAATGCTCTCATGACAATATATCACTTTTCAACCAAAACCAAATCTCAATGACACGTTGAACTGGAGTTGTTGATCAAACAAAAAATGGTGAGATAATAATAATAATAATAATAATAATAATAATAATAATAATAATAATAATAATATCATTAAAATTGGCAATTTCACTTTTAAGTGTGGGTGTGCACACCATCAAAGGAGATATGTAAACCATTGCATTTCCATAAGATCTACCACAGTCATGGGAATCTTCTTTTTATACAATGAAAATGGAAGTCGATAAATCCTTTGAAGGGTGTGTCTGAATCTACACAAAACGATACACAGTTATCTACATCGAATAGATTAAAATGTCAGAAGAGCAACAAAAAAAAAAAAAAGAAAAAAAAAAGAAACGACTTCTGATACAAGCTATTATTCAGCAGGTATATTTGTGTGAAGCGGAAATGAAATGTTGGTTGGCTGATTGGTTGAATGTATTTTACGGTATATCATCCCTTTTATGCTGAACACATTTTTTCTTCATTTTTTGGGGGTATACAATATTTTAAACCTCATTTTTAAAGAAATGTTAAAAACTTATTTTTAATCTATTTAACCCATTATTGGGACCCTAACGGATCAGAGTGGAACTGGGAGTAATGGCAATGAAGAAGCACTCCATATTCCCGAAGCTCCGGATTGAAACCTCACCCTTAGATGCAGTTTAACGTTATACACAGATCACTAAGACTCTTAGCCACCGCCCTCATATATGATAAAAGAATTAGGGCTTTTCCATGAGTAATAGGGGTGGGGAAATCATATAGTGCTAGTGCCTGACGTGATCAGCAGATTGTTTAGAAAATACTGTGGTGGAGGATCAATTATGGTCTGGGGTTTATTTTCGTACAATTGAACTCAGGAGGTAAAAGGTCGTCAAACAACTACTAGTTACATTGACATGTTAAAAAAGACGGAGAAAACAGGATTTTCCAGTAGGATAACGCTGCAATCAACAACGCTCGAAGGTTGAATTGTTTTTTTATGGAAAACAACATTCATAGTTTTAACACTTTTCAGATATAAATCCAATCGAAATTTTTTGGGAGTGGATGGCAAAATATGCTTATAAATATGGATCGCAATTTGAAACTGTGGATGCTCTTCGTGTAGCAGTTTATGCATCGTAGAGTGAGCATTCCAAGCACCCTTATGCAGAAGTTAATAATGAGTATGCTAAAGCGAATTTTCAAAGTAATTCGCAGAAATGGAGGATATACTGAATATTACATTTTCCTTGGGATTTATTTGTTCTGTATTTTTTATTTTTATTTACATGGTCTTATCTTTATGACCAACCAAAAATAATTTTTCAATGTTTGTTTAAATTAATAAATTAAAGGGTAACAATTTCACTTGCTTTTTGATAAACTATACTTTCTAATTAAATGTAAATGTTTCGTAAATATATTTCGATTAAAGTAACAGTGTTTTATATCTTTTTTACCCTTTTGTATCTGTTCATAACATTTTGTGTATATATATATATATATATATATATATATATATATTATATATATATATATATGTGTGTGGTGTGTGTGTGTGTGTGTGTGTGTGTGTGTGTGTATTATATATACATATATATATTTAGTAAAAACAAAAGTTTAAAAATCGGGTATTATGCGATTATAGTACCATTTCCACCAAATGACTAATCAAATTTTCCTCAAACGCTATTCCATCCACCTGACTTCATCCCCTAATCCACCCCTCTCCCGCCCATTTTCTCTTTGATAAAACACATGTGTGATGCTTTAATGATTAAATAAACGAATGATGAAGTCGTGCTCAAGGTACGGTGAAATATATCTCCTACATACACTTGTCTGAGTTTTGTTCCTTTGTCCACATTTCTCCCTCTAATCTTTACTACATTCTGTCGGATTTACTCCAATCTTCTTATCATCATATATATATATATATATATATATATATATATATTATAGACTCCAATGAAAAACATCAGTTAGAGCTTGTGTGAAAAACTGGCAAGGAGAATAATAATAATAATAATAATAATAATAATAATAATAATAATAGACAAATACTTGGACCTTTACAGAAAACTAAAAAAACTGTGAAGCATTATGTTGAAGGTGACACCAGTTGTATTTGCTTCTCTTGAAATTGTCCCAAGGGTTTGATTAAGATACTGTAGAAATTAAAAAATTGACGATGAATTAAGATCATCCAAACAACAGCATTGTCAAGATCGGTTAAAATAATCTTGGAGTCTACATTATACAGCAAAAAGTGAAACTATAATGTACAAAAAAGTAGTAAACGAATTCTCATGTCAAAATCCGATTCTTAATAGGAACTTGTTTTAACCTCATGAAATAAATAAAATACCAATAAATTATGAAACCTTTTCTCTGATCAGTTAAACGACAAAAGTCCACAAGCCATGATAGATCAAATGAATTCAATCGATGAAAGAGAAAAAACTCTTAATATTTCCTAAGGGCAAGTCGATCTGATTATAATTTCCATAATGAAATAGTCAATTGTGTTAGTCATTAAAGACCAAACATTATATTTCCATTGTCTTTGACTGTATTAGGATAATAATAGATATAATAGTTATAGCCATCGAAGCAAACACCTGTATACAGAACCATCTATCTATGTATCTCTCTATCTCTCTCTCTCTCTCTCTCTCTCTCTCTCTCTCTATATATATATATATATATATATATATATATATATATATATATATATATATTGATGATATAGTTTTCTATATTAATAAATAGTGCTCCATGTCAGTAATATATATATATATATATATATATATATATATATATATATTATATATATATACACATATTCGAACATTTATATGTGAATATATGAGAAGTTTAAGCTGTCTTATTTTACTTCTTTTGTATAATCTCTTCGCTGATTTGCACAATTACATTCTATTTACAAAGAAAAATGTTCTAGTCTAACAATAGACGTTTCTATATGTGTATGTGGGTGTGTTTGAGTAAATAAAGACACAGACACACACACACACACACACACACACACACACACACACACACACATATATATATATTTATATATATATATAAACACAAATACTGATGAAATTATTCCCGTTCTTGTTCCAGCCCATAAAAATTAGAAAATTACGAGACGCTAAAACTTATACATTCATGCATTTCGATAATTATCAATAAGTGGAGTCTGCTATAAAAAACCAAAAAAACCTTTGGATACTAATTACCCAGTAAATTATAGTCATTCATCTATTGATATCTTGTATTTTCCACTTCTTTTTCGATGTGTGCCTAATTGTAATCAATTATTTCTGGTTATTCTTTTACATTCACCAAATTTCAGCGAGAAACTTATATAGTGCATTTGCTTTTATACTGATATTAATCAGAATATTTGTCTTAGTGCAATGTAATTCCTTTCGTTCTAAACATTACTTAGTCTGACACAAATACGTTGTGGTGGTGATTTATAGTATCTTGTCAGATTATGAATAGAAATGGTGCCAAAACGAGATACATTGGCAACATTTCTGTTCAAAATCTGCTTAGATTATGTAATATAAACATCAATAGATCTAATGAAAGAAAATAATCTCAAACTAAAAAACGTCAAGAAGCAGACGATATCCCGGATAAACTGTTAGTGATGCAGACTATGCTTCTTAAAATACACCTGCTTAAACCAAACCTTTGCTGCATAGTCTAGAGCAGACAGCAGTAGGCATTGATCTCTACGTTAAATCTGATAAAACAGAGTTCCCGTGTTTTAATCAAAATGGTGCCAACTGTCAAGGTTCTAAATTTAGTAAGACACTTCATATAACTCGGTAGTAATATCTCATCTACTTAAAGCGATGTCCGCATACGCTTAGGTAAAGCTTGGACTCTAATTGATTGGTTAACTACCATATAAAAATCTAATCTCTCAGAAAAATAAAACAAGAATACTTTCAAACTGTAGCAT
>CM042154.1:37606706-37609206 GCA_023376005.1 Doryteuthis pealeii | reverse complement strand
TGTGTGTATGTGTGTGTGTATGTCACTAAGTCTACATTCAATCTTTGAAAATGTATTTATATTACGCATTAAGGATTTCTTTTTCAACAAAATCTCTTTAATTTTTAATGAATCTGATTTAGTCATGAATATCAATCACATTATTTGAACAACAGTTAAACATTGCAATATACAGTAAAAATATCATATTACAAATCACAGAAGAATATGTAATATGTACGGAGAAGAATGCTCTAATCAAAGAATGTTTACAAATGGGCTAAATATGGTGATTTCTATTGCTTATACGAAAATCCCATTATTTACTGATATATATATATATATATATATATATATATAAGTGCGTTGGGGGGGATAGTAGATTAAATAACGACAAAATCTGAAAAATATACAGTAAAAGGTAAATAACAAACACTAACAATCGATTCAATTAATATTTCGTCTCAGTTAGTTCAGAAACTTCTTCAGAATTACCTTATTTATTTATTCAGATTGGTATATAAGAGAGAAAAAGATAAGAATGATAGAAGGAGAAAAGAAAAAGATGCTGACACTAAGCCTTTACCTTTCTTTCGAGTAATAGAAGGATCATCTGGTACAATCTCCCATTCAACATATAAGTAAAAACCAAAGTAAATATTTTATAAATTTAGTTAACAAACTCTTTCCTAGTGGTTTTTTTACTAAATTTTAAAATATCAACCACGCATGACATAAATCCTTTAACAACAAGCATTGAAAATTAATTTCTACTTTACAGACAATATAGAAAAGATTATTAAGAAACACAATAATAAAATAACAAATAACCACACACAAAATCGAAATAACGTTAAGGATAGACAGAAACAATGCAACTGCCGAAACTCTTCAGTGTGCCCCACGAATGGACGAGGCTCGTCTAAAGATGTTATATAACAGGCCTGATTTTACCAAGGAGGCAAACCTCACTAAATTCGACGAAGGATGCACGGAATTTGAATTTAAAACTAGATTTACAAATCATAAACACTTTTATATTAAGCTAATAACTCGAATTATATTTGGGATTTAAAAAATCAAAACTTAACAATGATTATTAAATGGGATACCTTAAGAAAATCAAACGTGTGCAGAATTCTTAATGATCCACGTTTCCTATGCCTATACGAAATATTAGTAATAATTAGATTCCCAGATAGGAAACATCTTTTGAATAATAGAATTGAATCATAGGCAATTGTAGGGATAGACTGGGTAGGTCAATAAAATATAATTCGATTTACACAATTAAACACAGAGTGGCCTAAGAACGAAGCCCAGAGTTTAGTCAGTCAGTTAAGCTATAGACGCAATGGTGTAAGTATCGTGTCCGCTCGAAACACCGCGGTTAAGAAGTCTGGTTGAAAATTTTAAAACAAGCCTCGTGTTGTCTCTGCTAGTGGCAGCCTTTGCGAATCAGCTTCTACTGAATCAGACCAATAAGAAGAAATGAAGAGGCCAGAACTAAGAAAGATCTGTTAGAAGAAATTAAGAGAACAGACCTACCAGAAACATATACGAATGCCTCTCATTTCCCCAGAAAGTAAGAAAATGATAAAAGATCTCTCTCGTCATTTATATACCCAGCCAAGGGGTATATAACATTATAGATTAGTAATATTAGATTCCTAGTAGGCCGGTTTAACTCAGTCGGTAGAGCACTCACCTAAGAAATGCAAGGTTTCCGGATCGATACCGGTCCCCACCAACTCAGCGCATGAGTAGCATAGATTGGGTAATCTGATCTGTGCGGTAAAGGGGGAGTGGAAGGTGGATTTGGTGCTCCACCTCAGCAAAAACAATATCCCTTGTTTAGCGCCGGCGAAAAAGGGATAGACTCCCTCGGTGTCCGGTTGATACCGACAATAGGCTACATTTTACATTTTAGATTTCTAAAATATAATTAGAATTATACTCTTAAATTTTGACGCCTTACACTAGCTATTTTTTTGTAATTAGAATTAAGTTTTAAAAATACAAAGACGAGAACTAAGAAATAAATAAACGAATAGAATAAGCTGAACCCGGCAATAAAAATTATAATATGATATGAACTGACATAGCGTTCAACCATTATTATCGGAAATTGTTTTATCTCAGTTAAACTGAGTAATAACTTTACTCAAATATAAGGTAGGGTCATTAAGACATCATATGGATCGAAATTGTGGTAGATCCATAACTGTTTCCCACAATTATTATAGCTATATATTTATGATATATGGAGCACTCTTAGATAAATTACTAATGCCACAGGAATGAAAAGGTTAAAGCAGCAATCAGACACGACACACACACACACACACACACACACACACACACACACACACACATACATACATACATACATTTTTTTAAATATATTTCCTTCTCATAGACTTTCCTGCTACAGTCAATTTTAATCTGTTCGTTATGTTAGATGTGATTTATACATTTTCTGAAAACCTAAACATTTTCAGTCTTAAAGGAGTTAAGTGAT
>CM042154.1:37541706-37601706 GCA_023376005.1 Doryteuthis pealeii | reverse complement strand
GCCGGCAAATAGTCCATGCAAGTATACTTAAACTCATGTAATACGTCTTGAAATAGAACTGCTGATTTTAGAATCACCAATCCATTTAGGCAAAAATGGGTTTCATCACTCATTATCAGCTTGTCCAAAATTCACCGTATTCACTCAACTTCTGATCAAATCAAAATGCATGCTCCAGACACCGTTGATAATCAGATTGCCGTAGTTTCTGAACCAACTGAATCTTGTAGGGATTCATATTAGGGTCAAACTTTATAATCCATGTTATGGAAATTCCATAGAGAGCTGATCAACGATGAGTAGGCACAGACGGATCCTCACTAACACTCAACTGTACAACTTCCATTGCTGCTTCTATAAAAACATTTCTACAACGGTTGCTTCGTTGAAAATCTGACAGTATCTCATGAATCACAAATCGGGAAACTAAGCTCTTTATTATATTCGTACTTGGATGATTGCGCATATTTAAATGGTTAGAGTAATTTATTTTTTTTGAAATCTAGACAGCTCAGCTGATTTATGATATCAGAAAAATAATACAGAAACATATGAATTATAGAAACAAGAAAGTTATGAATTTTTAAAATATGTCAGTTTTTTGTGGGCTTGGTGATTTAGTATTGTCTCTATATTTTTGTCACTTCAGACTATTTCACCTGTTCACACACACACACACACACACACACACACACACTCATAAACACAAATAGACACATACACAAATACACACACACACACATACATAGATACATATATATATATATATATATATATATATTATTTATATTTTGCTTGAAGGCAATTACAATGCGTATATCGCATAAAATTCGATAATTATAGAAAATAATCATGACAAGTAAACCTCGGCAAAGAATTGTGCGGTGTGTAGAACATCGTACAGACTGTTTCAACTTTATTAAGTCTCATCAGCGATGTATACTAACGACTTCCCTTCGACAGAAATCGAAACCGGGACTTCAGCAGGAGAGTCAGAGACTTAACTGCTTCGGCCACCGATACACTGCGGACTCCCCATGCGAAATTAACCTGTCAATGATAATGACACGCCTCTACCATATGAGGTACAGGGACGCTGAGTGAACAATAACAAACCAGGCCTATGCTTTACGGCGAAGGAAATAACATTTTTTATGTTTGTTTTTTAGAAGCATTGTTGAAAAAGTATATATTATTATTTATATTTTGCTTGAAGGCAACTACAATGAGTATATCGCATAAAATTCGATATTTATAGAAAATAATCATGACAAGTAAACATCGGCAAAGAATTGTGCTGTGTGTAGAACATTGTACAGACTGTTTCGACTTTATTAAGTCTCATCAGCGATGTATACTAACGACTTCCCCCCGACAGAAATCGAAACCGGGACTCCAGGACTTCTAAAAAAACAAACATATAGAGACAATACTAAATCATGTATACTAATGACTTCCCTCCGACAGAAATCGAAACCGGGACTTCAGAGACTTTACTGCTTCGGCCACCGATACACAGCGGACAATCCATGCGAAATTAACATGTCAATGATAATGATACGCCTCTACCATATGAGGTACGGGGACGTTGAGTGAACAATAACAAACCAGACCTATGCTTTACGGCGAAGGAAATAAAGATTTTTTGGATGTTTGTTTTTTAGAAGTCCCGGAGTCCCGGTTTCGATTTCTGTCGAAGGGAAGTCGTAAGTATACATCGCTGATGAGACTTAATAAAGTCGAAACAGTCTGTACGATGTTCTACACACCGCACAATTCTTTTCCGAAGTTCACTTATGATTATTTTCTATAATTATTGAATTTTATGCGATATACGCATTGTAATTGCCTTCAAGCAAAATATAAATAATAATATATACTTTATCCAACAATGCTTCTAAAAAACAAACATCCAAAAAAATGTCATATATATATATATATATATATATATATATATATATATATATAGTAAAAAGTAAATATGGTGATGTTACCTCTTGTCGGTATCAACCTTTTTGTTACTGCTAGACCAGGGAATTTTTTTGCTGAGGCGTAGCGACACACCTACCGACAACTTCACACTTTCCTGCATAGATTAGATTCCCCAACCTGTGCCACTCATGCATTGACTTGGTGAGGACCTATATCGAACACGGATCCTTGCGATAATTAGGTAGATACTCTATCAACTAAGCTAACAAGGTTTCCGGATCGATATCATCCCTCGCCAACTCAGCGCATGTGTAGCATAGCATGGATCTTTGCGGTAAAGTTGAGAGCTCACGGTAAGTGTGGCACCCGACCTCATACACAAAATAATCTCCTTGGTTTAGCGCTGGTGAAAAGGGGATAGACTCGCTCACTGTTCGGCTGACACCGGCTATAAGCCACTCCACCTACTATATAGAATAATAAAACCACAAACACCCACTTAAAAAGTACAACAGACGAGCAAAAACTCTGCTCAAAATCCAATTGTTGGAGAAAAAATATTTTTTCGATGATTTTTCTTGATTTTAACAGTAAGTTATCTGTAGCTGATTGTTGCTGAATGAATTGGAAATCGCTTTGAGGGATAAGTTAATAGGATAAATTCAAGTTTATTTTTATATTTTTGGTATAATTTCATTTTTTCGGGAAGGACAATATATCATCTATACTGATCTTATAAAATAATTCTCATGTTGTTTGTGTTTTACAAATTTTGTCTAATGATAGCAAAATCACTACATTTTATTAGAATATGTTTAACAATATAAGGTGTTTGACATGTCAGGCATTTTGGCTGGGTTTTTTGTTTAAGTAAAAAGGAGTGCGTTAGTCTTGTGTAACTTGTGTAACCTTTACGTAATCGTGATAAAGTGACCTTTCTGAATACTCGTTTATATTCTCTCTTGTATTGGATTTTATTGAGAAGAGTTTGTTATGTATCTTGTAATTACAATTGTCTTGTCATTTTTTACAGTATGATAACTGTCTGACCCTACCATCCAAAGGGAGAAACCTTGGGTCAGACCCTAACACAAACACACACACACAGAGAGAGAGAGAGAGAGAGAGAGAGAGTTATATATATATATATATATATATATATATATATATATATATGTGTGTGTGTGTGTGTGTGTGTGTGTGTGTGTGTGTGTGTATGTTGATACGCGCTATTACTTAAACTTCCGTACGTATATGTAATTGAATTATTTAGATATACCTATAATGTATTTACGTTTAATGACTAGATACATTACAGTTCTTAATGTTTATCACTTAGGGTTTTTTTTTTGTATTTCTCATTCACTATGAATTTCTATACTTCAGACTTCTCTGTTCTTCCTCATGTTTTTCAATTTCTCTTTCCAACAATTTCACTCATGCTCTCTTCCTCCTCTACTTTCTTTTTTTAATTCCTGGCTCGGTTGTGCTAACAAAGACTTTGAAGGGTTCTCATCATATGTAAACAGGAACTTTCTCAGGTGTCTTTTAATCAATTGGAAAAAGGATATAAAGCAAAATATCCTTATTCCAAACTTTGGTTATCTGCGCTAAATTGGTTCTGTGCGTTGTTAAATTCAGTCTTTCATGAGACATTATTTGAATGGTGTCTGAAGCTAAGTAGGGAAACTAATTGAACCACATTCGTTCCTGTTTTCCTTGTCAATAGACCAGACACACTCAACTGGTCACAATCATTTCATTCATCGTCCTCGTCCTTCGGAGACAGAATCTGACACCTTCAATTTCTTCGTGTTAAAGAAACCGGCAAGCCATTGCTGCCGTTAGACTGTGCGATTTCATTTATAGAAAGAGATCCATTTTGGTACAAGTCTAAGTATATAGAAAAAACAAAAGAAATAGACTATATGAAGTTGTCAAACGATAGCTTCGACTAATATTGCTATAGCATCCTGTCATCAGAGCTTAGAATACGCTTACTGTATCCCATGCAGGGGATTATTACGCCCCCCACACACAAAAATATGTGTTCTTGAACTAAACCACTGATGGGGAGGTTTCATTCCTCAATCTCTGTGGAGTTTTGAGCCAATCTTTAATTTTCATTACTACCAAGTCCACACTGACTGAAATGATAGTATCTGTTAGGGTCCTATCTATGGGTAAAATAGACCTGTTTATTTGTGTGCAAAAACTTTTCAGAAACAACTACACAAAAATGTAAATATGAATATAGAAATAATGCGATTACCTTTCTTCTAAGCATGAAATAATGCTAGACATTGAAATACCATTAAACTCAATCAGATAATCCCGATAGAGGTGAAGGAATTGATAGGAAATTGTTGGAAGATAATCTTATTCTGATTGATTTATTGATTGATTCTAACGACATGTCACTCGTCTGAGGTTATTTTATACCTAGAGGTAATAGCATTCATTCTACATTCATAGTTACATTTTTGTGTAGTTGTTACTTGAAAGTTTTTTGTATACAGTTCTATTGAATATGCATAATTTTTGAACATATCTATTTCCCCCATAGATGGGACCCTAACAGGTACTACCACTCAGGATCTGATTGAACCTGGGAGTAATAGCAATAACAGGGTACTCTATACTCTCCAGTTCTTTAGACTGGAGCCTCACCATCAGATACCGTTTATGTGTCTTGTCCAGGACACTCTTTTGAGAGGAAGTTTATACATCTGCATGATACAGATAGCGTATTCTAAACCCGCCAAAAGTGCGAAATATGATAAGAAATACTGAATCAATTAATCACTTTTATTGGGAATTTATCATGGAGACTCGTGATATTTGTAACGAGTTCAATTCTTGGAAGGAGCTTTGTACTTTCTACCTCATTTGTCTTCATCCGGGAAAGTAATCTGCATCTGCAAGAGATCGATGGTTGCTGGAGAAATATTTCTATTTTCATACTTGCCAGTTGCAGTCAGGAAGTGTGTTACCTTCGTTAATCATATATCACTTACTGTCTGTATATATATATTATATATATATATATATATATATATATATATATATATATATTATATATATATATATATATATATATATATTCATTTGGCTTAATTTACGCCATGTTATTGGATGATAATTCGTTCAGTATCATATGATTTATATATGTTATTCCATGCTGATAAGACAGAATTGCGGAGACATGTACTGGTATGCTGCTGACCGTGATGCTTGTAGCTGACAGTGTGTCTGTCCACTGTTCATTTTAGGAGTAATTTTGATAGATTTATGTTTGTCTTCTTTACGTTTGAGCTTGATTCATTGCACACTGGGGAAGTCAGACCTTATCCAAGACTCATGCACTCTATCATTCATCTAATATTTGGATTAGAGACGTTATAGTGTAGTTATTTTTATATTTCCCAGTCACTTGTTTTTCTCTGTTTTATCATTATCATTCTCTAAATTTCAAAACATGCTTCTTATAGAGATGAACAAAATATTCAGGTCAACTCCCAAATGGTAGCTTTTAATTTCTCTCGGTAGACGTAGATATTCTCAAACAGCCCCTTGTGTTATCATATAAGAAAAACAGTGTATCAAACATATTCTACTTTTTTAACTTCTGCAAATGTTTTCAAATTCATACAGATATTATTTGTGTATAAGACGCATTATTTTTGTAAATCTTTCCGTATAATGCACAAGGACTACATAATTAACTTTTCTGACCACATGCCACATCATATTCAGGATAGGATGACCAAAAGTAATTTAAATCTAAAGTCCAAAATACTATGTTTTATGCCATTACGGAGAGATATCCACTAGAATGTGCTTATAATTTTGTTAATTCAAATGTGAGCTTATTTTTGCCGTAAGTTTGATTCATTTTTGAGTGAACATGTCCGTATGTTTTCTTTGTAAATTTTGTGTTTAAGACAATATAAACTCTATATCTTATTTTAATCAGTTCGAACCGTTAAAAAGTTGAACAAAGGCTAAATTTAGGTTACATTTAGCTGCTACAAATTTTAAAATGTGAATAGTTCTTATAAACAAGAATTTATATTCCAGTAATTCGTAGTCCAAAATTAAGAGTGCGTGGGTAAGCATTGAAGAAAAATAATTACGGTCCTTGTAAATTATGATCCTTGTAAAATATAATGATGGTCCATGTCATTTTAAATTCTTTCAAATCTTCTTTTCCCATCCATGATATACAAACGTCAATTAGTTTCTCATCTGTAAAAATAAGAGATGCATGCATATTTTCTACTGCAGTAGTCGTGACTTACCTTTGAAAAATAAGCTCTGGATAAGTTTATAGGCATCCTTGATACTAAGAGTCGACTTACCCCTCTCGAAGAAATAGTATCAGCATTAGTATATCTGAAATATACCAACCTTGATCACAACGAAATGAAATACATGATATACGCATTTGAAGTATCCAAGAATATTTAACCTTTTATATTCATAATGTATATATATATATATATATATATATATATATATATATATATATATATATATATATAAATGGTGTTAATAAGGAAGAATACACAAATATGTTCCAACAGCTAGAAATACACACATAGTTTTTCATAAATAAACATTATGTGGAAGAGGTTCAACAGCTACGTAGCTTTAACGTCCTGTCAATGTCAAAAATACCTCTCCCTGTTCAAAGAAAAGAGGCAAAAGAGATACAGATTCTGTAAGTGTAAAATGACAAACCACGAGTCACCCAATATAGCCATCCATTTCCGAAGATAGATAATTATTTCGTACTTAAAAGTTTCTTAGAAGAATGTCAGTATATATATTTCTTTATGTTTAACGTTCAGTTAGGAATTTTTCCGGATTGAAATATATTTCGGCATTACGTCTAATTTCGAATATCTTTGATGTGCAGCATAAGGTACAAAACAATGTAAATATATTCTATGAGTTGATATACAATAACAACTTTAACTTATATTTCTCTATTTCTTTAGAATTATGGTTGAGTGGTAACGCGGCGCGAGTACAAGGGTTATAAAAAATGTCAGCAGCCAAACGAAAGACAAATTAACAGAGTTCAACATATCTTCCAGTGGGTTAGCTGTAACATGATTAACTTAGTTTAGCACTCTGTAATCAGTATTGCAAAGGTCACCATTCAAAGTATCACCCACCAAAGCAACAGTGAGGATAAAGTATTTTGTAAAACCCGATAATATATATAACAGATTTCAGGATTTATATTTTTCCTGTTTGGTAGCGGAGAGAGGAGACAAACGTTACCTGTGAGCGGGGAACTACGAATCAAAGACCAGACTATAATAACAAAGAAATTACCAAGAAGTGCCCGTTAAGCGACGAGAATAAAACAGCTAAAACATTTTTTTTGGTTTTCTCCTCCCAAGACAACGATCAGTCATCACCAGCATAGCAGTCCATCGGTTAAGCTACATTTTCTCTATATATCTTGATATGTTATGATCATACTTGAGCCATTGACTTCCCAGCCACAAAATATGTGATGACAGACCTCTGTTCAAATCTGGGGTCTTCTGTTTGATTGGTAGCCATTTTGAATAGCCTTAAAAGAAATATTTCTCTGAGATTAAAAAAGATGTTTGCTCTAAACGAATTCAAAACAATGCAGCAGAGTTTACATTTATTGAAAAAAAAATGAAATTTTTTTTTAAAAAGAAACTCCCCTTAAAATTGAATGAGCTTAAAATTGATAAAATTGAATGAGCTTGAAATTGATAAAATTGAATGAGCTTGAAATTGATAAAATTGAATGAGCTTAAAATTGATAAAAATAAGATATGAAAATCATTATTTAGTGGAGCTTTTCTTTGGATATGATTTCTTTCATTTTCTAACTTCCTTAAAAAATTATTGGGAAAAAGGTTAATGTTTAAAGTTTGTGGAGTCAATGCTGTAAAAATACAAGGCAGTTCATTTAATCAACTTCGGGGATAAATTCATAACAATCACTCAGTGGGAGGGGGGTCTCGTCGTGCTTTAATACTGAATAACGAGTTTGATCCTCGCTGGATGCCCCATACTAATGAACTTGTAACACATCCTATCCATGGCGAATGGGTTTGGTAAATACCTACATTTATGACAGTAGAACTTTGGTTTATATTAATATTGACCACACATCGTATTTTAGGTACAAATTAACAGAGATACTATATGAATAAAAACAGACATCTTTAAAATGCAAACAAATAATAAGTAGATGTTTAATGAGATTTGAAAATAATACTTAAAAATGATATGCTTCTAAAGTAGTTTTGAACCTTTTCATTTTTTTTGTATTTAAAATACTATTATTTATACATCGCACTACACACACACACACACACACACACCACACACACACATATATATATATATATATATATATATTATTATTATTATTATTATACTAAAGCTGAGTTTATCAACCTTCGCCAGCTAAAGGATCTTTTTTCTATTTATGTTATGGATACTTAGATATTCCTTGGTTTTAGCACTACCCAGTGTTTGAAAAAAAAATCAGTTTATTTGGTTTTAATTAGGGGTAATTAGCAATTAAGTCAACAACCGACCAATCCCTGTCTGAATAAGACCTGACTCTCTTCCACTCTCCCTCTATATAGAGCTACCTTGAGTGGGAGAGTTAATGTGAGTAGTCGAGTTATACAGAGTGGGAGTGCCCATTGCCTGTAAAAAAAGCAGGATAAACACCCTCCCAGCACCTCCTAACTCTAGGTAGATTCGCCCCTCCCTTTCCCCAGACAACAGAGAAATTTTGGTTTGTTTTAATAAAACAAAACAAAAGTATCTTTTTACGGCATGATTTCAATTTTAGTTGAGCATAAATTTTACGAAATTGAAATCATGCTTTAAAATAGATTTTTTAAATTACTTTAATTATTAATTCATAGAGTATTAAACTTACTTTAAAAAAATATTTCATGTTGGGTAAAAAAAATAGTTATATATTTAAATATTATGGAATTCAAATGAGCAAACATTGACTACTCCCACTGTTTAAGTGAAAGTTTTCTTCGGGCTTAAAAGTTTATTTTAGTTAAAACTAAAACAAACTAGTCTGACTTCTGATTTAGGTCGATAAAATTAAAACGGAAAGTTTTTTGCTGGTACCAAATGACAGTTTAACTGCAGTCTATGAATTAACATTTTGCGAATTTTGTTACGGTTTTAGGGGATTAAGGTTGTTTTATATTACATATTGCTTAAAAAAACAAACAACAAAATACATAAATTACTATACATTTAATGTTGAAAAATATTTTTTAAACTAAGTTGAATTGAAATTATACATTGCTATATTAACACAAACAACTGTCTCAATAATAGATTCAATGATTAATTTCAATAGTTAATTAAATGTATAGTAATTTGGGGTTTTTGTTGTTTATTTTTTAAAGCAATACGTAATTAAAAACAACCTTAATCCCCTAAAACCGTAACCCAATTTGCAAAATGTTAATTCATAGAATGTAGGACTGACTTCTGACTTAGGTTGGAAAATTAAAACGGAAATTTTTTGCTGGTACCCAATGACAGTTTAACTACAGTCTATGAATTAACATTTTGCGAATTGGGTTACGGTTTTAGTGGATTAAGGTTGTTTTTAATTACGTATGGCTTTAAAAAATAAACTCTGTCTTTAGTCTTTTTATCTATTCAGAAAATAGTATCAATCAAATATATACCACTCCGATATTACAGTCTGAATAATACAAATAATTGTAATCTTTGCGGAGTTCCGTCATGGCCTCTTGCCTCAAAACATGCTTGCCGGTGACTGCTGAAAAAAAAACAAAAAAAAACACCAGCTACGATTGAAGTCCGTAGCGGAAGCGGCGTGAAAAACAAAAACAACTAGGGTTTAGGGTTTAGGATTTGGGGTTGGGGTTTAGGTTTAGTTTAATGGAAAATAAATAAATAATTTGGGCTCTGTTTTTTCTGAGTCACCCTGTATAACAGTTAATTTTAACTAGGGGAGTTTAGGGTTAGGGTTGGGTTTTCAGTGGAAAATGCCCTAAGTTGGTTCTTTTTTTTTTTTCAAGTGATACCGCTTCGGATGCAGGAAGCCAGGACGGAACTCCGCAAAGATTACCATTATTTCTATTATTCAGACTATTGTCCTCGTCTTTGTTATCTGTACAAAGTTTCAGCTGATGTGCTCTCCGGCCTTCGTCAGGTATTTCTTGTCGGAGTCTTGTAATTGGGAGCCATCACGGAACTTTGCACCCAACCCTTTATTAGGTCCACGGGTATCCTGTTCTCATTCCACTAACCATAGCTGGGGTACAGGTGTTAAGCTGTGTTAATTATTATTCTATGTTACTGCTGTCCTGACCAGGATTGAACCTGCAGTCTAGAATAACTGGCATTTATAACTGTCTTAATCTAACTCCTTTATCTACTAGGATATGTGTTCAATTGGACAATCCAGTGGGAATTTTTTCAATTGCAAAAGTTACAATTTATTTTGTAAAAACGGATTTTAAGTAGCCTCTTGGCAGGCATCTTGATCAAAATGGACGAAAAAAACGTCTTAAATATATCATAAATAAATTATATGTGTAATATTATTTGGCTTTTTTACTGATGCTCATTATGTTACTACTTTTCGACTTAGACAAAAATTTGACCTTAAATAATCAATTTAATAAATTTTAGTTCGTTTTTAAAAATGAAAAGCAGATGATATTTTGGCAGATCCTACTCTTTTCCCTAATCATCTAGAGAGAGCTTAATGGGTGACCCAGCGGGTCACGTTTTGTCTAGTATATATATATATATATATATATATATATATATATATATATATATATATATATACATTGAGCTCTCCTTATGGTCTACCTGCATCAGCTTGGTTAAACCACACATGGAAAGACCCTAACTACGGAAATATATATATATATATATATATATATATATATATATATATATATATATATATATATACAGTTCTTTATTTGTTCCGAGCTTAGGTCATCGTCAAGAGAAAATATGAGAAAAAATGAGAAAAAAAAATGACAAGTGACAGAAAACTACTTTAAGTAAAATGTACGTTCAAACGTGACCAGTCGATTGGTTTATTGAAAATCATTTTTTAGTTATATTCATCTGGATTGTTTTCTTAATGTGTGTATAAATGTATGTGTTAATGTTCTGGCTCTTTATTAAAGTATAAGGAAATCAATAGGAAAAAAATTATGATTATGCCGATTAAAAAAATCAAATTATAACGGAATTCTCAAAACAATTTAAGAATATTGATTTATGTGTTCTTCTCGTTCACAATATGATACTTCAATATTGTCATTTTAGACCATTTTGCGAAATGGTAATAGAAAGAGAGAGAGAGAGAGAGAGGAGAGAGAGAGAGAGAGAGAGAGAGAGAGAGAGAGAGAGAGAGACGGGGTGATAGAGATAGAGGGGAGGGAAACGAAAGAATGAACTTTATAAAAAGTAATTCTAAACAAATGAAAAGTTAGTTTAGCGCTTGCAAAATTACAGCGGTTGTCAGAAATTGTAATCGAGGTGAGAGAAATAGCATAGAAAGAACTCTCGTCAAAAAGCAAAGAGGCTGCTGAGGTCGGAAACAAAACGAATGTAGTTGTAGGGTTCGCCTGAAACGGAGAAGGTCAATAACTTTTCTTTTTCGTTTCTTTATTTTTTTTTCTCCCTTTTTTTAACGAAGTTTTTGTTGTGCTTCCAGCGAACTTTCTTATTTTGTTTTTCTTTCTAATCACGAAAGCAAATTCTGACGTTTTAAAGATTCCTATTCATCATTAGAAATGCTATGCGATTTCCCCTAACACTCCTACCATTCACTTTCAATACTTCTATGATTATGTACGTATGTGTAGATATTTTCAAAGGAAATACATATCGAATTGACATAATACGACACATATAAAACCAACACACATACAAACATCACACAATCACACATAAACTTACACATGCACAAACGCGCGTAACAACACAAAATATACACAAAGTATGGATTCTAGATGTAATTCCTTCAGTTTGTTGTAATAACATATAATTGTACATGTTTTGACATTTAACAACGAAAAGGTTTTGCTCAAAGGAATCTCATATATTTACTTTACTAATTCTGACATTAAACAATTGTTCTGAAGATTTACGAGAAAATCTAATGATATATATATATATATATATATATATATATATATATATATATGTGTGTGTGTGTGTGTGTGTGTGTGTGTGTGTGTGTGTGAGAGAGAGAGAGAAGAGAGAGAGAGAGAGAGAGGGGGGGTTCGACTGAAAAGTTCACTGGCTGACCAAGATACTCTCATGGAACATAACGATTAACGTCGTAAGAAATAGAGCCGACAACTGGAGTTTAAATTCTGAATGAGGCTGTTTTTGCTTCACCTCGCACTAATGTCCCTTAGTAAAGGCAAGAATCCATTACTTCTCCCCCCCCCCTCGGCGATGGATAAATGGTGGGGCAGACGGTGCTGTTTATTCCTGCTTAGGTCAACAGTCTAGGAAATGTAAAACTCAAAATTCAAACTATTTATTCAGCTCGTTCGCATTGAGTAGCATATGATACAAGGTCACAAATATTAGGAATTCAGAAAGAGAAAAATTCTTTTTATGTTATTTATTTTTTCATTGCTCTAGTTTTGACCTTCGGATATTGCCAAGAGAAACGTTTTCGTGAAAAAAAGTTTTAGAAAGATTTCTTAAAGTTTTAAAGTAGCTGATAAGCCACAAAAGAAGTGAGGAAAATATCCTGGTGAAGTGACAGATCCATTTGGTGAGTGCAAATTATCCTCAGTAACTTTTTTTATATACACATATTTCTCAGTGGTAAAAGCACCTGGCTAATGAGGGATTTTTTTATTAAGTTTGGGAGTGATTCGTTTCAAGTTTGATGTGGGTGATCCGTTCTTGATGTATTTGTTTCTATACGTGTTAGTGACACTTACATTTTATTACCAGGCCGAGTAAGTGAGTTTCATAATAAGTCCAAATGGATTACAAGTTTTTACATTGATCACCCAGTTATATTCCCGCTGTTCAAATATTAGTTTTATGTTGACGTATTTTTCAATTCTTTCTATGATACTGAATTTAGCATCTCTGGTAAAATCGTGACGTTTGCGTTGAAGTTTTTTTTTCTACATGTAATAGTTTATTGCTGATGCCGACAATAGGCCACTTACTTTATGGAAAGAAAATAATTTTCTTTAATCTATTATTTATTCACATAGTTAACTGTTTCAGTAAGGTTAATTGAGTAGAAAATATTAAATCAAATTCAGTATTAATACTAAAAGTCAAAAGTTTTGCTATATTTTGGTAGCGGATAATTTGTAGCGCGTATATTACCTAACCAAAGTAGTTCACGCTGTGGTAGATACCCACTGTAGTTAGTGGTAGTTGGTGCGATGACCCGTAATTGGGTTTTAAAAACCAGTAGGATGAACAATGCATTATAGTCTAATTTTGAAACAAAAAACATTTGTTGTCCGAAAGGGGAAAACGCAAGTACAGGAACTAGATGGTTCAAGAACCTCGACAATTAGGCAAGGTCACGTTGACCTAAAGCCGTGGCTTTCGAGACCATCACCAGGGCCATAGAAACAAATCTGGTGGGAAACACTCAGAGAGTACCAGGTGAGCTAGGCATCTCAGAGTCCAGCGTTGTTCGCCATCTTTACGACCTCAGCAGAAGTATCTGAAGCTGGTGAATTGTGCTGCACGTTACCAAAATATTGCAAAGCTTTTATTCACCCTAGTATTTAATATTCAATGCATTAGAAGACATTATTCTTCAAATTGAAATTCTCAAAATTTCACCTTAATCCATGATGACTACCGGAAAATCTGCTTTTGATACAAAAATAAAAGGAAAAAGGATCATACTTTATTATCTGTTGTAACTCGTGACACATTGACAACTGATTATTTCTATTTGTATCCATCATGTCACTACTGTCTATTTATGTTAGGGATTGTATCTTTTGATGGTTTCTGCTCTGCCGGTGACAGAAGAATAGATTCCTCGAAAAATAGTCAACCTTAAAAGATTTTCTGGGTTGCAATAAAAAAAAAGTTAAACACGAAATACTTCTATCCTTTGAGTAGAAGCAACTAAAATTTTCCTTCCGTTTCTAACAAGTTGCCTTTGTGAGACTGGAATATTGGCATTAAGATTATTATATTGCAACAGTCACCTCTGGCCAAATCCTAACCTGCTTTAACCCTTTGAATTTGTATTTTTCGTCAAAGAAATTTGATTTTTGAAGAAAAGGATATTAAAAAACATAATAAAAGAATACTTGAGTTTTTTTTTAGTTTATATAGTAGCTATGCAAAATATGTCTGGAATGATAACAAAATGTATCAAAACCAAAACCGAAGGTACATAATCTATTGTTGAAAATATACAAAAAATGGCACGATAGAGTTGACGTAACCACTTTTGGTTTGTGAAAAATGTTTCCCATTAACATTTAATAAATTCTATTTTGCATGACCGTTACTCATTACAAGAAATATCTTTAATCATTGGTTTCTGATGTTTCAATTATTTGTAAATGCCAGAATATTTCTCGATTGATTGATTGGTTGACCCTTTGCAGAGGATACATGTATTCCAAGATCCACCGAAAGGGTAACTATTTCTTAGAGGTTTCAATCTTAATCTGGGAAAAGATCCATCTTAGAACTCTTAGAAACACTGCTTTTTGAGAGCTAAGCATTATTGTTTAACATACAATTAAAAACATTTATCAAAAGAAGTAATGAAAGAATAAACATTTTCTATAAAAAATTGCTACTGGTATATATATATATATATATATATATATATATATATATGTGTGTGTGTGTGTGTGTGTGTGTGTGTGTGTGTGTGTGTGTGTGTGTGTGTGCATAGGAGGAGGAGGAGGAGGAGAAAATACCTGTTGGCTGTGTCTAGCGTCATGCCACGAATTTTCTAATGATAAGAAATGTTAGCATTTTTCTTTGGAGTTTGGGATTCACTTTGCTGAACTTTGCTGATTTCACTTACTGAAATCGAATTACCTATGCGTACCAACCATTCCTCCTAGCTATGAATGGCCTACATAACGTCTACTCTTCGTCTTAAATACACTGACTCTATTTCAGAGAGAAAGTCCCTATCAACGCTATCCATGATTACTTAAGGCCAAACTTTTGAAAGAATTTTAATATACTTACACCATTTTTTGTTGCATTTAGAAAAAGTATATTAACATTTTAAAACATAGACAAGAAAAAGGCAACACACGAGTGAAAGAACAATGTTTGGTAATTTTTCATCAATATCATCAAGTTAATCAACCAAACTATATTCATTCATTGCCATTACTCCCAGGTCAAGGAGACGAGCTTGGTTATCGACATAGAAAATGGAATAAGGATCTGAGTTTAGATCCTAGACAAAGCTGTTTTATTTTCACCAATGCGCTTGGGAAATTCACGAATTCATATATTCTCCTTCCAGCGACAGGCAGAATAGTAAGGTAGACGAGGTTATTTAGCTTTGGTTAGACAACCAGTCTAGGAAAAGGAAATCTCTGAATTCAAATCAGTTGAACTCCACTTAAAAATCGACCTCGCGTCACATCATTTCCGTTGCACAAGGTTTGGGTTGGTACATATTCAAAGGTCTACTCTGACCCGGAATAGTGCTATCTGTTATTGTCGCATCTATGGGTCAAATATATATGTTTAAAAAGTATACGTATTCGTATAGCTCTTACAAAACAGCTACACAAAAAGTAAATATTAAAGATACCCTAATTTCTATGCATAAAATAACACTATCGGGTTGATGTGGCCTTGAAATAAAACTATCAATCAATCAATATTTTATATATTAAATCTAGCATAGATGTCGTAATAAATAACAATTTCTTTTATTTACTTATAATTTCTGATTAGAGTCGGGGCGCATTTTCTGTATTCGTTGATATTCAAGTAATTCTAAAAAATAATAAAATATTTATGAATGAATGGAAAAATATTCCGAGTAATAAAATTATTATTCCAAAGAATCTAAAATTTAATCTATTCTCAGAAATACTTGGAAAATAAGAAATAAAAAGCAGGCGATTTTGTTTTGTTTTGTTGAATATACATTTTATTTTTTTCCGAAATATATTTAACTTGATTTATACTGAAACAGATAATACTCTCTGCTTCTATGTCGTGCTGGGAAGCAACCCTTTTATTTAAGTTAGTGTGTTCTGATACTACACATTCGTCAGGCTCAGAAGAAAAGTAAAAAGGAATAAAGAAAAAAGAAGAAACTTGATGTTACTCAGATTTCAGTTAGTGTTGGTGTGAAAAACTCACTAGGAGTAAAATAATAATTCAATTCAAGCCAGATTACTAGATTTTGTGATAGTTAAGAAGTAAAGAACGTTTTCTTTCGTGGAATTCTCCAGCAGAAATATCTGGTGAAATTCAAGGAACCGAAACAATTTGCCAAAGAAGTTTTAAATTTAAAGGAAAAAAAGTGTAGAACATAAAGGTGACTGTGATTGTCAGAGCATATGGAACAATACAAAATAAAACATAGAAGAGATTTCAAGAACTGAATACCCAGATAAGTGTTTACGTCGTCCAGGTATAGACCTCTTGTGATTGACGAGAGTAGTGAGAATAGTTATGGAGAGATATGCACTCATTCGAAACTCTGTGAAGGCCACGAATTAATAGTTTTAAAAACTCAAATAGAGTTTAATAATAATAATAATAATAATAATAATAATAATAATAATAATAATAACTAGAGGAATACACTGAAACGAGAAAATAAAGACTAATTACAGTAGCCAGTAACAGCAACTGAAATATATAGACAAACAGAAAAACGACAAAAATTAGTGAACTTAAATGGGGAAAACAGTTATGTGGATATTTCAAACGACAAACTGGAAAGATTGCACACAAGAAGACCTGGGCATAGCTAAGAAACCTCAAGAAAGAAGCTGAATCTCTAATAGTAGCTCAGAACAATGTCATAAAGACCAATTATATCAAATCAAAAATAGGTTAGAAACAACAGAGTAGAAAGTGTGGTATAGCACATTATAAACAAGTGAAATGAAGTACAGGACTAGACACAACTGGATAGGAAGCTTGATCCACTCGGAATTGTGCGAGAATGACAAGACTACAAAATTCTGTATGCATAAACCACAATCCGTCCTAAAAAATGAGACTCATAAAACTTTTTGGGGATTTTGAGATAGAAACAGATCAGCTAATCCCAACCAGAACGGTCCGCGGGCGTTTGAAAAAGTGTGGGGGAATTGGAAATCAGAAGAACAATCAGGACCATTCAAACAACAACCTTCTTAAAATCGCATAGAATACTCAGAAAAGTCCTGGAGACTCGTGGCGACATGATTTCGCTTAAAATCCAGTGAAAGACTGCTGGAGAACGTGGGTGTAAAAAAACTCACAAGGAGTAATATAATAATAATGATAATAAATTAATGAACCAAATTGTATAATTTATGTTATAAATAAAGAAAAATAAAATAAATAATTCTATTGGAGAATAAGAGCTATATTAAGAATATAATCAACTGCAATGTTATATCAATTAACATTCTGGTAATACGTTTTGTAAAATACAGTTTTGATATAATAAATTGGATGTTTGCTGAAATAAAAAAGGTGGATATAAAGTTAGTAAATTAATAATCAGTCATAGAATTCATCACCTCGGAACAGGTGTACATATATATTTACCAACCCTTCCGTACAAGTACTTTTCCTTCTCGTAGACTGGTTGACTAAGCGGATGTTAAAGATCCCAGTCTGCCCTATTATTTACCCATAGCTGGATGGAGAAAGGTTTGATGCATACCTTTCCCAAGGAGATTAGTGTTATCTAAAAATGCAAAAAAACTTTCCAGGATTTGGACTCAGGTCGTCAAGTCTATTTCATACGACTGCAGCACGTACCAAGAGCAGATATAGATAATCTCTACATCGAGTAAGAAATGTTGGAAAAAACTTAATCCAACAAGAACCATTATAGGATTAGATAAATACTTAGCCCCTGCTACATTGGATGCTACATTTAGTAGACGGACACGAGAAGCAAAAGAAAAAAATCAATAAGTAAAGAAAGCAATAAATTTGCTAAACAACTCGACCTAACACTAAAAAAATAGACATAAAAGTTAAAATAATAGAGCAAGCAAAGAAAGAAAGAAAGAAAGAAAGAAAGAAAGAAAGATTGAAGAAAAAGTACAAGGACTGAATCAATTTAAAAAACCCTACGTCGACGAAATGCTCAAATAATTAGAAATGCCGATATAGATACAGTAAAAACTAAAAAAATGTTGAAAAGGTGCTGGACTGAATGCAGAGGGATTAATAATAGCAGCACTGAACCAGAGCCTAACAACTATGAACAATTTGATAAACATTATAAAAACGGATAAAATCCAATATATAGACTGCGAACATAAAACTAAATCAATTGACCACTTAGTGTTCAGGCCAGGGTGGATCTTGGAGTACTAGCAATGAAGGAGTACTAAACACTCCCCAGAACTCCAGAACTTGAGTATTATCCTCAAATGCAGTTCAGCGTTATACCTAGGACACCTATTTTTCACGAGGGTCTTACCCTTTGCAAAGTATACAGTAATCGTATTATAAACCTCACTGACAGTGCTTATAACTTTAAGAGCAAACGTCAAATGTCGTTTTCATTCAAATATCGAATTAGAAGAAACCGACAGTGAAAAATTCCCGGTGGAAATTTACATTAGATATTTCTTATGTATGTTCTTATGCATATCGAGGATGCAGATTTCATAACTTTTCATACTTCTTACAAAAGTGTTTATCATTATTAGAACGGAATTAATGTTATTACAACGGAATGAATGTTATTACAACGGAATGGATGTTATTACAACGAAATGACCGTTGAATATATTATTTTCTTATCTGACACTGATTTACTTTCATGCAAATTTACGATGCATATGTTTTATCGTATAATTCTTCTCTTTTTATTTCCGCTCTCATGATATATGGTGAACCTAAAAGAAATTCAATATTTATTTCATTGAGATAACCTTGTGAGAAAAAGAAAGGCATTCATGATGTACTTGTCGAAATACAGGCTCAATGATTTGTGATTTATGAACTGCAGGGCAAAAAGAAAAACAATACAATCCTTATAAAAAAAAACATGAACCAATATTCACATTGTTTCGATGATTCTTATCATACTGGGGACACGCATTTCCGAGCAAAAGTTTTCCATCAATGTACTGATTGGAATCTGCCTGGATCGATATTCTGATGAGTTCAATTTTTTCTTGTCACGTCAGGCAGAAAGCTTGTAGGACACTTCAATAAGATTAATTGCAATGATCTAATATAATTTAAGAATGCAGAAAAAGGTTCGATAAATTGGCTCTATTTAAATTGAATGAGGAGTCAAAAGGCAAACGCATAAATTCCTGCATCCATCGTGTTAATGAAATTGATTCCTTTCTGCATTCTATCATCATCTTTAATGAGAATGAGATTTTACATAATACTTTTTCAGTAACGTAATGATAAATGGAAAACCACGCTGTTGGTAAATACACTGAGTGTTTACCCTGCACAACATTAAGACCCTTCCCCAAAGGTGTGTTCTGTGTATGATAGTATACTGCAACTAATGTTGAGGCTTTCGAACTCTGGGGAATGTAGAGTTCCACTTTTCATTACTACCAGGTCCATTTTGACCCATGGGTAAAAATAGATAAAATAGATAAGTATATAAACTATTCATATTTTATAAGAACATATGCAAAAAATCTTAAGAATCAGTTGCACAAAAATTGTAAATAGGAACATACAATGAACGCACTTTCCCAACCACAAGGCATAAAATAACCCTAGACTGGTTAACATACCGTTAAAATCGATCAATCATACTCATTCTGCTCCTTATGTCCTTAAAACTATGCAATGACCTTTTAAGGAAGAGCTACTATTATCAGAATAAAATCTAATAAGACTCCATCGATGAATTTATTTTGGGTTTTAATTAAAAATGCCAAAAATAGGAAGATTACGTAATAATATTGTGTCATTGACACCATCGACATTGAAGGGAACAAAAAATAACTCGTCTGAAATATAGAAACTTCTGTTAATTATTCTCTTGATTCAGATGCTAAGGATGTGGAAACGGATAGCGAACACAAATGTGCCGGGTGGATTTGTGGGTACTTTCTTTCTTCTTGTAGACAACTGCTCTTTTTAAATCGTTAGGTGGTTCTATACATTCTACGACGTCTCTGATTTCTGATCTAAGCCACAAAAGAGAGCAAATCGAAAAAAACCTGCGTGGGAGACATGCCTGCCAACCTCTTGTGACTGCTTAGATGGCTGATGGAATCTGGTGATTTTGGTAAGTTCATGGTAATTTTTACACTATTGTGCCAAATAAAGCATATATCATCACATGTAACTTACCAGAAAAATGAGCATTGTCAACTCGTCTCTTTTTATGCTGCTGGCGTTTTTAATAACTTATCTATTGGCACCCCACGACCACTCATTTATAATTTTAGAATATCCAATGGCCAAAACAGAATCAAAGAATATTTTTCTCTTTTTAGTTATATTTATTAGGTGTTTTAAAAAGTTTTCCTTTTTATTTAAATAAAAAAGAAAGTTTCTTCTGTGTATGCAAGAGGCCGCTAATGACATTTGGACACCAACTGACAAATTTGCTGTTAAGAAAATCCAGGTGATTTATATAGCAGTTAACATCAAAATTTATTTTAAATGAACCACTTTACACGTATGGGCATTTTTCAAATATCCTTGTCCAACAAAAAGATATACGATGGTGAGTCAAAAGTCGTTTGGTAAAAAAAAAACATCTATACTGGTATTAACTGCTCCTTCACCTTTCGCACAACAAATATTTCTGGTTGCTTCCGTAGTTTTATGGTCCAGTTCGAACTCGCAAAGCATAAGGACTCGAATTAGATTATGTTGCACATACATCTATGCGGCTTTCAAATCACACACTGATTGAAGCACACAACATGTCAGTGCACCAACTACCATAATACTACCAACCAAATCGAATACTTTTAATGGTTGGAACTGCTGAAACGTATCACATGCAAAAATATTACAAAACCTTTGACTCACCCAAGTATTTAATTTTTGAATTGATGCAAATATTTTAACATAGATATCAGTAAATACTTTTCTATGAATTATCAAAAATTCTTGAAAATTATCTGTGTTTTTTTTCAGTTACATATCAAGTTTACATCTACAAGGGAGTGATTAATTCCGGTGAAAATCTTTTTTTTTATTGCAAAAGTGATTTAATTCACATCAAAGGAGTGAACATGTAATAAAATGTATTAAGTAGAAAAGTGAACATTTTCAAATAAATCTAAAATCAATAAAGTTAAGGTCTTTTTATATGGGATCTAAGAAATTGCATCATCATCATCATCATCATCATCATCATCATCATCATCATCAAGGCATTCTGACAGCACAGATTCCTTTAATTATTTCTCGACATCCGTCCCTATAGACCATCGCTCTTAGTAGACGGCATCGAATGTCGTCCTTACTTCATCACCAATGCCCAGTATATCTTGCTTGAAAGGTTTTGAAGATAGAGATAAGTGGTCGTATAACTGCTGTTTTATAGGATGTTACCTCCAGGAATTGATAAAACAGGACGCAGCATCCTTGTGTTGTTCCATCTAGCTTTATCCCAAGTGGTGCAACCATAAAGTAGTAATAACACAGCTACAACTGGAATTACTGTTCAATTTTATCAGAACGATCTTATTTCAATATGGTCATTAACTTATCAATAGCAGTCCATGCTTTATCTACGTATATGTTTACATTGCTTTCACTAGATTGACGTCATGAAATTTTCAGAACAAGGAAATCTATTAGAAAAATTATCTGGGACACTGGTTATCTCGTAAACGAAAAAAAAGTAAAGCTTAAAAAGAATTTGGAATTATATTGAGCATGGAAAATTATCAAAATGTTTTAAGTAAGCAAAATGAATATGAAAAAATGAAAATAGAAGAAAAGTTGAAAGATGAAAATAAAATTGTTAAACATATTAAATAAAATTCTAAACCATTATTCAAATATCTAAAATCAAAAACTGAATTTCTCAAAAACGTTAGTACAATAAAAAATATGATAAGAAAAGTGAATTGACGGACACAACAGAAGGTCTACTGGCAATTATTTTCAATCTGTTCCTTCTTCGGAAGAGTTTTATCAACTACAGGAACATTGTTCTGAGTAGGGTAACAACAAAATTATGAAGGGGTTAAAAATAGGAGATAATACATGAAACTATTATCATCTAAGTTGAATGTTAGTAAAACTATGGGCCATGATAAAATACATCCTATATTTTTTAAGTACTTATCATCAAATGGTAGCTTTATCAATGCAATAAATAAATTCGTTGAGAAATTTATGAAATATGAAATAATCCCTTATATTTGAAATACAGTAATGGTAATACTAAAAAGGTTCGATACATTTAAAAATAATTATCGACTAGTTTCTCTAACATGTATCTTGTGTAAGGTTTATGAAAAAGTGATTAGAAATCACATAAAATTTAGGAGGGGAATATATTAATCGCAAACAACATGGTTTCGTAAATGGTAAATGAACGCTATTTTTAATTAGAAAGTATTGGTATTATAAAGGAATATTTGATAGAAGGGAATAATGCGGAAATTATATATTTGGATTTTAGCAAGGCATTTAATACATTATCAAGATATTTTGACAGATAAAACTATAAAAGTAAAAATTGGTAACACTTATACTGAAACACAGTATATACCACCCAATGTTCCTCATGATTCGCTGATTTAACTAATGATATAATCAGAAATAGAACTATGTGCTGATTATAACACTACAGGTGTTATGGGTTGATTGGCGATCTTTTAATTAATTACTAATTAATTAAAACTACCCTAACTATTAATTAGAGTTATTTGTTAAAAGTTTAAAAAAAGACTTCCAGAAAAGAAAATGTAAAAATAAGATAAACAATAATAATAATAATAATAATAATGATTATATTAAAAATTTCAATTTATCCACACAAAGAGTGGTGTCACGTTGACCAATAAATTCCTTAAATTATGGAATTAGACCGATATCACAAGAATTTTAAATTTTGACAAAATAAAACGATAATTTAACAAATAAGATTCCAGGTATAGAAAGATGATCAAAAATTTCAAAAACTTACATAAATAAAACAATGGTTGGCCTTGAGTTGTGGCAGTTGGAAAAAAACAATGGAAAACTACAACTAAGGCTGACACAAGGCCATTTAGATAGGTAGGCCATATTATCGAGTGGCTGGCCAATCAGACATAAATAACAGAACTTAAACCGAGAGAACATAGAAAAAAGCGGAGAACGTCCGCCGGAGTCAGGCACATCGAAACCAGAGAGCTCGCCATAGCTCAGGACACTTGTCACAGCTTTGCCGATACACTCCGCCATCTTGCCACTCGTTACCAAATTGATAATTTGACCAAATATAACTAGCTGTAGATCGCCAGTCAACCGACAAAGAAATTACCTCGATCTTCTGACATTATACAAAAATCTCAATCATTATATGAGAATAAATGTATATATTTTGTACATAATCATCAGAAGGCATTCCTGTTCGTTTTGTTTGACCCCGTTGACAGCTTTTGGTAATTTGATCATATTTCAGCCGAGTTGGTAAAAGGAACGAAACCAGCTGTTTTTCAGCCTTCCTGTAAATTAACAAACAACATGCAGTTGAACGGGCAGTTTCAAAAAGTTTTTGTTTACCCACATCACCACACATTTCGATAGAATCGTTCCATAAATTGAAACCGTGCACCAGCAAAGTATTATATATGTTAAACTAATTGTTAGACCACTCTCAAAAGAAACCAGAAAATGGATCTCATGGGTAGATATTTGGAAATTAAGATTTAACATAGAAAAGTATTACAAAATGTATTACATATTGGATCTAAAAACATTAAAGTTGAATATAAATTAAACAACAGGAAAATAAAAAAAGTAAATGTGGAATGCGATCTAGGAGTTGGCTTTAATGTTACTTTTAAAACTGACAATCGTATTTTGTCTGTTATATCGAGGGAAAATGGAGTGATTGGCTGGATGGTTAGAAATTCTATTTCAAGGGCGGCAAATTTTGCTTTAGAATATATAAAACCCTAATAATGCCTCATATAGAATATTGTACTCAGACCTGGGCTACAGATATGGAAACTGGAGCGTAATATTGAGTTTGGAGGGCATAAAATAAGAGTAACAAAACTAAGAAATAATGGTAAAACATTGCAGTAACAGAGAGAAGTAAGTGAAACTAAGATTAACTAATTTATTACAGATAATATTTTTCGCAAATGTTTTTTTGTACATGTTCCTATCTTATAAGAATAATCTTAAACACATCTATTTGGCGTATAGTACGAACACTGTCATCAAATTAAAACCATTCCGGTTCGAAATCGGACCCGCATTTCTGAAATTTTGGATACACAAGTTGTAATCCCCGAAATCTTTTTCGGCAATTTTTACATGATTTGTTTTTTACGATTACAATTTTTATAAATTGGAAATAAATTTAGGAAGAATCAATCAAGATCCCTCCCCAGGAGTTTGATTGTAAGCTCGTTGGTAATCGCAGTTATAAAACAAGTGTATTGATAAAAATAAATCAAACATTTTAAACCAGAGATAAAATATTTCTTGATCTCTTTCACTCCGTGGGTAGTTGATGTCTCTGGAAAATACTGTAATTGTTATTAATTCGATGAACCAAATGTAAATCTATGAAAAGAGAAATATGTCTCAATAATGGTAAACAAAATGATAAACGAGGTGAATATATGATTATATGTGATTATACTTGGTAAATAAAAATCTATGAATATCTGTTGGCTCAATTTTGTAAAGTAATAAAGTTGGGATCAGATGGATTTATATGAAACGATGTAGAACTCGGTTGTTTGAATTTGATACCAAATACGTTTACAATTTTAGTCAATAAAGGAGAAAAGCTTATTCAAAGAGTCACTATATATATATATATATATATATATATATATATATATTATATATATATATTTGGAGGATATGTGCTTAATTGAAGTCATACCTAATTTTGAAAATTAATTAGTTAATAATTAATGAATATATGTTCAAATATCAGGCTAAACAAATCGAGAAAATGTCAATCCCTGTATGTACATTTCGACCTATTAGGTCTCATCAGCAAGGTTATAGACATGGGAGACTGCTTATACATATATATATATATATATATATATATATATATAATATATAATATATATAAAGAAAATACCTGAGTTTCACATCATCGATCCTCAGCTGAGCTGCTATTCCACGCTACCATTTGGTATAATGACCATGAAGGGTACACGACACTGCACAGTGCTTCAGCATTCGACCTTCACCATCGGATGCAGATAAGTGTCATACTCAGGACACCCCCGTTTGGATTTTATCATATGTATTAACATGAATTTGCACGCAAGTAAGTAATCACGAGTTTTGATATTTCTTTTATGGTGAGAATAAAACGTTTCCGATTATCACGCCACATAAAGTAGAAAAGGTGCTAAAGAACTGAAAAGGAAGCAGAAACAAGGAAACAGATCGACAAAAAGTATTTTGCTTATGGAACCCACATTTTATTTTGCTATCTTTCCAATGGAAAAAATGTATAACAAACATTATCGAAAGATTGATTATTTTTTGTAGGATAGGAAAAATGTTAATGATTTCATATTTAGTAAATGAAGAGGCCAATAGACCGGTAAATGAACACCTATAAGCAAATGGGTAAATGTACGGGAATGACCTTTTTAAAAAGGTAATTTCAAATGAGGGACAGGGTTAATATGATACAAACCATCATCAAAGCGTGTCATCAGAACGGATTATTTTTTACTTTTTCTGTTCAAAACAGCACGCATCATCCTTGTAGAGTCCCTATCTAGCTTTTTCTCCAAGTGTTATGTTAAAATAAAAGTGGTGCAATGATACAGTAATACTGACACAGCTACAGTGCGGAAATATTTCCAGTTTATTGTATTGGAGAGATCAGATTTACATATGATCAATAACCTGTAGCCGTCTATACTTTAGCTGTGTGTGTAGGTAACGATGCCTCTTAATACCAACTCCAGGCTTTGCAGCGGAAATTCGACTTGAGCAGGTATATTTCCAAGTAGCATTAGATACTTTGCGTAGTCCGCATCAGTTATAGTTTCTGTGGGATATCGTTTGCTCCAGGCCTTTTTTAGTGTGAAACTATTTTCTTTCATAAAAAATAATTCTGTTATATTGATGTTTACAATGCTAGTCATATATAATAATAAAGATATCTCACATAAACAAGATTGTATACTCAATAATACTTTCGTACAACGAAATGAAAATTTATTGACATATTAAGAATCTAATCTAGAGAGATTATAAAGAGAAATAATGTCAATATATTATCTTATAAAACTTCATTGACAATGTCAAAGAAATCAGTGTCATCATCAAGTGAGCTAACCATAGCCTCCGAGGTTTTGTAGTGCATCATTATGTGTATGGAATAAAATGTCTAGGAAAAATCTACAAACAAGTGTGTTGCCTCGAGATTTTTTAACGTACTCCTTCGATAATTCGACGAATACTTATAGTGATGATGAATCATGGTTGGTTTTATAGATTTTGAAGAGCTTATGGTTTTTGTGTCTAGCATCAATTATTAATCTGTTCAAATTTCTCTAGATACAGTTGGCCTGCACATGCATATAAGTGTGCGTATGTTTGAAATAAGTGTACACACACACACACACACACACACACACACACATAGAGATGTGTGTGTGGAGTAAGTGTAAATGCACATATATATAGGTATGTGTGTGAGAAGTATGTGTGCAGCGTCATGATTATGGTCTACGGAGAATTTGGGTATTGACAGGGAAAGAGAGGTAAAAGAAATAAGAACAAACAAAGGTTAAAATTTGGAAGAGTAAACACTAAGCGGGGTGCCAGTAATGTGACCGGCGAATGACCCCGGAAATAGACTTAAAAGGCTTTGCCGGAAACGGATGTGACGTCGGAACGAGAAACAGGGGAGAAGAAAATCTGGCCCTTTTTTGGCTGGGCTTGGTAAGAGCAGACGTGTCGGTCGGTCCCTCGTATGGATGTGGGACAGCAGTACACAACATGATACTATGTTAAAAGATAGAGTAATTTGACCATACCCTTTCTCTTTCTCTCTATCTTTCTTCTCTCTGAAAAAGAACCTACGAGACTAGAAATAAATACCCCCCCTTGGGACTATACAACTTGCGTGTGTGTTGTTTCTGAACTAACGACTACAACTAACGACGACTACTACTACAACTTGAGTGGCCTATCCGACACGTATCGTTTTGATACAGATATCGTTCTGGAGTTATGCTACAATGTTTACACACATTTATAGGAATTTGGGAATAATAAGTGTACACGCACACACATATCCATACAGATACGAGAGTAGATCAATAACTCTACTGTTTGATTTAAGATTAGATTAATTTTGTTGTGAAATTTTAATTGTACATTTTGATATACAGATTAATATTAAACATTGTATTTACAGACTGTTCATATCTATCTATCTATCTATCTATCTCAGTATATCTGTCTGTTGGTCTACATATCTTAGTATGTTCCTATCTACTTATCTATCTATAAAGGATTCTCAATACCGACCGGGAGAGCAGGATAAAAAACTATAATAAATAATATTTCATTTATCCTTTCTGGCTGCCTGTTCTGATGTGACGATCATTTTTTACGCTTCCAGAAAAATTCATGAAACTTACGTTTATGAGGCGGCCAAAGAGAGATGAACGATATATATATATATATATATATATATATATATATATATATATATATATATATTTAAGTACATGGATATTTCTAAATGTGATCCTGAGGTTTCCATGCTTTCGCATGATTCTACCGAACGTGACAGCATGAAACCCACAGTGTCGCAGTTAAAAAACATCTATGTAATCAAATATATGTACACAAACTAATATATATATATATATATATATATATATATATATATATATATATATATATATATTAGTTTGTGAACATTTAAAGAGAATAAACTTTTTAAAAGATGGCCACTTCCTGCAGGTAAAACTTCAAATTAAATGGCTGACATTGGTCAGATATTTTATCGCAATTAGAAGATAAATTTTTCTCAGAATGCAATGTCAAATTGCGAGATATTTCAAACAATGAGCTGTTTATGGATTATTCCAAAAGAAACAATCCAACAATAATATAAGAGTGAATTAAAGTTTCCACATTGTAAATGTTTTTTGAAGCAATGTATTTGAACTTTTTACTAAACTAATTTTCTAATGCGATAATACGATACGGTCAAGTTACGCTGAAAACACCCTTTCGCTTAAGATGACCAAAGTTATGTATGCAATGAGTGTCTGTTTAACACACAAATGGGTGACTACTTTGTATGTATTTGCCCACCCCTTCTGTCACGGTAAGGATGTGGCACAAGTTCAATTTGTAAGAGGAGTAAAGCTGGTTTGAATTCAGAGTTTCTTTTTTTCCATTTCGGTTGCCTCAGCAAATCTAAAGAAGCCGGTATGTCCTGATATCTACTCAGGTGGTAGTAGAAAAGATGGATTAACGCGTGAAATGAATCGAATTTGTACATAGGTCCTCAATTTCATTCACTAAGTCGATAACTGCTACGCAAAGCACACCTCAACAGCACTTAATAACTGTATACATAAGAAATGTACGCGCAGGCCTGTTGCTAACCTTACAAATTTTAATTATACAACGTTTCCTTTTTTACACCTTTATGGTGTAATGGTTTACAAGTTAGTCTCGCAGATCCATTGCTACTAAACAATGAGTTCAATCCTTGCTAGATGACCCATCCCGTGACTAACGGTTTGGGTAAATACTTACAACATTTCTATTTCTTATGTGTTAGCCCTGTCGGTGAGGGTAAGGATACGCTAACTGTATCAACTGTATAGGGATCAGACTCTGAAAATGGTGACCTGACTATGACACTGAGCCTGATGGTAAAGTTCCAGTTCTTAAGCTCTAGGGCATGTGAGTACCCCTTCATTGTCATTGCTCCCAGCTCAAATCTAACTTGAAGTGTTAGTCCTATTTGGGTTCCATTTATGTATCAAATAAATATCCTTAAAAACTATTCATATTTGATGGGACAATCTCCAAAAATCTCTTAAGAAACGACTACACAAAAATTTAAATATGAATGTACAATGAATGCAATTATCTAACCTCTAGATATACGATAACATTAGAGTGGTTTACATATAATAAATCAATCAATCGTTTTTCTTATGCCAATAATTGTGTGCCTTTGACCTTCAGACGTGGAATTTCCTATATAGCATATCTTTAACGATAATAAGTAGTAGACACTTTGAGTAGAGAAAAATTGATAACAATGGTATCATTAGGAACTAAGGGTTCATATTTGCTGATTTACAAGGAGGTCCTTGTTTCTGATATTATATAAATAAGCATCTATAAGTATAAATAATCAGATATAAGTATCTCTAATCTCAACTTGTCCGTCTTATAAAGAACCTAAACAATGTAATCATTATGAAATAAAAAGGCAATGCAGAACGAAAAAGAACAAATTAAGTTAAAATACATTGAGTACGATAATATGTACTCTGTACTCAGAATTGATAAAATATCTCAGCTTTCTGTGATTGTATAGTAGTAAATAGTATCTATCTAGATTACTGCGATCTACAAAAATGGCCAGAAGCAGACGATATAGAAGAGAAACTGATAAATACTGCTCAGCTGATCTGGCGCTTTTCCATCATTTTCTCAAACCGAATCTCCACTGCATATCCTGGAACGGACAACATAACTCATCGGTCTCTATGTGAACTTAGTTAATGAGTTTTATTCAAGATGTTACCATCACCTAATTAGATGGCAAGCCTCTGAAATTTTACATTCATTATCTATGTGCAAATACAGAGTATCGTGTTGCTGACTTACCAAATGCGATGTCTGATAGGGATGGATGGCAAGAAGGAATCCGTGCTGTCAGTAAGCCATGATGATAATTATTATGATAGAGAAAATATAATGGACAATGGGAAATTACGAAATGAATATAAAATATTCATTGGTATCTTTAGAAATGGTAGAGATAGTTGTCTTTACGTTATGCAGTGACCTTGTGTCCTGTTGTAACAGAAAATATTTATCACGTTTCAGGTAAACCTACTTTGTTTCCTCGTTTGAAGATTAGATATGTCCAGATGGAACCTCATTCTATGCACATTGCTTATGGCATATATCTTTAGTTAAAAAGATGAAAATGCAATGTGTAATTTAAAAGGCAGTCGGCATTCTATTTCTATAAGATGTCAGTATATTTATAACATCAGTATAGTTTTAAAGTTTATTGATACGAATGAGTATACGCTGTATCGATGGGGCTTAAATGCGCTGAATTTTCCTCCTGTAGAGGGTTAAGAGCCCAAAGGAAGGATGTCCTGACTGTGACACTAAACTGCATCTGATAGTAAGACTACAGATCTAGAGATCTAGGATATATGGAAAAACCCTTCATTGCCATGAATCCCGTGTCCACTCACATTTAGAATGGCAGTGTCTGCTAGAGTCTACCATAAGTCTAATGTAAAAATTATTCGTATTCGACTGGACATAATTTTCCTGCAAAACTACATACATCGATCGGGTCCTTAAGAGGTTCTATAACTACGGGCCAGATAGGACTTATGAGTACCGTCAATCTTGGACTACTCCACACTGGTTTCTCTCCAGTAACAGAATAATCATTTCCCATTTAAATTGGTTGAATATAGAAGATAGGCGCACTAATATCATATTAACACATATAAGCTTATTTCATATATATATATATATATATATATATATATATATATATATTATTTTAACTCGTAACTTTTGGTATGGTTTGCATTGGTTGCCAGGCGCTTTATATGTTTCCTCTGGTTTAAATTTCGAATGTTGTTTGAACTTTTAGGCTTTCGGTAAAATATGCCTCACTTGGGAAAGAAATTGACAGTTCAAAATCAGTATTGAAAGAAAAGCAGCTTGCTGGTGTCATATGTCTTTTGAAGATGAAATGTATTACTGAGCATTCGTAAGGTCATCAATAATTATATAAAGCTGCTTATAGACCAGAAGTTCGATCCACCTCTAGTTATATTTCTATCTTCTCTGCAAAATATAATATTTAAGATTATCTCATATCTGTCTTTCTCATACTTATCGGGCATCAGTCTTAGTACGTCCTTTGGGGATGTAATAAACAGCATAGAGTAAATAGAAATTGAATAGAAATAAAAAAGGAACCTAATTTCTGGTGAAAGGGAAAGAGAAAAAAGAGAAAGAAAATAATCTTTTGAGGGGACAGTGAGTCGGAATAGCCTTTTGGAAATTGACTCCTGAGTGAGTTAGATCAGAGCAACTTGCTTCTAGGTAAACTAGTCACGGGTGAATGACTACTAGTAATTAGGCCAAAATAAATAGATAAAAACAGAGGCTTCGAATTTTCTGGGTGAAGGTAGAACTTTCAAAACGGTTCGAGAAATACTAGAACCGAAAACAGATATGCTCCCCCTGACACTCACAACACGGTGATCCAGCACCTATTAAATCCCCACGGTACTTCCTCACCAACAACAAAAGGAAGAGAAACCACAAATCACCCCCAAGAGCATCGGAACAGGGTAAGTGACAATTTTTCTTCGTATTGTTTGCACAAATAGCATGTCTGTTTTTGTATACACAAATTAGTTAGTCATACACATTGTTTACTAAAATGATAGACAGAATCACAAGTCCTGTTACAAGAGTGGTAACGAGCGGATCAAATATCCTAATATTTAATGGGAGACAGTATAATCTGAAACCCCGGCTAGCAGCATTGGAGCAGAAAGAGCCGCTCTATAAATTAACAAATCCAGATATCATCAATCTACCTACGACTTTTTCAGATGGTATACCGTCAGATTGGATTGGAGATTATCTCAAGACGCATCCAAACATCTCAAGTAAAGTACTATTTGAGTAGTTATCGGCTCAGTATGGAGAGTTTGTTAACCCTATGGAGGCCGCTCAAGCCTTAATAAGACAAAGGCAAATTAAAGATGAGGCTCTTGCTGAGTTAGCGGGTAGGATGAAAAACTTAGCCAGGTTAGCATATCAGAACTCAGAATTAAGAGAGTCCAGCAGTACATGTGTTATACACACATGTTGTGGGTATATAAACAATAGTGTTCTTAGCATGTTGACCAATATAGAGAGAGACACACAGATATAGATAGACAGATGGAGTTGTGTAACTTACTTCCTTGTTCTTCATTCTCCTTTATATCGGCCATGATGTGAACGTCTAGGCTGTTCCTTCTTGTTGCTTCTTTTTAACTAAGGGCTTCTTTTCAGTCATGTATAATTAATCAACAAGACTTGTTACTACCTTGATCGAAGGTTTTATTTCTACATAGCCCGTTTTTTAACTCGCTGCGTGGACTGATTCACAACCTCAGCAAGGATATATCATCTTCTCTGCTTGACGTCTGGTTGCAAATTGATTACTTAACTAGTTCTCACGTAACCCGCTCTTGGCGGTCAAAGTTCTCAAACGGTGTGTATTTTTCAATTTGGGCTTTTTGCTACAGTGTATAGCCAATACTCCATGCTACCACACAGATTATGCAACACAAGTCCATTTGGCTGAATTTTTCATCGAAGCCCATAATAACCTCTTTATTAAGGAAGATATAGCAAGAGCCAATCCCGAAACGCTATAAGGGGTGTTGTCTGTGACAAGAGAGAGTGAAAGTCTCTTTTGAACAACTTCAATGTAGTCGGAGGAAGAGCAAATAAATTTGGAACATAGGGTTCAGAGCAGGGTACATTGGCAGTGGGGTTATTGTATCGCCCGAAGTAACCTAAGTTGATATGTTTGTTGGGGCTGTTTAATCAATGGGGTAGCCTTTTTAGGTGTTAGGAGATAGTACTTGTTGACCTTGTCAAGATTACAGTAGCTACCACCCCTGTTGGCTCGGGTTTTAGAATACACCGACTGCACCTCTGCAGAGGGGTAAGAATCCCCCAATGGGACCACCTGTTAGCTGTGGATGGTGACCCGTGATGCTTAAGGACGGAATCCTCGTGGATGGCAGTCCATGACATGCAACACTCCACTTAGGCCCTTAACTTAGTTTAGACGGGCGGTCGGAGAGGCCCCCGCCGATCAATTGGCTGGTCAGGTCAAGCCCTAGCACCTATATGATTGCCCCAACAGTATTGCCCTCATGACAAGCCCCAACCTTTTTTATCATATGGGTGCTAGAAGGCAGTGGCAGATGGGCTTCATGTCCTGGGAATTACGTTAAACTCTATCTGCTGGTGAGGTTCCAGTTCTGGAGGTTTGGGGAATGTGGAGCACCCCTTTATTGTCATTGCTCCCTGCTCCACTCTGACTCGGAGTAAGGTTTCCATCTATGGGTTAAATAGAAAAAATGTGTTTATAAAAAATTGAGTATCCATTAAGAATGAATCTGTTTCAAAACTTTATTGGCATTAGATGACCCACTGAGGTTGATATGCCGTAAAACAAAACAAACAAACAAATAAAAAAACAGAGTAGCTACAATTTTTTCTATGTAAGAGACGCTCTGAATTGTAAAAATTCAATCAGAGACCGGATCGCTAGAAAGAAGTTTGTCAGAGGGTCATGGGACGTCTTCAGAATTGCTGAAATAATAAAATTATCACTAGAAGAAATAGATCTTGCGCCAAGAAAAACTCCGATAAAGAACTAAGTCCGCATTTGATGAATCACTGAATGCTAATAAAGGCCAGACAAAGCTCCTCACCGTGTCTTTTCTCTCCGACCTAGTGTGCAAAAAATATTCATCTCCATTATATATGATAATAAAACCGTTGTTAATGATGTTAACGGTGTGTTATATTTTATTTATTTATTTATTGATACGTTTTGGAACTGAGAAAAATAAAAGAAAAGAAAAGAAAAAAACATTTATTTATTTATTTATTTTTCTCACTTCCAAAACTTATCAACAAATAAATAAATAAATAATAACATTTTATTTTACAATACATAACTATAATCACTATAATTATTCACCATTATCTAATTTTTCCGAGAAAAGTCATAAATTATTCAACGCCCGAGATTACGCTCATTAACGGCTCTTTATCAGTCGCGTCCTGAAAGTGAATTTTAAAAAAGTCCCTTTCGAACACTTCAAAAATTCTCCGTTTCTTTCAAACGATTTTTAGTTCAAATAAAGTTTCACTCTGATGAAGGTCGAATTTTCCCTGTGTACGGAATATTTTTACATTTTTTTCTATTATTATTATTTCATTTCATTTGTTTATTTAATAATAATAATAGTTTGAATAATGTACACATAGATAAACTCCTGACCGAAACACATATGTAAGTGATATTGATTAAATTTATCCTTTATTATCCATTCTGTACTTTCTCTCCTTTATTCATTCTTTCTACACACACACACACACCACACACACACACACACACACACATATATATATATATATATATATATATATATATATATATATATATATATATATATATATATATATATATAGGGAGATAGAGACAGAGACAGACAGACAGAGATAGAGACAGACAGAGTAAGAGATTGATTTATGTTAGGATCTCGTAGACTGTCTTCGCTATTTAAACCTAAATCTACATATGCTTTACCAACGGTATTGAGCACTCATTCTTTATAAATATAGAAAATAATATATATATATATATATATATATATGTGTGTGTGTGTGTGTGTGTGTGTGTGTGTGTGTGTGTGATCAAAAAGTTCTAGGATGTATTTTTTTGTGGATATATAATTATTTTTATAAAAGATATTAGCCGTTTGCACTCGATCATCCCCATTTCAATTATGTTTGCTTTTGAATTCTTTCTTTGCAAACTTGTATCATAACATTGGTTTCATATCTATTTCCGTTCAGTCTACATATGTTATCTTCCTATATATTGTCTATCTTGGCTTTAGTATAATTGGTTCTTATTGAAGTATTCAGTGGCACATTTATAAGATCTCAGTTTCTTTCTTTTGCTTTAGAGACACTTAATTAAGAAATAAAGTCGTTCCGTTTAATAAAACCCAGGATAGAATAGCTTAAAGGTAAGCCGAGTGCGATATTCCAAGGATTCATGGTCAGTTGTATATTTATGTCGTTGATTTGGCTCTATTCTGTTTCTAGTCAATTCATCATTAATGTTTGCGCCTTTATCAATGTTTGTGCTCATAAATAATCTACAGAGACTGTTACGCGATGCATACAAAGTATCATTAGAAAGCAGTTTTCCTTCTTAGTGTGCTTGTTACAGGATAGAATTTATTTATAGAAACTTTATAGCAGGGCAAAAGTCTGCCCTGGCAACAAAATAACTACTACTCTGAAAATAAGCAGTATGTGTGTATCTTTGTGTGGGGGGCGTATATTATTAATTACAAGGATTCTTGCTGCTGTGTAAATAATTCCTTTTGAAGGTAACCTTTGCAAAGTAGTCATATGAACTACATAGAATTTCCAGCTGTTAAAATTTGTTGTCGAAGATCAGAGTCCAAGTATTTTAGCTTTTGGATTTAATTTGAAAAAAAATTAAATTAACAAAAGGGGAATAAATGCGTCTAGACGTAATAATTCTCTGAAACTAAATATTCTCAGCTTTTAATAATAACTTTTATGCTAATATTTACAACCCCTAGGTCAGTATAAGCACCAAATATTACAAAACAGGTTTTATAATTCATCTGTTCGTCGAATTATGCCAATAATGCCCGCTGGTATATATTTACGAGCCCTTGAACTCGAACAGGATGTGGCACAAAGTCAATTGGTTAAGCAGAGTTTAGTGGTTTTGAATTCAGAGTTTCCCTTTTGTAGACCGGTCGGCATTCCAAGGTTAAAGTGTCGGTTGCCATACAAAGGTTAAAGAGCTATACTATTTACCCATAGCAGGAGAGAGAATAGGTTGATGAATACTTTTCACAAGGGTATTAGCGACACCTACATCATTAACTGGGAGTTATGCCAATGAGGGAATACTCCATAAAATGTCATCCCTTTCTTGAAGAGGGGTATTACTTCTCCGCGGTGAATATTGTCAGCCTATTCTAAGCACCATCGACAGGGTGATATATCAGGGAGAAAAATACAAATTAAGACCTAATCATATATATATATATATAATATATATTATATATGTGTGTGTGTGTGTGTGTGTGTTGTGTGTGAGTGCGTGTGTGTCTTTAAATTTGAAAGAAGCTATATAAACACACACACACACACACAACACACACACGCATATATATATATATATTATATATAATATATATATATATAAAGGGTTTTGTAATTTGCTTGAAGCATTGTGTATATATTGGTTTGTTGGTTGGTTTTGAAGGCTGTCACAATGCGAGTGTAAAGAAAAAAGAAGGTAACTATGATGTTTTTTGTTAACCTGTCATTTATTTCTCAATATTTCGGGAAGAGATTCCCATCCTCAGAAGAATACTGGAACTGAAGTTGTCTTAGCGGCTGCTACATTCGTTCTGCCTTGGGTCTTCCAAATTCAGTGTGTGTATGTGTATGGTTGGGGTGCTTGCTTATGTGTGTGTTTGTGTGTGTAAGTGTGTGTGTGCGCGTGCTTGTGTGTGTAAATGTAAGCGTATGTGTGTGTGCGTGGTGCTTATGTATGTGTGTCTGATCATTTCTTTTTATTTTATTTTATTACTATTCCAGATTTGTATCGCCTCTAAGCAAGGTTTTTTTTATTTTATTTTATTTATTTATTTATTTATTTATTTTTTTTTTTTTTTTGTTTGCTTATTAACAGGATCATCTGATCTCTTTTTTATTGCTATGTGTCTGAGACTAACATTCCAGATATTGCTTGATTGTTTATGGGTGCGGGTGTGTGGATTTACTGCCTATCAGGCGGCGTATCTGGTCAGTCCTAACACCATGAGTGTGTGTGTGTGTGTGTGTGTGTGTGTGTGTGTGTGTGTGTGTTATATGTGGGCGTGTATGCCTATTTCCTGTACATTAATGTATGTGTGTGTTATTTATAGTGTGTGTGCTTTGTACATGTACATTAATTATATATATATATATGTGTGTGTGTGTGTGTGTGTGTGTGTGTGTGTTGTTGGTTTTAGGAGCTTAGAATGAACTTAATTTTATTAAAAATTGCGATTAAAGGGTCAGCTAGATTCTATTCTGCTTTGTTTTTTTATTTTTTAGCATTATATTTATCTTATTTCATTTCAAATTATTTTGTTTTATTTACTTTTTATTTTACTGTTTATTTATTTATTTATATTATTAGTTATTTTTTATATATATTATATATATTTTTTTAGTTTTATTTTATTTATTTATTCGTTTTTAGTATATATCCATTTGTCTATTTATTTTATGAATTGTTTTATTTATTTATTTACTTATTTTTCTATATTATTATTATTATTATTATTATTATTATTATTATTATTATTATTATTATTATTATACATATATATATTTAATCTCTTACTTGTTTTGTTCTTGTAAAAGTATTTCTAGTGTGTGCTGGGTTGAGTTTTAGGAGGTTACACGGCCTGGTCACATGAATTAATTATTAGGAGATTAGCAAGGGAATTCATATTCTTTAATGTAAAGTCAATTATCTAGTCAAATATATCAGTGATCAGAGTAAATCATATTTGTTAAAAGACTAGTGCATTAGCTCGAGTGTGTGTATACTGGTCTGTTGGTGTGGGTGCGTGTTTTTTCGTTTGTCTTCTCATAGTAGATTCGTTGCGTTATAAATTCTCTATTGCATAAGTGGGTGTATGTTGTATGTGTGTGAGTGCATATACATGTATGTGTGCGCGTTGATTGTGGGTTTATTGTATTATGAACTCTGCGCTGAGTTCGGTTCTGTTATTGATCTCTGGGTGCAGTTTAGCTATTAATAATGCCTCTTTAATTCGGAGGTTACCCAGATTTCTTTCTTTGGCCTCTATTTTGACTGTGATGCTTCTCTCCGTGTTGTTGCACTTAATTAAGTGTTTGCGGAATGTGGATGCTTGTGTGTGTAAGTGTTCTTTGATCCTAATGTGTAGATGTCTGGTGGTGCTGCCTATGTAGAAGTGGTTGCATTTTTCGCATTGTGTGCGGTATACTACATTAAATTCATGGCACATACCTGTGTCGCGGATAGGGCAGTTCGCCAGTGTGCAATTATTGGTGTACCTATGTTGGTTCTTGGAGAGTTGTCTCCGAAGTGAAGGTCCGTAATGGGCGAGTTGTATGTCCAGGCCTTCCTTCCGGATCGCCTTGCGTATTGCTGCGGTTATACTCTCGTTGAAATGTGGTAGCCTTAGAAAGCAGGTGTTAGAAGTGATGTGGCTTTTTCGGCCTTCTGTTGGTTTCAGTCGCTTTGTGACTGAAGTGGGGTAACCGTTGGCCTTCAGTATGGACATGAAGTGTGTGGTGTGTGTGATCTGGTCCTGCCTCCTGCTGCATTTGTTCCGGATACGGGTAAGTTCGTTCTTTATGTATCCGGTCTTTGCACCAAGGGGAAGGGCCGATTTGTGGTGGACGAACAAGTCCCTGCTGGCCGGTTTTTTGTAGAATTCGGTGTGGATTCCACCCTTATCTAGTATTTTAAGCCGGAAATCCAACAGTGATAACGCTCCTGTGCAGTCAGGGTGTTCTATGGTAAAATGTATGTTTTTGTCTATGTTGTTGAATGTTGTTGTGATTTTGTTGGCTTCTTCATAGGAAGATGTGAGGATGAGTATATCATCTATGTATCTGGTGAAGAAGGCACAAGAGCGGCAATAGTCAAGTGCTTGGCGCTCAAGTCTGTCCATGTAGCTGATAGCCAGCAGGCCCGATAGACTGGATCCCATCGGCAGGCCCTTTATCTGTTTGAATGTCCGTTCTTGAAAAGTGAAGTAAGTGTTATTTACGATAATGGATAGAAGTTGGTGTATATCAGAAGAGGTGAGGTTGTGGCAGTACAGGCCGGATGAGATTATGCGTTCAGTCAACAAGTCGACCGCTGATTGAGCAGGCACTGATGTGTATAATGAGGTAACGTCCAAGCTAAAGCATATTTGTTGTTTTCTAGTTTACTTGGTTGTGTTTGTTTTAGTCTGTGGATGACTTCATCAGAGCTGCTGACATGTCCTGGGAGGGTAGCTAATATTGGCTTAAGTATTTTTGAGAGGAGCCACGATATTTTGTATAATGGCCCTTCCACGCTGGAGACTATTGGTCTAATTTGCGGAGTAGAACTTGTTTTGTGGGTTTTTATCAGATGGTAAAATCTTGGAAGGGCACTGTTTTTACTAGTGAAGTTGGTTTTAAATTTGTTGTGGAGTTTTCTACTTTTGCAGATCCTGGTCCATGCGGCGTTTACTTGGCTTTCTATTTGTGTGGGTGTTACATCTGTGACCTCTGTATAGAGTTCATTGTTACTAAGATGCTCGAATGCTAAGTTGTTGTATGTTTCCTGGGGGATTACGCAGAACTCTCTTCCCTTATCAGAGGGCAGGTAAATTAATTCCTTCTCTCTTAGGGTGTTTAGGGTATTTTGCTGTGCCCTGGAGAGGTTAGGTGTTATTTTTTTGTTTCTTTTTATTATGTGGAATATTGACTGTTTGAGTCTAGATAGTTTCGAATCTAGTACTTGATTGGCTGGAGGTGGGTGGAGTGGGTTATCTAATGTGTATGTGGGGAGTTGGTTGTTTTTATTAGCTGGAGCAGTGGTGTTCGCTGTGTCACCAATGAGTGCTAGCCATTTAATTTGGTATGCAGTTCAAAACAAAAGTTCGTTTCAAGGTCCAGTAGTAGTTTGTCATTGATTTTTTTCGTGAGTATAAACTTGGGTCCTAGGCTAAGTAGCTCTTTTTCTTCGTTTGTTAGGGAGTGTGACAAGTCTGTAATACGTGGTTGCATTTGTGGTGTTGTGTTGCAGGGCTCATCTATGAAGTCATTCGTTTCCTTTGTATGGTTGTGGTGTGCATTGTATTGTAGTTGTTTGTTCTGCATCCACTGGAATTTCCGTTTTAGGCGTTTCTTTTCGTGGTCTATGCTGTTGTGGTAGCTTTGGTTAATCCATATTATAATTTGTGGCATGGGTATTGGTGCTGTTGTTGGTAGTGTTGTTAGCGTCTCGTTGTATGTGTTTATGTGCTTGTGTAGTGTGAGGTGTAGGTGTCGTATCATTTTTTTGATGAGGAACGTGTGTAGGTAGTGCAGTGTCCGCTCGAATTTTGGCAGCTGGAAGCATGTTGGTAGGCGGATGTTTCTGATTGTGCTGGGTATTATGTTGTTTTTCATGCAGCGTTTGAGGAAGTTGATTTGGCAGCCGATCCTAGCGCGTTTCTCCGACAATTTCATCAGTTCTTTAAGTGTATTTTGGTAGCATTTTTTCTTTTATACAAGTTTTGTTGAATTGAACAGACAATTCCTGTCTGACAAGTCTTTCATTGATCCGTTCCAATCTTCGGGCCATCCTTCTGGTGGAACTGGTATAACAGTCCACCGAAGGTTTCACCACTAGCGCTTTCGGCAATACACTTTGCCATTCTCGTTTTTAACGAGAACGAGTAGTAGCAAGGAATTAGTGGGAGGTAATATCAATTAGTAGTGCGAGGTTTTTGGAATGGTAGTAGTTTGAACAAAGCAGTGGTGATTTTTGGAGGGGGGTACAGGTTGTGATAAGGGAAGAGGGAATAATGGAAGTAATGTAGGCAGAAAATTATAAGCATTTTAGGATATTTTGATATGTATTATTAATTTTGGAGAGACAGTCTCCTACGGTACATTTGAATTTATACACAATATTGGTCTCATTAAAACGGGTAGTTTTGGGGGAGGGGTTGTTGCAGGTGACGAGATTTATAGTTTTGAATTTTTTGTAATAAATGATTAAATTGATTTGTCCGTTAGTGTCAGTGGAAGAGACATTGTTACGTATTAGTTTTTTTAACGCATTTTCGTCCAGTTTATAATTTTGGTGCATCTGATTACAGTAATAGATGTTTTGGTTAGGGCTATTGGGTGTGTTATTGTTTTCATTATATATATATATATATATATATATATATATATATATATATATATATATATATATTAAATTTTTACTTGAGGCACTTACAACGCATGTATCGCATAAAATTCGATACTTTTCTTATAGAAATGAACTTGACAAGTGTAATCCCGACAAAGGATGCTCGGTGTGTAGAATACCGTACAGACTGTTTCGACTTTATTAAGTCTCAATCAGCGGTATATACTAACGATTTCCCTCCGACAGAAATCGAAACCGGGACTTCAGCAGACACAGTGAAAACTAGTGAAACACTTTTATCGCCCTCGGCCACAGTACACAGCTGACCATCCTAGCGAAATTAAGCTTGTCAAGTGATACTTACACGCCTCTACCATAATAGTAAGGGGGTTTATTGGGAGAATAATAACAAACAGATCGTATGCCCTTCGGCGAAGTGAATAAGATTTTTGGATGTTTGTTTATTTTAGAAACGTTGCTGAATAAAGTATATATTAAATTTTTACTTGAAGGCACTTACAACGCATGTATCGCATAAAATTCGATATATATTATATATTATATATATATATATATATATATATATATATATATACATGTCATAGAGGAGGGTTTGGGTAAATACATATAACGGTTATCTGACTCCTAAGAATATGGATTACGTGGTCAATTGCTCCGATGATAAAACTTTAAAACATCATGGAAACATATGCTTAAACATCTAATAACCATTGTATGTATTTATCTAAGCCCTCCACCCACACACACACACACACACACACACACACATATATATATATATATATATTATTATATATATATATATATATATATATATATATATATATATATATAATATAACAATTTGTAAACGGAGTAAAGCTGGTTTGAATTTAGAGTTTTCCTTATCCAAGATTGGTTGCCTAATCAATAAAAGCGTTGTCAGGATTTGAAGTCGGTTTACCCATTTTATTTTCTATGGCATTAACTTTTATACTAAGCTCACCTCTCCAACTGTAAATGGAGACGTGTTATATTTTAAGCGACTCTCAACTAACCCACATTTAAAGTCCAAAGTCTATTTCTATTTATAGTAGTTTAACACTCGAGTGACAATATTAGCTATATGAATAATGCATTTTTAAAAGAAAACATTAGCGGTAGCAGAATAGGTATGTAACAAGATGGGTGCCTTTCCCTTCATCTACAACATCCTTACAGTAAATGTATCACTATGGGAACCAAGTGGGGGGCGAACGTTTTTTAAACCTGAAGAATATGAAGAATGTATTATGGCTTTTCAAGCTGCAAAGACAGTTGAAAGAATTATAAGTACTTGTAACTTCTAACCAACCCCCTACCCCTTCTCTATTTCAAGTGCTATTAAGTATGGTTGTATGTACTTTCAGTGTGGTTGTATGTAAAACTTATTCTCTTTAATTTCATCTTGTTTTGTGCATTATTGCAGCTTCCTATATCCCAATATCTAAGACTCACAATTTTGTGAGGGCCCTACCCTAGATAATCAGCTTATTCTAAGCCTCACCCCCGGTTTAGATTTAGGCTGGAAGGAGTAAAATCGCATTTGATAAAATCATTACAATAGAATTAATCTAAACAAATAGAAGAATGTTTTCTATTATGAACGAAGATTAACTCCCCTTCTGCCATTGTTGATGTTTTAGTATTTATGCTCTCACTAACACCTTCAGTGCATACATCATTTTATGCATAAGTCATTTTCATTACGTCCATCGTCCGTTATTGGATTATAATATCTATTTATTTTCTATCATCATAATAAGATATCTGTTTTCTGAGTGAACGTAAATGTAATTGAATGCAGTAACCAGCTAATGTGGCAATTAATCCATAAATGATTGCGTTTCTAAATCTATTATCACTTGACCTCCTAGTAAAAGTTCGTTGAAATCATGAATACACATAATTCTAGAGTTCATCTTAGCACAAAAAGAAAAAAAGCGTCGTGGTATTTTTCGAAGCCTCTTATTGAAAATGTTGTTTTAGTATTTTAGCAGACGCAGCATCATTTGGTTGAACCCAGTTTCCTCGTACAGAAGTAATGTAAGTACAATTGACGGCGAAGTATTAAAAAAAGTATTTATTGCCTGAATAAACTTAGGATAATAGAATACCGACATGACAATGAGATAAAAGGAACAGCTTATACTGAGTTGTATGAGTGAAATGTCCTAATCTGAAAAGAGCCTTTAGTAGAGAATGTCTTGTCGTTGATATGTAGCAGGTAAAAAAGGAAAATATAAAGACCTACAAGTTAAGCATGTTATATCCTGTTCATGGGACACGAGGTTAATGGGGTTAATGGGGTTAATGGGGCAATGCCCCCTGTTCGTGAACAGGAACGCAACTGGTTTGTTGTTACTTCTCTTGAGGCCGGAAGATAATAGAGGGTTTTGACATTGTCACTTCTTTCATAATGCTGCTGGCAACGACATTTAGCGGCTACTAGGAAACATGGAAGATAATTACCTCTCGTGTCCCCTATTAGTCGAGTGATATAATCGCAATAACAAGTAAATATCACGCTAAACTCTATCTAATAGTGAGGTCTGGAGATAAGAGGGGTACGATATAGCCCTTTACTGATATTACCACCAGGTCTACCCTGGCACCGAGTACTAGTACCTGTGAGTGTTTTATATATGGATGAAATAGATCTATTTAATAGGACTGTATGAAAAGAATCATAAGAAACAACTACACAAACAATGTAAATATAAATGAACGCTATTCCCTAACTTCTAGATATAAAACAAACCTAGGAGGGTTGACATGCCGTTATACCAATCAATCAATCAATCAATCAATTACACACATCAGATCAATAAATGTATCACCTAAAAAAGGAAACAGAGGATGTCATCAGTTTTACTTCTAGAAAATATGAAATGCCTATTGTCTCGATTTAAGATTGAAACAACAGAGTGTCATGATGGTAAGTGTAATCTTTGTTTGTTTTGTCTTCATAAAAAACACCAGAAAACATAATGAAAACATAATCCATCTCCATGAACTCTGGAAAACGTCAGAATTTGTTCAGTGTGTTCCTCATTATCACACGGCTTCTCAACATTTATTCGTTATCAAAGAAAAGAATAAAAAGCGAACCACGACGGTTTCTCTTTATTAGAATCATTACATTGAAATTACTGATATGCTCCTCAAAACAATCAACAAAAACCTTATTCCCAATGAAGCATCATAGTTAACTGAAAATGTTTTAAGTGAAATATGACTGCTATTATTAACGAATTGAATTAAAAAATTTAAAAAAATTAGAAATATATTTTTAAAATTAGAACAAAAAATTTTTCACATTTTATGATTGGCTCTTCGAAAAAATGGAAATTAAATTTATTCTCTAAAGGATTTTATAGATTTTATTAAATTTGGTTGCAAAATGATATTGAAAAATATTCTCAACTTCCCTCACGTTATATATAATCATTGACGCAGAAAATCATCATCATCATCATCATCAGCAGCAGCAGCAGCAGCAGCATCTGTAGCAGCATTAAGGCGCACTGATAGCATGGATTCCTTTGACTCTCTCTTTCTTTCTTTCTCTCTCTCTTTTTCTCTTTCCCCATCCATCACTAACGGCCATCGCTCTTTATAAGTCTTCTAGACGACACCCAGTGTCTGCATGGAGCTGATAAATGTAAGGTTTTACTGGTCGGCCAACAGTAACATGTCCATGTGTTGGGTTCCATAGGAGAATATCACTTATGAGTTCTTCCTTACATCTTCAGCAGTGCCCAGCATGTCTTGCTTGCCTTTCTAGGATGGTAGGTAATTATTTGTATAGCTGCTGTTTTGTAGACTGTTACTTCCAATATTTATTCAAAACAGCGTGTCTCATCACTTGTGTTGTTCCTATGACCGAAATGAATAGAACAATAGTGTAGTAAATGTTTAATGTCTCAAAAACAGGCTTTCTCTGTTTTTATAACCAGTTTATTTCAACAGAGTCTAAATTAATCAATGCCCTGCAATCTAAATTCACATAATTCACTTTTTACACTCCTCTTTTTTCAATAGGCAAAATCCTTTATCTTTCTCAAAATATTCCCAGTAAAGTATCATCGAATTTAAATCTATTATAAAATGGCATTTGTTTTAAATTCATTTTGACTGAATTAGGATCTTTTAGCATGAATTACGGGATTACACAATTAACGAGCTGTTTTCCTAGCATTTCAAGAGAGTCCAAATCGTGCAATCATGCAATAGTACTGACACAACTACATATTTGAAGTTATATGTTTTAATCAAGATGATAGCATCTCATTAAATAACAGGCGTGAACTATCATTGACAGCTTATCAACCATATGAAGATCTGATCTCTCTGTTTCGTCTTAGTCAATCTATATTAATAAGAGTTTATCTGTCTGTCATCTATATATTGTAATCCTCTAATAATAAACGATAATTGGTGAGAAACTATATGCTTTTATTTAAATCTTATTTCAAAAAAGGAAATTTTCCTGCTAACAACAACAAAAATACTGATGAAACGTCTTTTAAATGTATATTAATCAATTTGATTTGATAAGACTAAATTCAATAAGTTTTTCATTCAGAAAGTTCTGTGGTAAAATAAGTTTTATTTTAATTGGTGGGTAGGGTCACATCTCTGAATCAAATATATTTATTTTAAAATTATTAGTATTTCATAGGAGTAGTTGACGCCATTTAACTGAAAATCATTTTTTGTATTAAGAAATATTACTTGAAGCTATAATTATTATTATTAGTTAATTGAAACTATTTAAATATTATTAAATATTAATAATTACTTGAAGCCAGATTATTAGTGTTAAATAAAGTAAAGTCAACGGGGCGGCCTAAAGTCGGTATCAGCCAGTCATCGAGGGAGTCTATCCCCTTTTCAATAGCGCTAGACCAAGGAGATTGTTTTTAGCATCTGAGGTGGAGCGCCACACCTACCATCAGCTCCTTACTTTACCGCACAGATCCCTGTGCTACTCATACGCTGAGTTGGCGGGGACCGGTATCGAACTAGGAACCTTGTGGTTTCTAGCCGAACGCTCTACAGGAATACTTGATATCATATAACTGTAAATTATTTGTATTGAGAATAGTTACTTGAAGCTGTAATAGTTCACTAAGGATTAGTATTAGCTACTTAAATCCATATGACTATGTGCGAACAAATGGCTATTACCAAATAGAAATGATTATTTGAAGCCACATAGATATCTGTATTTAATATAAATACTTGAAACCATACAACTGTGTGTAAATTATCTGCATTGGATAGGAATACTTGATATCATATAACCGTGTGCAAAAGATTTTTTTTTAAACTTTAGAAACAAGTACACAAAAATGTAAATATGAATCTAATTCCCTAACCTATACGCATAAGATAACACCAGATATGGGAATTATAATATACCACAGCATGATAATTTAGTTATTACAACGTTTGATATATTTACTTAAGAGCTATTGCTAAATAGTTCAATACATTAAACATATAATAATCATGATTTAACTCTCTCTCTCTCTATCTATCTATCTCCCTCTCTCTCACCCTTTTCTCTTTCTTTTCTTCTTTTCGTCTTTTCATTATGGTCGTTTGAAACAGATAAGCGTTATCACTTTCGCTCACTCACCCCTCTATCTATCTTTCAACTACTTTCTTTTTTCGTTCTTATTATATTTTTTCTGTGTAGCGTGTACTTTTTCTTCCTTTTCTTTCTTTATAATAAAAAACGGAACAATCCATTTTTTAGCTGAGGTTGACGACACTCGTAATAAATAAGAATTCGTCGGTTAAGCAATACCAGATAATCAGGATTTACATTTTTGCATTCATCTTGGACGATTTGAACGGTCTCATTTTTAACCAGAATGTTTTGCAAGATGATAATGGACGTACAATTAAGGAACACGAGTATTGATATATAGATCAATCGCTACGCAATCCTAGATTATGTTTATATGCATTTATCATTAAAAACTGTTGGGCCCTGTTGGTGATGCTTAGAATACGCTGACTGTATCCCTTTCAGTGGGGGTAAGAACCCCAAACAAAGCGTCCCATCTATGATTCAGATTAATATGTTTAAAAATTATTCGTATTCGATATGACCGTGTGGAAATAAACCCGAACCTACAATGAACGCAATTTACTAACCCCTAGGCATGAAATAACCCTATACAGGTTAACATGCCGTTAAAAATCAATCCTTCAATTTCTTGCAGACATTATCAAAGATAGAATTTCATAAATGACATTCTCTACAAAGACAGAGTAGATGGTTCGTCAAAACTTCTGAATTATTTATTTGAAATTTGTAATATTTTACAGTAAAATAAGAAAGCTATCATATTAGTGAAAAGAATATGGGATAAATTATTCATATGAAAATGACGACTTTAGCTTTTACAAATGTGTGAAGATTTTAGAAGCGTCTAGAAAAGTGAAACCCGATAGAGAGAACTGTGTAACTTTAAGAACAATTATGGATGCTGTTTAAGGATCTGGAATATTCCAAAAAGTAAGGGAAATATTCCTGGTGCAGTTGAGTAAGTGTACTGCAAATTTATACTGTGAAAAGTGTTTTACAGCTATATACACAGTGGCACTACTTACTAAGGAAATTCAGTATTTCATTACTGTGCAATAAACCAGTTTTTGTATATTGGAATAGGTCACTATTAGGCTATGGGCCAGACTCGATTTTCGTGGACATAAAATTTATATTGAAAATTCTTACTTGTTTTCAAAAGTATAAATGTAGTAGAATGTGTATTAGAGAGAGAGAGAGAGTTACTATGCATAGAAGCAGAACATTTTCCTCATACAATTAAAAGAAGCTAATCCCTTTTTTTAATATTACCAACAGAATAGTCCAGAATAGAATAGAATAAAAAGCAATATTTTTGTGCGCTGTATTCATATTTGTCTAAGAAATGTGACCACCATACAATATTGCATTCAACTCCAACTTGTACTGATCTACCATCTGTAAGTATTGTTCTTCAGAACAATACCTCTATCTCACGCTGTTTTTTTTTCTGAAAATGGCAGACGTGGCATTTGATAACCTCTACTGACGTCAATGTGCCCGGATGTTGTATCTTACTGTATCCATTCACCCCACTGTTTACGAGGTCAAACATATTTTTTGTACTCTATATAAAAGTGCTTATTTTATCTCACTCTATGTTTGCCATTGACACCAAATAACCTCGGAGGGTGGGGCAATCTCACCGAGTCTATCACAATCCGCACTCTGTCGGTCCTTCTTTTGTAATCCTCTTCAACCAGCTTCAAGCATTCACTTATGATTTCATATTGTTTCAACAAAAGCGCCGATATTTCTTGATTTTTCCTCCCATTCCCACTTTAATGCAATGTATTTCGTTCTGAAATGTAATGCTCAGAAATTCCATTAGCATCTTCAAATATCTTTTGCATCTGCGAAAGTTTTATCTGTCTTTAAAATTCTCCATTGAGTGTTTTATTCTTCCGTTGTCTTTTATTTTCCCAACCTTTGCCATTCTTTTATTTTGCCGATCATTTTTACATCGTTGTAGCAACGTTTTGTCAAACACATTTTCTGCAATCGAACAAAATCGTCGATTATTATTATTATTATTATTATTATTATTATTATTATTATTATTATTTCATTTCTTGCAAGTTTTTCCACTAGTTTTAACTCGTGGGTTTTAACTAGAGTCTGAGTGACAACAAGTCTTCTCAGTCCTAGAATTTTTGAAAGTCTTTTAACTGAAAGCTGTTGTCTAGATTGTCTCGATTCTTCTTTTGCTCTACAATTCCTCCATTCTCTTTTCCAAACCCTTAAAGACTGTTTCAACCGTACCAATTACAATTGGTATCACCTTACCCCACATGTTTTACAGTTTTTCAGCACTCTGGCAAAGATCCAAGTATTCGTCTATCTTTTTGCTTTACTTTATTTTCATACTGTAGTCCATTGTAACAGCATAATCTACTAGATAGCAAGTACTTATTTTCTTCTTTTTAATTTACACTAGGTCTGATCTCCTAGTCGGGATTGGGTGATCAGTTTTCATCTTAACATCTGAGGGAATTTTACGTGTCTCATTCTATAGAACATATTCTGGTTTGGGCATATGGCATTTGTTCCAATTTTAATCTTTTGCATAATTCTCAGTGGATAGGTTTTCATGCCCAATCAAGATGTGTCTTTCACAGCAGATCTAACAGACATATTTTTATTGGTTTGTGCATATATCATTTTCAGTTTCTTGCTGAATTCCCAGGGAACTTCTTTATTCATCCAGACGTGTTTGTTCTTGTATTTCTATTGCTGCATTTACTATGCGATTATTTTATCTCTATCACAACATAGCGTACAGTTTCTATTCCCATGTTGTTGTTTTTTTACCAATTTCTGTTTTGACATGATTAGTTCTAATGACCTTATTTTCTGCTGCTATTATTACAGAATCAGTTTCTCCATTTAAGACAGCTCTCCGTAACAATATACAGGTCATCCCATATATAATAACTTTTACTTTGCCACTTAAAGTTTCTGTATAGTTGTTTATCCTCCAATTTTATTTTCTAGATTGTTAAAAGTTTTATTGTCTTATTATTTCTATTACTGGCTTCTTTAATCAGTATCTGTTTGCCCTTGTTAATATATTCTTCAAGTTTTTGTATATTTACATCCATGTATACGAGTCCTGTTTCTTTTCTTTTCACACAGAGTCTATCAATGCCGTCTCTTGGGTATAAAGCCAAGTCCATTATCAACAATTTCCTTGCTTTTTGGACCATCTCTGGTGGACCATCCTTTGTTCATTTTAAGAATAGTTCAAACTACCTTACAAGGAGATCTTCCCCGGTGATTTCAGCACCTGAGTTTGGTTTCAATACGTTTTCTTGTTCTTCTGGGGTATTTTTCCCTTTTTTAAATCTTCCAATTATGGTGTCCTCTTCCAATATTCAAAGGAGCTTGTAATTTTCTTTTTTTTCAGAGTGTTCTGGTGCTTTCCTGATTTGTTAGTTCTATCTCTTCCGTTCTACCTCTTTTCCCTTGTTTCATTATCAGTATAGCACATTTTTTAATCCCAAATTCCATTCCCCTATCTCGGCTATAGAGTCGTATAGTTTGCATAAGGGTTCCTAATTCTTTTTCATTTTTGGAAAATACATTAATATCATATATATACATAATGTCGTATATCTTTTGCACTGACATTGTGAATTTGTACACTGCTATCCATTTACTAAGTACATAATTCTTTAGCTTCATTCCTATAAAAATTTTAGTGTCGACAATGAATTTCCTTGGATTGTAACATATACAGTGGTTTGTCCTCCGCTGTTAATTTCACTTTCCAGTCTTCTATGGCTTTTGTGAGGAAATCTATGACTTTCTGGGATATTTTGAATATTTTCACACATCCATGCCATGCTTAGATGTTTTAGCCTTATTTTTGATACATAGAAGGCCATTTGTTTTCCTTGTTTCTTTGCAGGATCCTCTATATTCTTCTGCGAATAGTCATTCAAGCATTTCTTGTCTTATCTATGTGCTTAGGATGTTCAACTGTTATTATAATTGTATTGAATGTTTAATTTTACTTTTGGTTTCTTACAATACTTCACTGGGTTTTTATCCAACACTCAGGATGATGGAAGGTAGTGATTATATGCATTCTCTGTATTCATGTTTTTTAAAATCTTTTTTGTTTTGTTTTGTTTGTCGCTTTGCTGGATTTTTTGTCTTTTTTTATGCCTCTTTTGAGTATCATTTTCCCACTCACATTGCTAGTATTATCGAAAGGAGAAAAAAAGTTCCACAAGTACAATATTTTGTATTTCATATAGACTGGAACTGCCAGGTATCTTGTTAATCCGTTTATCTGTCCCTTTCTTAATCATACCCAGGGCTCCCACTATCACTGGCACGGTGATAGTTTTAAGACACCACATTTTTTAAAGATTTCTATTTCCAGGTCTTTGTATTTGCTTATTCTATCATAATCATTGACTGGTATGTTATCTGTTCGTTCTGACATATCGATTAGAAGGCATGTTTTCTTTTTTATTTTACAGTTCTTAACCACTATTTAGTTTATTTTCATCTTTGGCAAAAATCTTGATATCATGCTTATACATAAGGTGATTATTTTTTCATTGTTATAATAAATAGCAGTGGTGAGATGGAGTCTCTCTGAATTTTCACATCTCTTAAGGCCTCCTGCTGTTAATTCCACTTTCCAATTTGCCACGCTTGGGGAGATGAATTTTAATAGTTTGTCGGATATTTTGTACACCGTCAAGCTTTCAATTATCCAAGTTTGTGGCACCATGTCATTGGCCTTTTTGTTGTCAATTCATGGCATAACTACATTTTCCCGACTTTTTTAACCGCTTTAAGAATGTGCTGACCTATAAAGTAGGTCATTTCTTCCTCTTGTCCCCTTTTAGCATCCTTTCTGTTCTTTCGGAAACAGTCCGCAATGAAGCGAGTAGTATATTTTATCTTTTATCGGTGTGATTAGAATTTTCCACATCAAAGTTAAACACGTTCCTTTTGAGGGTTTTGTATTAGGGTAGTCTTTCCTTTTTTTTCATCCATACAGGTATGTTTACTTACTATAGATATTTACAATTTTGTCAGGCCAATCTCTCGTGGATGGACGTGATTCTTTAAAAAAACAGAATCCATGTATACCATAATTACCATCATGACCCGGTGTTATCCAGTTAGTCCCTTTCTTGAATGTTGCTCTTAGCAAGTCCTGATGTATGTCTCTTGCGGATCATTCTTTAAGTCCATCCACTTCTTTTTTCATCTTTATTATCATTTCACATTTTGCGAGTTTTTCACACCAATGTAAGCTGATGGACTTTCACTGGAAGCTGAGAGACGGCAAGCCTTCTTATGTCTCTAAGAATTTTCTGAGTACTTTAGCCGATCTTAACAATGCAGTTGTCTGGTTAGTCTCAATTTTCCTCTGATTTCCATTTCCTCTATTTTCACTTTCTAAACTAAAATGGGGACCAACTACAATTGTTATTACTTTCACCTTTATATTACACAGTTTTTTTTTTCAATTCTCTGGCAAGGTCTGGGTATTTGTCTATCTTTTCGTTTTCTTTCATCTTCACTGTGTGATCTTATGGGACAGAAGAATCCACCTGTTCACAAGTTCTCTTTTTCTTGTTAATCAATATCAGGTCTTCTGGCTAGTATAAGGTGATTCGTCTTTATCTTAAGGTCCAGAAAATGTTATCCGTTTCATTCTCAGGAATGGATTCTGGTTTGTGGATATATAATTTTGTTGTATAGTTAACATTTAGTTTCTTATACGATGGCTAGTAGGTCCTTTTTCCAACTTAGTCGTTCCCAGTCTTGTAGTCTCGTTATGTTATTTGTAAGTTTCTCATATCGGTTTTAACTGGCGGTCTCTCACTGGAGTCAGAGTGATCGCAGATCACCTTAGGTCTGCCGGACTCTTCTGGGTATTCAAACGGCCCAACAATCGTGTGGTTTTTATAGTCTCGATTATTTCCAGTTCCTTCAATCTTTTTCTAGGAACGTCGGGACAATTTCAAGCGCACCACCTACAGTTGGTATCAGGGTTACCTTCATGTTCCACTGATTCTTTAGGTCTCTGGCAAAATATATCTATCTATCTATCTATCTATCTATTATTATTATAATTATTATTATTATTATTATTATTATTATTATTATTATTATTACATAGCTATAGAGCCGGATTATTGGATGAAGGCGATTGAAACTGAAAATATATGTACCTTGTCTAAGAATGGCAAAGAATCCAGAATTTGAGAATCCGAACCATACTATGAATGGTACCAAATCATCGAAGTTTAGATTTAAAGAGACTGTTTGTCATGCAAACAGCTGAATCCTCCATCAGAGATATGGAAAACCCCAGACAAACATGATGAATAATAACAATGAAAAAAGTAAATGAATTCATATATCTAGATCAAAATGCGAACTGAAGGCAACTTTGAGCTCATCTATTTCTATATGAAAATGATTGTTACTTTGCATTGAACCAAAATAAAGTGTTGATTTAAAATAAAATTGGAAAAAAACATTTAAAAAGTAATTAGAAATTTCTAGTAGTCTCTAAACTAAAATTATAAATAAAGAGCTTTATGTCTCCATAATTTAGTCAGACAAAAACACGAATTGAGAGTTGGAATTTAAGTTAGTTAAAACTTTACAATATCATTTGAGACGGAAGTAAAGTTGTCTGACAATCGGTACAATGCTGACAGCATTTCACATAGTTATTTCTCCACTTTCTTATTGGTAACATCCAGAAAATATTCAACCTTAAAAGAATGTGATATAACACTTGTAACATGAAGACAGATAATAATCAACACCTAGGTATTGTATAGTTACAATATTCCACCCATAAGAATATCACAAAATATTCCACCCATAAAAGTGTGACTAAAATACTTGAGTGACCTTATTAGCAGGTGCTCCCTTGATATCCTACATAGAGGAACTCGATCGTCATCGAAAGAATGTTAACTATTCTTTTAAGTATAAAAACAAGGATTCCCACTATGATCCTCCTGGAATAAAAAGGAATTTTTTTAAAAAAGAAAGAAATGAAGTAGAGACATTATAGTACTATATTACCATTTCTTTTGGAAAAGTAAGAATCCAACTATTTTTCCTCTTGATATGGATAAATAGTTGGACAGACTAGACTCTTTAACCTTAGTATTGCAACAATTCTAAGAGAAGGAAAACATTGAATTCAAACCTGTCAGACTCCTGTTACAAATTCACCTGGTGTCATATCTTGCTGGGAGAGTTGGTAAATACACACACTACTATTTTTTAAAAACAACCCCACACAAAGACGATATAGAAAAAGGAGTAATCAGTCAAATTTCCCACATCAAGACAAAGACTCGATAAGTAAACTAATAGAAAAGATACCTCTTGGAGCTTGAAATTCTGGAAATAGATGGATAGGTTTTTAATGAGGAAAATGCTCAAAATGATGAACTCCCCAAAGGAAAAGGACAAAAGCAAATGATGAAAGTGACAATTTTATGGAACCGATCATAAGTATCACTAGAGGAAACAAATAAATTGGAAATGATGAAGAAATTATGACAGAAGAGAAGACAGTTTTACTGTCACTAAGGAATCAAGACTGCAAAAGAAAGACATTAGAAACGGAAAAGAGAAATAGATTGCTAAACCTATTCTAAGTGGAAACATCACAGAACAAATGAACAATTTAAAGTTTGCTGGAACAAATGTAGTCGACAACAAATTGTGGATCCTGGTATTGAAACCTAAAAAAAAGCTGGTTAGCAAATGAGACACAAGAAATACATAAAAAAAACAAGAAAAAAAGTGAGGAGATGAAATATTATTTGTAAAAAAAAACCATGAGGGAAACATAACAAGTGAATAACAATAGCAACAGAAATATAAAATCCAAATATATTGGGTTGATTGATTGTTTGATTTTCACGGCAACTCAAACATCTAGGGTTATTTTATGCCTTTTCTTTTACTGATGATCAGTAGAATGTTTAGCTATTTTACGCCTCTTTAGACAATAAAAAAAGAAAAGAACATGATATGGAACAGAAAATACAATAAAGTTGTTCTCTACAGTCATTTTCAAAAGGAGAATAGATTTCTTTAATTTTAAAGGCATGTCAACCCATTTAGGACTAATTCATACTTAGGTAACTACGTTACTTGTACGTTTATATTTACATTTTTACGTATATCTTATCGAATACGAATAATCTCAAACATATCTATTTGACTCATAGATGTGACCCAAACAGGTACTACATAGTGGTTCAGTGTGTACCTGGGAGTAATGCCAATAAAGTGGTTCTCTACACATGCCAGATCTTCAAAACTAAGTCCTCGCCATCAGGTGAAGTTTAGTGTCATACTCAGATTCCTTCTTTTGTAGCCGTGGGGACAGTCTGTGTGTTCTAAGGTCCGCCAACAGCACGGCAATCCACTTAGTATAAATCACCTAAAAATATTAGCAAGATAGACACAGGATTTAAAAGTACAAGCAAAATATGATATTCAAAAACAACGAAAAATGTATTAAAAATTAAATGTGAAAAGGAAATTAAACAAGTTGATGCAATCTAAATAAAACAAATTGTGGGAAGAAAAAATGCTGAATGGTTGAATATGGTGAAGAACGTATTAAAGCTAATCAAAAGAAAGATAAGAAACAGAAATTCAGACTGAATATAGTGTAGTTACAAAATGAATGTCTGCAGGCATGGTTAGAGGCGACTGCAATGTCGGTGATAGTTATTTGTCAGCTGGGTATGGATAAACGCAAAAACACAACTTCTTTTAGCGTTAAGACCTTTCTTTGTTTTATTTTCTCCGTTCAGTCTCTGGCTGTGGAAGCAAAAGAAAGAAAAAAAAAGGGCAATGGACCTCGCGTGTCCAGTATCTTTGCTCCCGTTCACAACAAACTTTTGTCTCCTCCCACACCAGCCACCCCCCAAAAAGATAAAATATACCGAATGATAAAATCTAATATATATATATATAATACTAGAGCTCACAAAACATCCCTTTCCTCCCGAGTGTGTAACACATAAAACGGTGATCTCGCAAGACCGGTCACGTAGAGCTAGATGAAGCCTATCATGTTACCGCTAGCGTAGAACTCTGTCAAACTGCACACTAGGGTCATTTGCTTATAATGCTACATGAAATCTCAAGAGCAACACTTAAGAAAAGTGAAATTAAGAAGCCACGATGGAATTCACGGCTTCCGATTCAAACGATTTACGACAAGAGAGAAACATGGACCATAGAAAGATACAATTGATGATGATGCACAATGTATTAAGTCAAAGTAATGCACATAGACTGTGTGTTTCAAGAAAAGAGGAAGCAGACTCTACAGAGGAATGTGTGGATGTTGCAATTCACCTTCTCAAATAATAGAGTAAAGAACGATTAATTACAGCTGCAAATAACAACAATAACAGAAATTGCATACAGGCAAATAGGTGTTATTAAATGGAGTAACCAGAAACGACAAGAAATATCACCTTATAGACCCGTCAAAATAAAATCTAAGGAAATGGCACACCAGGTGACCTTGACATGTCTGTAAAAAAATAGAGGGAACGGAATCCATATCAATAGCCGCCTAATATAACGTTGTAAAAACTAATGAGATGCAAAAACGAATAGATAAAATTCAAGAAAGAGAGAGAGAGAGAGAGAGAGAGAAGAGAGAGAGAGAGAGAGAGAGAGAGAGAGAGAGAGAGAGAGACTAACTCAGAAGGAGTACACCTGGTTGAGGAAGGAGATGAACCGGAGGTAATTGTGCGAGCGACTAAACTTTTACCATACTGACTAATGATATATGAATAGACCAGAATTTGTCTTGGGAATTTTGAGATAGAAATCTACTGTGCTATTCTGGGTAGAAAACTGAATCTAATTGTAATAAACAACAGGTGGACTTTTTATTCTAAAAAACCCATTGAACATGAAGGTGACAGTGATACTAATCATAGTTAAACACTTAGATCAGACCCAAATAAGAAAATGAAACTATCCGTAGAAGAATTGAAATTGACCAAAACACAGCCCAAGTCAGATAGAATATTGAAAAGAGTCCTAGAGAGTTAAAGAAAGTGGTTTTAAAATGTTTTAGACAATCATTAAGTTAAGTTAATGCAAAACAATTCTTAACGAAACACGATCATTATTTTTCATAATAAGGATAATACCACCTAATTTTATCTGATAAAATTTGTAGTGTAGTCATCGGCAACTTCTATGTAGGCGATGACAATTCTGGGTAGGAAAAATCACAAGTTATTTTAGCAGTAAAATTGATTAGCTGTAGGCGTGGTTCATTGTTTTTCCACTGAAAAAATGTGAAGTTATAAAACACCTCAATAACAAAGAAGCAAATAAGAAAAATAAATCCTTACTAAAGACTAGCCCTTTCGGAGGGGTTTAAACTACACTGACTGTATTCTATACATATGGTTAAGCTCCTTCTCAAAAATGTTTGTTCTGTGTATTTGAAACCGAATCTGATAGTGAGGCTCCGATTTTGAAGATTTTTAAAGTGTTGAGAACCTCTTCATTCTGGTGTGTTAGTACCTCTTAGGAGCAACTGCACAAAAATGTAACTAGTAACGTATAAGGAGCACGATTTCCTAACAACAAGGCATAAAGTAATATTAAACTGGTTGACATATTGTTAAAATCAATTAATAAATAAACTACTACGTACATTTAAAGTGACAAACAAAAGAAATAGTAGATTGAATGATATGGACATGATAAAGAGGGGGATATTAAAAATCTCTACTAAATATTAATTAAATATATAGTATCATATCAATTGAAAAACAGGCCAAGATTAACAGAATATAGTAAAAGAGTGCGTATCACGTATTCCTAATATAAAGCTAGAAAGAGAACGAAAATGAATATGATTCAAAGATTGGTCTGTTTTAACGGCATATCCACACATGTGGGGTTATTTTATGACAAGAAATTAAGGAATTGCATTCATTGTGCGTTCAGATTAAATTTTGTGTGTTTATATCTCTTCAGAGATTTTTTGCATACGGCCCAATCGAATACAAATAATCTTAAACGAGTTTGACCCATAGATGGGATCCTAACTAGTATTACCACTTCAGGTTAGTAGGGACCTAGGAGTAATGACAATGAAAAGGTACTCTACACTCCCCAGTTTTCGAGATACAGTTGAGTATCCAGGACCATTTAGGGGACTGGGAGGTTCTTAACTCTCTGTAGAGGATACACTGAATGTATTCTAAGAGCCGCCAACTTGCCTGGTCTTCATAGGACGAACAATCATCAATTGCCGTTAATGAATAAAGAAAAAATGGAGGAATTATTGAACGACAATCATGCGGCTCAAATTCACGAATCTGAAACTTATTATTTATGGTTTCCACTAAAATCATCTTCCCATTACGAATTCTGATGAAGTCGTATACGCAAAATATGTTATACGACTAACTTGTTAATTTTAGCAACCTTGTTGTCATTTTTCATTTATTACTCTATACATCAACATACATCCAAGTATTTTCTTTGCAATATTAAAAACTATAATTGAATATTCATATATATATATATATATATATATATATATATATATATATATATATATATACGTATGCTGTTGTATTAACGACAGCAGTCTCTATTACTTTCTCTGTGATGATTAGATTAGCTGAGTTCAAGTTAATTACTTCCTATTGATTTTCAGATAACTACATCTGTGTCACTAGCAAAGAAATACCTTCTCAGTAGATTATATAGCACGGGAAAATGTTACACAAAAGTTGTACCCGGATGACACAAACACAGACCTGTATGTGCTTAATAGTAAGAAATGGCTGAATGATGTCTTGTAATTTTTTTCTTGTAATCTTAAAATTGATTCTTCCCTGTCGTTGAAGTTTATAGAATATGAAAACAAAAAGAAACCCCAAAATAAGGTGTACTGGCATTGGTGGAGAGACCCCAGTTCTTAACATTGATATCGCCATTAATTATTGATTTATTATATTTTGATAACGAGCAATAAAATTTATTGGGATTCAGAGGAAGGTCGTTGTTTAAAGATGTTTAAATTGATAAATTTAATTCATTTAAATTAGACACATGTGAGTGGGGCTTAGAATGTAGGAAGTGTATTCACGGCAGAGGGGTTGGACTCTCCCCAAAATATGGTATTCTGTGTAATATACTAAACTGCATCTAGTGTTGTGGCTCGCTTTATGAATATCTAAAGACTGGGTATTCAACTCTTCGTTGTCATTACTTTCATGTCCACTGATTCATTAGGCTCCTAGCCATGGAACAAATAGCTATTTTTGCAAATTATTTGATTTAGATAGACATGCTTGATATTATATAACCGTATGCAAAAAATTAAGAAACTACGCAAAAATGTCAATATATACCTACAAGGTACACGATTCCCTAAACTCTAGACATAAACAACTATAAAAAATATATATATATTAAATTCGGATGAATATGTTGGAAAGTTTAAAAGATGTTTATATCTATGAAACTAACTGGATTCCAAAATATACTCAGATTAAAAAATCGTTTAACAATTATAAAATATATTTATTTACATATTTGTGTTATGATGGGATTCAGAGGAAGGTCGCCTCGAGTTCAAATCCTGGATGTGGTAATTGCATTTCACTTAGCGCTAATACCCTTGTGAAAGGTATGAATCCTACTCTCCCTCCAGCTATGGGTAAATAGTAGGGCAGACTGGGCTCTTTAACCTTGGTTAGGCAACCGGTCTAGGAGAAGGAAAACTCTGAATTCAAACCTGTTGAATTCCGCTTAAGAAATTGACCTTGTGTCACATCCTGCTCGAGCGGGGGGGGGTAAATATATATTTGTGATATGAGGAAAAAAATAATAAAAATAGAGAAATGTCATATATATATATATATATATAATATTATATATATATATATATATATATATATGGCAAGCCAAATCTGGAATAATAATCAACAAAAAAAAGGCAAATGAA
>CM042154.1:37506706-37539206 GCA_023376005.1 Doryteuthis pealeii | reverse complement strand
GTGATAGGAGAACAAAAGGAAAAGAAAAGAAAAATGGAGTGCTACTTGTACACGTTTATATTACAACATTTTACTCATTTATATTACAAATATGCAATAAAGATAATAAGAAATAACAAAAATTCTGACAATATTGAAATGATAAATTTTTAAAATAACAAAAATATATTATTACAACCTAAAAAAACATACAATTTTCCGAATTGCAACCTAAAATTTAAGCTTTTTCTCTCTCTTTAGATTAATAGCAAATGTCATTAAAAAAATATAAAAATAAAGATAAAATAAAATAAAATGTAAACGTAATTTTCTTTTGGAAAAGCTGACTGAGGTTTTGCTGTATATTATTCTTGATCGCCAAGTGCTGCTTCTTTTATCCATTTTGCTTTTTTTTCGGTTGTATAATTGATTGCTTCAATTGCATTTCTTTTTGTGGCCCTTATGAAACCGATGTAAGATAGACATTTGCAACGGGATTTTGTTATAAATTCTCTTGAATCCATTTCTATTAGTTGGTACTTTCTAACCATTGGTTCGACATTGCACCGTTCATCATATTTCGATATTGCCTAGTTCATCATATATTGATGTCTTTCTTTCGTGCACTTCATAGATATTTTCTTCCCATTGTACATTCAGTGCCCACATTACAATATTTTTTACTTAGTTCGAGAAGAATATGTTTAGACACAAGGTAGTATTTTATATATAGTGTGGAAATAATTTTGATTCTAAGTCGACTTTTAATTCCCAGTCTATTACTGCTGATAGAATGTTTGGTTGGGACTTTTTCGTCTTATTGAGTTTCCTGCCAGTCTTGAGGAAACCAATATTCCCTGGATTAAATTTATTTCTATGGATGGCTGTATAGATGATATCAGCGATAATTCTTAAAATGTGGTCGTGCCGCCATCTGTAACGATCTTCTGCAAGTTTTGTTGGACAGCTGCTAAGGATATGTTTTAAAGTCCATGTACGCTTGCTTAATGGGTATAGTGCTGAATCCGTTCTGCTCCATATGCAGATGTTCGCTGGGCTCGGCGGAATATCGTATGTAGACCTAATTAAGAATTTATGGTTCGCATAGTCGTTGAAGTGTAGGGTTCAATTTTGTCCATGTTCCCTGTTGTGTTAGCCACACCATGTATGTTAATCTATTTTGTCTTCTCCCTTGCATAATTCATCCTGTATGACATGATATTTTTCTTTTCCTGCGGTCTTGTCCACCCCTATAGTCAGGAAAAACCCTAGACCAGCGTGCTATGTAGTCGTTTTTCTACCACTTGCAACTCCCTAGATGCTTTCTATTTTCTACCTAAGGAATCTTCAATGCCCGATCCGACCAATTTTACATCGTTGGATGACTTATATTGTAACGCTGTTCTTACTTCTGTAACCTTAAATACTTTAATTACGACTCTGAAGTTGCAGTGCGTTAAAATTACAATATAGGGCGACGCTGCTGGGGCACTTAAGTAGGCCTAACCATCTCCGCAATGTATAGTTGATTTCTTTTTACCTCTATGAGAGTTATTGTAACTCGTAGATAGACAGAGGCCAAAGTATTTTCGGGAGGATTGCGTTCTGATAGATTCAGGCTTTAAAAGGCCAGATCTGTCTACTTTGATTAACAAGTGTTCTATGTAACCCTTTGTCTCCTGCATTGCCACGTTGTCTTTTGGGTAGTGGTCTATACGTTTGCTCAGATTCTTTATTGTTTTTTCTTGTTGGGATAAGTTTCCCTGATAATTTGAAACGCTTTTCTCCTGTTTTGCCCTTAAAAATGAGTGACCGAGACTTTGATGGGTTGAAGCTGATTCTAGCCTATATAATGAGCGTTTCAATACCCTTTCATTCCTATCCCAATCATGGACGTGGTTGTTATGGTCATATCGCTCATGTAAGTTCTTGTCAGTGGTTTTCTTAGCCCGGATATGGTGATGAGACATGTGCATTCCAGATATGTAGTTTTATTATCAAGTTCATCACTAACATAGATAAAATAACTGAGATGGTGCTGCCTGTTATGATGTCCCTCTCCATGACATGATGAGGTTGACACCTTCGACATCGTTCTCATTTTGAAGGGGTGGTAATAATCTAGTATTAATTCGATTATCTTGTTGGCGACAAGGTAACGTTTAAGTGTTTCTTCCACAAGCTTATCGGATTTGGATCCATAGGCGTTTCTGAGGTCCAGCCATAATACTGCTAGATCATCCTTTGCTTCTTTCAATAACTGCGAGACGACTTACGTATGCCTCAAACATCCTGGAATACTTAGGACACCAACATTTTTTTTACCGAAGTATCGATATAATTGATTTTATTGTCAAAAATTTATTAATCTTCGGTTTTTAATTGGGAAATGCATCTGAATTGGTTGATTTTCGTCGCTCCTTCCTCTTTTAGGGTTTAAATTCCCTCGGATATTTCCATTGTTGTACCATTTTACCTCTTCTCCAAATTACCTTTTAATAACTTCCAAATGGTTCAAAGAAGTTAAGGACAGCGTTTACAAAAGTCATAGAGCACGCCATTTAGATCAGGAACAAAGGCGGACCTTGTTTTTTACTGGGTTAATTTCTACCCAGCTTGGTTCTTTGAAGGATATACTTTTAACTCGAATAAGATCCCGTGGTGGTTTTTTTCCCTTTGGCTTTGCTATTTTATGTTCTTTTCGGAGGGACTTCAATTCTGATCTGAATTGTTTAATTCTTACTTCTCTTCTGTTTTCCTTTCTACTGGTTATTTCCTTTGTTTCCACATATCCATATTGTGCTTCCGCGTAACTGATATTTATTTTGCACATCATTAATAAACGGTTTTCATCTGAACAGCGGATGTGGCGCATTTGATCTTTCTAAGCGTGTAGGTTTCTATAGCCTCTGCTTTGAGGGTCCGGGTGCTTTGGTGGGTTTCCTGGTCCTGTATCTCCTCAGTTTCTCCGGAAGAAACTCCTTTGTGCTGCTTCAGGATTATTTTGACCTGAAATTATACTCTAGTTTGATGGATTTTTATTTTGAATCTTTTTTCTTTTGTGTGATTGAACCACTTACCAATTTTAACGCCATGAGAAAAACTGCTACATGGCAACGACACAAGTATTCTATGTGCTGTAATGAACAAATACTAGAATCCCAACCCTATAAAACAGCAGCTATTCGGTTACTTACCACCCATCTCAAAAAACATCTAAGTAATACGAGCAAGACACGGCGGGTACCACTGGGAAAGTGAGAACGAACTCATGAGCGACATTCTCCTATGAACTTTTAAAAAAGATGACCAGAAAAGAACTTACATTAATTAGCTCCGTATGGACACCGGATGCTGTTAAGAGGACTTAGCAAGAGCGATGGCTGATAGGAACAGATAGTGAGAGAGAGAAAGAAAGTGAGTGGGAGAGAGAGCGAAAGGGGGGATAATTTGTGCTGTCAGCAAACCTTGTTAATGATGATGATGATGATGATGATGATGATGATCTATTAGAGTAAAATTCATTTCGTAACTGTTTCGTGTAAATTTCTATCTGACAACAAACAAATGCGATCGAAAAATTGAATAATTATCTGACATATACGGTTACTGCAGCTAGTATTTTATAATTTGCTTCTCCTAAGAATTTGAATATATAAAAATATGTTTTAATATAAATAGAAGTATAAAAATGAAATGTATATTTCATGAGATAATGCTACACCAAATTGACCTGATTCATTATCTCTTCTTGTCTCAATTTTCCATTTTAAACAAGAAGATGTCATATTAACTTGGCCGAGAATTTTTAAAGCTTCATGTGGAGGCGTTTTTATTAAAATGGTGATGAGAAGAGAGAGAGAGAGAGAGAGAGAGAGAGAGAGAGAGAAGATATATATATATATATATATATATATATATATATATATATATATATACAGAGAGAGAGAGAGAGAGAGAGAAAGAGAGAGAGTGAGAATAAAAAAACCTATTTCACTAAAATTATAAACCAATCTGCAGATCTCCCTCCACCTCCTCTTCCTTCTCTTCCTCTTCCTCTTCAAACATACCAGCAGAAACACTTACTCACTTTGACAGAATCTAAAACTTATGCAGATTCTCAAAATTACTCACATTTGGGGGAAATGCTGTGTCAAGTATAAAGAGAGTTGAAGCATTTATTTGTGTCGGCTTTCGTAGCAGAATGTTTATCGTCGTAGGAAATGGACACATCGTCTCGAGTTCAAATCCAAGCGAGGTAATTTGCATTTCACATAGCACTAATACCATTGGAAAAAATCCAATATTCTCCGCTTTCCTAACTATGGGTAAAAAGTAGCACTGATTAGTCTCTTTCATCCTGGTATGGCAACCGACCGAGGAGAAAGAGAGCTCTGAATTGAAACCAGTTGTACTCAGCAAAATAAATTGACCTTATGTCGCATCCTGCTCGTGGCGAAGGGGTTAGGTAAATTAATACCTGTGTATTCTATAGAATCTGTCTACAAAAAAGTGAAAACTGGGTGCATCACCGTGGCGCAATCTTTAGTAACTCTCACGCACAATTTTTATTAATTAAAAAAAAAATAACTAACCGGGTGCCTCACTTCCACTACACCTTTATGCTAAACTTGATATATGGTGATGAAAAACAATTCGAGCTGGCTGTATAACGCAATACAGAGAGAGATTATTTTTTGAGAAAAGCAAAATAATTTTTTTCAGAATGTTTTTACACAATTGAAAGCTAAATAGTATTTATTCAGAGAAATATAGATAAGGAGAGAGAGAGAGAGAGAGAGAGAGAGAGAGAGAGAGAGAGAGAGAGAGAGAGAAAGAGAGAGAGAGAGAGAGAAATATGAGTGAATAAGAAAATATCCTTTGGTAACGTTTCCTTTTGACACGTGTTGAAAGTAAAGGAAATGTGTGAATTCAATCGAAGGAGAAATGTCATTTGGTAAATGTTCTGGATGACATGAGTGGAAAATAAATGTTTGTGCGCAATAAAATGGGAAATTTGCTTTGGTTAAATTCCTCTAGTGTCTGTGTGTGTGTGTTTGCTTGCTTGCTTGCGTGCGTGTGAGTATGTGTGTGTTAAAAGATAGTCTATCTGTTTGAGTCTTTTGTTGTATTGGGACCTGAATATCGACAAGTCGTCAAAACATGGCTTTGGTGAGGATATCCAACGAGAAGAGAAAGATTTTCCCTTGCTTGCATTTTTATTGTGAGAAACGTTGTTATAATAAATAACTATAACAAATAACTTCATCTAGAGGTAATTGTAGAAACTAGGGAAAGTCTTGAAAGACAATTCATTACATTTTGATCAGAAAATTCTTTTGTTAATAATATCATAGATATCATATAGAAATAGGACAAGAAGTTACAAAACTAACATTTTTTCTATGATCTATGAGTTAAAAAAGGGAAATAGTTTTGATACGCCCTAATAGAAATACTTCATTTTGATAACATTTTTAGACAACATTATATACTAGGGTGAGTCAGAAGTTTTGCAATATTTTGGCACGTGTTAGTTTCTGGCGCATATTGTTACGTAGTGCCTTTTCTTTGACGGCACTAATTATCTCTATGTTATATACCTTCTTACTTCTATGTCGTCTAGTCTTCTGGCCGGCTTTCTTCTAAGATCTCGTCTGGTCTTCTATTGAGGATTCCGGGTCTGGTCTCTGTTGCTAGGGATCATTTCTTATCAGAAGCCTTGTGCCATTGTTAGCTTTTATTAATAACCACAAGACTTCGATTTACTTTTGATGTTACTTTATTCCAGATCCCCCAGACCAGACAATCACGCAGTGAGGCTCACATCTTGCTAGCTTATCTTCTAACTTCTAACTGTCTAACTGAGTTGCTTACTCCTTAAACCGGAAGGGCCTTCTATTGCCTTCCGATTCTCACGATCATCCCCAGAACGCAAGGTCAGAGTGAGGTCAAACGCTGTCACTCACTCTCAAGGCTATCAGCTATACTGATCGCCATAATGATTTCTACGCTACCTTAAAAATGTAATAGGGATCCAATTAATATGTAACAATATATCATGTGATCGAAACAGTTCACCCCGTGTAATGTACCTGCTGTCGTTAGTAGTATAGAGGTAGATGGTGCGATGATACACTGGGAATTTATTCACTCTGTGCGTGATTTGAAATATAAAACGCACTCAAATTCGGGAACTTATGCTTTACGAGTTCGAACTGGACCATAATCACAGAAGCAACCAAACACATTTGTTGTGCGGAGGGTTGATTACAGTAGAGTAACCAGATGATTAAAGAAAGTTTACTCAGATTGTAAGAACCTCGACGATCAACCAAGGTCAGGTAGGCCTTAAACCGTGGATTCTAAGGCCGTGCTCCAAGTAACAGTGGGTAGCATTTGGATAGTATCAGGCGAGCTCGGCATTATACAGTAAATTGTGGTTAGTCACCTTTACGATTTCATCAAAATCATACGGAGCAGCCGAATTGTGCATTCCGTTGCCACAATATTGCAATAAAACTTTTGACTCATCCTTTTAGATATTATAATGGGAATCCGATTGATAACATCTCAACTGAATATCCTTCAAAATCTTAAAATGTTTAAAATACCAAATATTTCTTACCAACACTTGTCAAATGTTTCTCATGGTTTTTAAATTTGTACTATTTTAATCATGAAAAACAATCTTACAGAAATAGTTTATATCTTTATGATATAATCATTTTCAAAGTAAGCTAATAGTTCATATGTGAGTTCAATTCTTACCAGGGTTCCCAGAAATCTAGTCTTATACCACTTTAATAAAAATGCTCCTCCATAATTAAAAATAATTCTTTGTATTCTCTTAATTCTGTGATTGGCATCCAATTGTGGTAGAGATAATCTATTATCATTATCAACCAATGAGAGTAAATTTCTTTGTAATGGGGTCTTACCCATCCACGGGGAATACAGCTAACTTATTATCAGCCCCGACAGAGCGATAATAAGTTTTGAAGCATTCTTTTAATAGGAAGTAAAATTAGCGTGTCATTTTCAACTATTTTCATTTAATAGTCATGAATACTAGAAAAATTGCACATAACTGCATATATATATATATATATATATATATATATATATATATATATATATATATATATATATAGTTAGGGTAACGTGGATATGAAGTCAACGGCGCTTGCTTACTGACATTTTCTCACCTATGCGATTTTCAAACCATTTTCAAATAATAGGTTAGGTTGATCTTTCATTTTCATTTTTTTTTAAAGAATATCAAGTTCTTTCAAACAGCGAGAGTTGTGTGTTGGTATAATGAATACCGATACAAAAATTAGATCTTTACTTGCACCATTGTTTGAGAAAATAGCATAAACAATCATCTCCTAAAACACACCAAAATCCTTTTTTTTTGCAACATTTGGCCTAGAAGTTGGTTAAAAGATTTAGCAATTTCAGTATTCAAACTAGAAAATGTTGTCATTTTATTCTGTCAAAATAAAACGAATAGAATATGATAACTAGAATTCAAATAGAAAATATGTCATTCATCACCATCGAGAAGTTCTATTATACTCTATCCCCGTAGATGTGTTAGGTTCATCCACCATTAGAGCCGTGAACACGCGTGCCTTCTAAACACTTCCATATCTTTCATGGAGAGACCCTTACCATGTGGCTCCTGTACAAAGGACTTTCATCTCTTCGTTGAACTTTTAACTCGGCAAGAACACTTTCTTCTTTCCTTAAAACGTTCTAACTCTTTTGTATTGCTGTTAATTGTTGCTCAGACAATAAAGTCTGTATTTTGTTATCTAACTTTTTGTTGGAATCTGTCTAACGTATTATAAGTGGTCATAACCACAGAAGTTAATACCACATTTAAATCTTATAACCTGTATTTGTATATATATATATATATATATATATATATATATATATATATATATATATATATATATATGTTGTCTAGAAGAACAGCCTCAAGAGTAGCCACGCTATTAAATTCTTTAAAAACAAAAGCAACTTCCTCTGCAAGAATAGCAGGAGTTTGACCAGTATTAGGAATAGTCCTATGAGTGAGATATTCACTTTCATATTACATCTCCTTTGTGAAAGTCAAATGGCATTCTGATCCTTTTTGCTTTTTTCAGTCTATCCTCTCCCTTAGCTTCCACAATTACTTTGTACAACAAACTGTCTTCGTCATTTCTTCCATCAACACCAATACAAATATGATTTTCTACTTTTTCCTCGTATTTTTTATGGCCATTTGATTTCATCCTTGTCGTAATATGATGTTATCAGAAATTGTACAAATTGAATGAAAATTTCCGAATTAAAATTTGAACAGATTTGCCAATGAAAAATAATAACTTGAAAATAAAAACTGATTAATAAGGTCTTTTTTAATTAATTAAGTCTATCTTAATATAAAATTCAACAAGCTAAAGGGAGATAATTTCTACACGATAAAAATATCAAAGAGCACACTCATAATTAATTGTATTTTCAATAAAATATTCTACAGTATTTAATTTTAAAAAAACAACTTTTATTTGATTTATTGAGAACATTATGAATATAGCAATATTAAAAATATATATTATCAAACGTATTTTCTACATTTGTTTTCTTAAAGATGCGGTTTTAATTTGACTTACTAATCTTTAAGGGCAACACAGAATTTGTCTTTAAAATTTGTTTCCAAATGAAAACAAAATTTTGAAGAAAAATATTTTGTGTGGCAATGTTTTTCATGTTAATTTTCAACTTTCACCACATCAAAGAGATTACAGATCCGGAATCGACCTACCCTAATATATATATATATATATTATATATATAGTCCATCTCCTTATATATATGGGGGGGTGTATATTTCAGTAAAGTATTGGAATTAATCCGACAGTATGTAGAAAATAGAATATATATATATATATATATATATAAAGGTATATATGTATATGTGTGTGTGTATGTGTGTGTGTGTGTGTGTGCATTGCAGCCGACCAATTATGCCCAGTGGCTTAAACATCCATACTAATGAAATTCTAAAATTAATTGAGATGACATGTTCAATATGGGATCGATTTTCGAATTCTTATCTTTCTAAAAAATACCTTTTCATGATATTATTTTACACTTTCGAGGATTTGAATGAAATAATAATAATAATAATAATAATAATAATAATAATAATAATAATAATAATAATAATAATAATAATAATAATAATAATAATAATAATACAGAGGTTGAATTCATATAATTTACAGACGAGCGAAAACAAAATAAAAATCGATATCGAATAATAGACAGGCGTGAATCTGACGGTAAAGAATTCATTACCTCTCTATTATTTCAATCTCCAATGTTTGGATGAAATTTCATCTCCGCCAAACAAACAGGATTCCATTAACTTGGCGCTAAAAAAACGAAGAAAAGTTTTCGTCTCAACAATAGCAAAACTTGTTTTTATTTTCAAAATCTAATTAATTTCATGATGAAATTCATCAGATTTGACTTTCTAAAGTTTATCCTTCTAAGCACAGAAACTTATTCTTAGCCAATCACGGATTTTGGATTTATTGACTTCTACACATGAATTGGTTTGGCAATGCAAAAGTCAGTTTAGTTTGTCATCAATTTTAGTCTTAACAAATTAGTTTAATTCCATATTTTATACAAGTTGCGACGGAAATACTTCCCATATTTTATACTGTCATTCGATAAATTAAGATTTGTGTACAGAAATCCTGAAAAATCAGTTAGGGAAGCAGTCAAAAAATAAAAAGACTATTTAGAACTCTGTACATAAAATAAAGAATTTTTATTAGACTAATTTTTCGGGGTGGTAAAAACTTTTTAAATCCCACCCAATAGATGTTTCCTAATGAACCTCAGACTGGCAAATCCAGTGAAACTAGCGAATGGTCAATGTTAGTGGTTATGAATATGCATTTTCGGTAAACATTTTTTATTCGATAAACCGTAAATCATATTCAACTAGATAGAACCTTATTCAGAACGAGTACAGAAAAATATTATAGTTGAGGCTACAGTAAAAATACATCCCTGTTTTTAAACTGTCACTTGTGTGGTGCTAATGAACTTAGGCGAGTGACAATGGTAGTTCATCTAGCTGGCAAATAGCATGCTTTAAATTAGCTTTTTTAAATTAATGAACCTGTGGTTCTGAAATGTTCAACCCATAGCAGTATTAATCTTCTATAATGATCTCTCTCTCTCTCTCTCTCTCTCTCTCTCTCTCTCTCTCTCTCTCTCTCTCTATCTATCTATCTATCTATCTATTCCTTTCTCTCTCGTATCTATCTCTATCGGACTTCTCAATTGGTAACTCTTTTAGATGACACCCAGTTTATGCATAGAACTGATGAATGTAAGTTTTTACTAGTTGGCCAACATTGGTGAGTCCAAGCATTTCGTTAGTGTCTAAGTGGTGCGACTATACATTAGTTAGGATATGGCTACAGCTTTGAAGAATTCCCGTTTTATTTTTCAGAGAGGTCGGATTTCTATATATCAATAGATTTACCGAAGCATATGTTGACATCCCTTTCAGTAGATAATATATTATTACCGAGAAATATGGACTGGTCAAATAATTTCAGAGGCTTGCCAATTAATGAGAAGACGACATCATAAATGAAATTAAATACACATTTTTTAAAGTCAATAAATAGGTTAAATTTATGAGAAAAGGCATTGAAGAATGAAAATTAAGATAATATGAAGTGTAAAAATATACGAAAATATCTAAATGACTATCAAAAATTTTTTATGCATTATTGTCTTATTAGCACACTTGCAGTAAACATTGAGATGTGTGGTTGTGTGTGAGACAGAGACACAAGACAGATAGTTGATAACGCCAAGAACATCAGTCAGCTGGAATCCCTTCAGTAAGTCATTTGAGTAAATAGAAAGGGGAAAAAAGAAAGAAGAAAATAAATATGGGCGGATGGAAAAAAGAAAGAGAAAAATAAAGAAAGATTGAATAAAGTGGATAGAAATAAAACTGACAAAAGAAAGCACACACAGTGAAACAGAGAAAGGGAAATGTACTGTAAGTTAGACTTAACGGTGGTGGGGGGGGCGAAAGAAACTGAAAGAGGAGAGAGAGAGAGAGAGAGAGAGAGAGAGAGAGAGAGAGAGAGAGAGAGAGTATGAGAAAAGGGAGATAATAAGTACTATAGTTTTCCTGTGAAAAACTGTGAATTTCTATGAGAAACTTTTAGAAGAATCTACCATGCTGAGTGTAATCCTAGCAACAGAATTCCTCATTACTCAGAAGTGAGATCAGAATGCATAACACACACACACACACACACTCACTTACTCTCTCTCTCTCTCTCTCTCTCTCTCTCTCTCTCTCTCTCTCTCTCTCTCTCTCACACACACACACACACACACACACACACACATATATATATATAATATATATATATATATATATATATAGGTACATAGGTACATATATATATATATATATATATATATACATATATATATTTAATTTAAAATATTGAATGTGAATTAAAAAACAATTTGTAAAATAGACTTTCCAAATAATGAGCACAAAAAATGTATTTTAATTATTCATTTAAAAAAGGCAAACATTTCACATCTTCATATATGAACCTTTTTAGTTAGTATTTTGAGGACTCTCCTTTTGCGGTGATAACTTCAACTAGACAATTTTCTGTAGATACTGGCCAGTCTCCCGCTTCTACCGTTGGGGACTTTTGCCCACACGTTTCTGCAAAACTCAGCCATTTGAGAATGGAGTAACTTCTGTCAACAGCCAGCTTCGTGTCTTATAACAACATTTCTATTGGATTGAGATCCAAACTTTTAGGCCAATCCTCTTTCTTTGGATATTTGTAAATACACATTTACTGAAGCTACTTGAGCTTTGTTCCGAGCTCAATTTAACTATTTGCAATATTATCTTCCAACAAAAACTTAAACATAAAATTACTTGGATTCCTCCAAGATCAAAACATGGCCATACAATAGACTTCATTACCCATCGTCGTGATATTAATGACGTCTATAATGTACGTGTTAAGCGTAGTGCAGGATGTCATATGGATCACAGTAGAGTGCGAGGAAAGTTTAAACTCTATGTTCGCAAAAAGATCCGTATGTCTGGAGTAAAAACTCTAATGCGTCTCGCTCTAATTGAGATAAAGCAAAAGGATGTTTATGAAATACTGATTGAACGTCTTGACTGTTTGGACTTTAATGGTACATGGGAAAACAATTGAGACCAAGTTTATTCCACTGGTGTAGATGTACATGGATTTACAGTGAGAAAACATGAAAACTGATTTGATGACAATGAACCTGCTAACAACCAATTATTAGAAAGTAAATGAGCGTGTTATGTAAGTACACTCTAGAGTAAGCCCTCACGCCGACTTTCTACGACGAAGAGTTCAAATTTATATCACAACGCGAACTGAGGAGGACGAAAAAAGATTTCCTCTGAAATTCAGAGAGCTTATAATAAAAAGGAACTGAAATTATTCTACGGCCTCCAGTTGATCCACTAACTTCTTCTGATGTTCCTCTAAGATCAAGGGACAACACTACCATTATCAAAGAACGGGAAAAATCCGCCAGCGATGGTAAAAGCACTTCCCCGATTTATTTGATATTCCTTCCGTGGTCAGTGCTGATATTCTGGAGAGTCTTTCTCAAAGCGAGACAAAAACTGAGATGGATCAATTAGCAACTTATGCAGAAATTGAAATGGCAATAAAACAAATAAACACTGTTGGGGCACCTAGATTAGATGGGCTCTCGTTTGAAACTGAAAAGTGAAAATGTTAAACATACTCTGTTTGATGCCATCACCGAATGCTGGAAAATAATTAGATTGGTGGTGCTTTAGTGTGTTTATACAAGGGCAATGGAGAACAAGGAATTTGGGGTAACTACCATGGAATCACTCTTTTGCGTACATTTAGCAAGATTCTCTCAAGAGTCTTTCTGAATCGTTTGCTTTAGAACATCTGTCCTCGAGTCATTCCAAAATCACAAATTATTTTTAGGTCTGGCAGCGGAGAAATCGACGATATTTTCGTCCAGGCAAGTATAGGAGAATTTTATTGAGCAACGGGTCAACCTGTATCAGATTTTTGTCGATTTGACAAAAGCTTTTGATACAGCTAACAAAGATGCACTTTGAACGATACTGAGTAAAGTAGAGTGCCCACTAATATTTTTGAATATACTCAAGCGGATGCAAAAAGATATGAAAGTTAGAATTGTCAAGATGAAATACTAATAGGTAACGGGGTTAAGCATGGAGATGTCTTGGCCCCGACACTATTCTTAATATTCTTTTCTGTAATATTAACTCACGTATTCCAGCATTGTGAGGGGCTGTTCTTTTAGAATTTAGAACCACGGGATGGGTTTTCCATTTGAGATGATTCAACATCAAGTCGAAGACATCTTACACACTTATAAGGGAGTTCTTTTACGCCGATGTCGTTGACTTTCTGGTTCATACTGAAGATGACATGTAACATATTGTGGACCTACTTGCGGCCCTTGGATCAAATATAAGCGTGAGGGAAATAAAGGTAATGTTTACCCCTTTAAAAAGTAGACCGTATATCAAGCCAACTATAACCATTCATGGGATTTGTTTGGATTTTGTTGAAACCTTTACATACTTAGGAAGTACACTGACCTGTGATGGCTCTATGGATGCTGACATTCAGCTACGAATTCAGAAAGCTTCTGTGGTCTATGAAAGGCTTATTATCCATAAAACAAAGTTAAAGGTGTATAGATCCTGCAGGTTAAGTGTTCTATTATACTTTTCGGAAACATGGACATTGCTTCATTGACATCTGAAAATTCTTGAGCACTTTCATCAGAAATGCTTGAGACGCATTTTAAACATCAAGTGGAATTCCAACACACCTAACACAGAAGTCCTTACAAGGGCAGGATGCACGAACATTGAATCTTTTATCATAATGGCCTAAATACGATGGACAGGACATATTGTGCGTATGAGTGATGTTAGAATGCTAAAGCAACTCCTTTACGGTCAGCTGCATGCTGACAAAAAGCCACGTCATAAGCCTTGGAAGAGGTATAATGATTGCTTAAAAAGGAACCTTGTAAAAATAAAAATAGATCCTGACAACTTGAAAATGCTGGCATTGAAGAGGACTGAATGAAGAATCCATGTTGATAATGTCTGTGCCAGTTTTTAAAGTGAACAAATTGAGCATGAAAACCTCAAGCGTCAACTTCGAAAGTCATGTTGGTGAGAACATGGAGGTTTGTAAATGTCAAACATGGATTCTGATTTATACGGCTGTATATGTCAATAATCGGAAATCTTACAAGAGACAATCTATGCACACTCCAGGAACACACAATGTGACTTGTACAAAGTTTGTAAGTCGGCTCAAGAGACATATGGTGAGACGCAAGCATCAAATTTTACCATTTTTTCCATTCGATCCAGTGGGAAGGACGTCTTTTCTATGTTATATTTGCATTTAACTTTGTGGATCTGCAGCGGGATTGATGAGTCACTTGATATATATATATATATATATATATATATATATATATATATATATATATATATAATACAACTTAAAGCATCAGAAACTACCTACCTCGGTTTCATCTAACGGATAATTAGGATAATTCCGACTGAAAAGAGTTGGTACAAAAAACATTTTATTGTTAAAAACGGCCACAAGTTATAAAGTTAGGTGAAACCTAGGTAGGTAGTTTCTGATTCTTTGGAATTTTCTATTGTTATTTGCTCTAGTATTGAGCACTTTAACATATTTAACTTAGGCAAGACTTTCGGTATTTCTGTCATTACACTAGCGTCGGTTGATTATTTTCAGATGTTTATATGTTTTGGTCTTTTCTTATTTAGGTATTTTTATCCAAACACAAATACTGACGTTGAGTAGTAATTCATAAGAGAATACTTACAGAAATCTTTGTGACATAATAAAGTTTTAATTATATACTTGTTTACAGTTAGTGATATTTCGTATGTGTTCAGAGTTCAGGGACACTCTGTATAATCAATATATAATGTGATTTTAGTAGTGAATGATGGATTTTTAGGACATTTTTGGATTTAAATTACACCCGTTTGTATTTTTTGGATTTTTTTGTAGAAAACTTTACTTATTCGACATCCACTTACATTGATATGGACACAGTTTCTGCTAAAAACATTAGGGTTAATATTTTAATATTCTGACGTAAATCTGAGCAAATAAATTTGAAGAATATTTAAATAATATGAGAAAATAAATGCAACGTTCATAGAAGCAAAAATAAGATAACTATGGAAGCATCCGGTTTATTCTGAAACGACATTCATATCTTTTATTCATTACTTTATGAAATTCTAAATTTATTTTGATTCTTTAAAAATGTTTATAGTGTGGCTTGAAATTGGAATTTTCTGTAGTTTTTCTATGACATGAGACCTAAATTCAAGCCAAAGAATTGCGAAGTTGCCTGAAGAAAAATGAGGCAATTTCGGATTCCTTGATTAGACGGGAATAAAAATAAAACATACAAATGCCAAACGAAAGACAGAAAAATAAAACAGACACAAGAAAAGATGGAAAAATAAGATTTAAAAAAATATAAAACTGAAAACAAAAAATAAGACGTAAAAATTTATATTTTAAATAAGTTAGAAATAGAATATTCATAAAATATAGAAAAATTATGAAAATAAAAAAATTTAAAAAATATAGTAAAAGTAAATAAATTACTAGAATGGAAAGATGCTAGAAAAATAAAAAGAAAGAACGAATGCATTGTCAATGACGAAATTGGTAAGAAGGATGATGGGAAATGTATAAAAAGATGGGAAAATATTATAAACAAGAATAACGAACAAGAAGAATGAAAGGGAAGAATAGAGAAACAAGTAATAATTAAGAAAAAGTGTTAAGGAAAATACATAGAAAGAATGAAATCTTTGAAGAAATGTTATTTCTGTAAAGGTTCTACTTGAAAGAAAGAAAGAAATTTAGATTGAATTATGAAAAACCGATAGAAAATAAAGATAGAATTATTTTATTGGAATAAAAGAATTGGAAAGCAAAAATGATGAGATTTGAATTTATCAAATTACAATGTTTATTGATTTAAAAAAATGTTGTCTAATTAGCCGACTGATAATGTAGGAGGATTTTATAGTTTATTTTTTGAAAAAATGTTATTCTATAAAAATGGTTCAAAACGCAGACGACCAAGGATTCAGAATTTTCCAGCATCTTTCAGCTCTTGTATTCATTTACTTATCCAACTATTTACCCTTAGCTGGGGAGAACAGATGGATTCTTGCTGTTTGTATAGGCATTAGCACGAAGCGAAAAGCAAAAGCCTCCTCCAGGATTTGAACTCGGGTCAGCAATTCCATTTTCAACGATAATAACCATTGCCTCCTATTTGGCTCTTTTAGTTGTTTTTCTATGCGCATGTGATATTGTCTTTTGCTCGTAAAACTATGAACAGCTCACAAAATGTCAACGTTCTACAAGTTGGTGTTTATATTTTTTTCAATTGCTTTTTGATTTCGCCTTTGATGTTGTGCTTGATGTGCTGAATTCCAAATCCTTAAAATATAATTTGCTGTTGTAGGGCCTCTACACGATGCAGTGACAATCCCAGCTAGCTTAATCTTTCATCTTCTGCTGTTTTTAAAATAGAACATTTGAGACCAGAAAAGATAATGAATCAGGTCAATTTAGTGTAGCGTTATCTCATAAAATATACATTTCATTTTCAATCTCTTTGGGCATCTTCCTTTTTACTATCTTCTCATATCAACCTTAAATATATATATATTTATCTATATTTTAATACGTTTATACTTTTGTGCGTGACACCGTGTTGTCACCTCAGATAAATAATGAACTATTCCGATTAGGACGAAATAGAGAAAGAAACATGCTACACATCAGAAAGAAAGAAAACACAATAAGAAAGAAAAAAGAAAAAAAGAGAAAAGTGAGAGGTGTAAAGATAGATGAATATATAGATAGCGCGCGCATCTGTGTGTGTGAGAGAGAGAGAGATAGATAGAGAGAGAGAGAGAGAGAGAGAGAGAGAGAGAGAGAGAAAGGGTATTAGCACTATGTGAAACACAAACAGCCTTGTCCATTATTTGAACTTGGGTCGACGAGTCCATTTCCCACCCTCACTTCCAGTAAATACAATGTAGTTTGGTATATCAGATATTCAATAACCCTTCGCGAGTTTTTTCGGAGTTCAAATACCGCATAGAGTAAAATCAAGGCTGTTGTCGACGTTAAATTTATCGAGGAACCCCACTTTCAGGGAGTCTCCTCAAGCCTATTCTAAACCCCACCGACACGGCCGTTATAAGTAAGTGAGAGAAAAAGTGAGAAGCTGAATATCACTTTCACATACCAAATTACACCCGTTTGTATTTTGATATTTGATAATCTATGATGATATATTAATAAGCCAAAAAATATCAGCGTCTTTTTCTGAAGTATGCCATTAATGATTAATACTCTTGGACGAAAACTGCTTTGAAACTGACTTTTATTTTTTCTCTGAGGGATTTTATTTTCGTTTAACCAAACGATAAATATTGCATAAAAGCTGATATCACTGTCTTGCTTTCGGTTGTTAAATTGTAATGCCAATAGTTGAGTCAATATGTTCGATTCTATTTGAATCTTTTGTCCGCTTTTGGGAGTTAAAATTCCCAATTTATGAACGAGACTTCGGGACTGGCTTCGAATATATATCGTCTGAAAAAAAACTGATTTGGATATTTAGTAACTCATAAAGTCAATAAGCCCTTTCTTTCTTCCTAGTAAAAACAATGGGTATATCATATGTATAGTTACTAAGTCTATTATGGAGTTAGGAATAGGATATGGGTAAATTATGTGATGAATCTATTATGATGATTTGATTTTGTATACATTCTTGACTAACGCCGAAAAATAGCACAGCGTAGCAAGATAATTATTAGCAGAATAGCGTTGATATGCTCTTGGAAATTAAATCAAATTTCTATCCAGTTTTCAATAATAATAATAATAATAATAATAATAATAATAATAATAATAATAATATAATAATAATAATAATTTATTTTTTGTGTATATTTTGAACTGTATACACTCAGAATATAAAGAAATAAGAACATTTTTTCATGTAGACTTCCCATCTACAAAATTGCGAATAATTGGTAAAAGCCGAGATAACATTTAGCCTCAGTTGTCGGCACTACCAGTGAGCCTCCGTTATTGACTCTTCAACATATTGGATAGATTATAGAAAATGGGCTTGTTGGTGAGGAAAAATATCTGTTATATTGAATTTATTTTTTATTTTTTGTGTTGATATTTTTAACTATATAGTATCAGGATATCAGTAAACAAGAACTAGTCTAGATTTTTAAAAATGTCGATTTATATAAAATGTACGAATCATGCGACTATGCCTGATTAAAAAAATAGTAATTAGTTGTCTTTAACTAAGTTAAAAAGTTTATATATATATAAGTTAAAAAGGTTATATATATATATATATATATATATATATATATATATATATATATATATATATATATATATATATGTTTCTTCAACAAGAGATTTTCTCCTGACGATGACCTAAGGTCGAAACTAGTTGAGAAAAATAAATGACATAAAAGAAATATTCCTGTTTGTCCTATCACATTTTGTTCATCTCATATATATATATATATATATATATATAATATATATATATATATATATATATATATATATATATATATATGTTAGGTCTCCTGAGAATGTTGATTATTCTAATTTCAGGTACACAAACTAAGACCAAAACCACAATGCATCTGAGAGACAGCGAAGTCAAAAATGGACTAGAGAAGGCAACAAGAGTAACCCAATATATATATATATTATACGGAGGTTCATAGAATACTCCACCCAACTGTGCCTCGAGATAGTGACACTTTAAATAGTTTTCTCTACAGACAGGTCGAACCTTTTATATCAATACTATCATTGTACAGTTAGTTGGATGAGAATTTAAACTCTGGCAATTCGTTTCTCCATCGTTTGCTCTCCTTTTTTATAACTCCCCTATTCGCGCCTCGGTATCACTTGCACACAATGCTACAGTGTTAATGTATATAAAGTCAATTGATGAAATCAAATATCAACCGATGATGAAAGAATATGAAAGTGAAACAGACAAGTTACATAGAAATTCACTAAAGCCAACATGAGATTCAATGAGATTAATCATTAGGTCAGTGATAAAAAGATACAAAGAAACTAATGTCAAACGGTGTTTCAGAGTTCTTTTCACCCCTTTAAGGTGTATATATCATATAAATCATATATATACATCATATATATATATATATATATATATATATATATATACATACATACATATATATACATATAACTTTCGTTACTGCGTAGTTATTAAGGAAACCGACGCATAAATCATGTGATGCAAGTTACTTTCACTACTAACTACGTTAATCTGTTCCTTTCTATATTAGTCCGTGCTTGATTACATCTAATTCTCTCTATTGATATTGATCCTATCTCAGTCTATTCATAATAGACTTGTTCCCATTTATCTCAATTCATTCATATTAACTTGTCTAATATCTAGGTAGTTATTACGCGACTTGGACTTGCTATTTCAATAGAATAATGGCAGTTTTTCGATGATGATCACAGGTAATATGGAAATTAAATTTCCCAGAAGTTTGCCGCCACACAATTTTCATTTTATCCACCTAATATATTTTCTTTTACGCATTTACACCAAAGCATTTCAATATGAAAAATTCATATCCGACGGGAAGTTTTTTTTCACACACATACACATGTACACACGTACATATACACACACAAAAGCATAGCCTCATCATCATCATCATTGGCAATTCAGTCTCGAAAGACTATGATAAAGTTTTTTGTGTGCCCCTGAAGTTGCAGCGCCTCCTGTGACTATGAAATCCGATGTTTAAGAAACATTCTCGACCACAGATTTTGCATTTGTAGGTTGTCCCTATAGATGATGATGTTCCGATGCTTTGTTGCCGTTGCTTTCTTGTGGACCTCTTAGCTTCATGATGTTGTATCAGGGTGACTTCTGACATGTACAGTCCTCTATGGAGATTCTGCCGCCACAGAGGGCGGTCTTGAGCCAAATTTTCCCAGCTGGAAATATTTACACACGCACATATATACACACAAAAGCGTAGCCTAATACTCGCATAAATGTATGTATTTACCCAACTGCTGTGTATAGAGAAGGATGCGACACTGGTCAATTTTAAACGGAGTACAGCTGGTTTCAATCAGATTTTACTTCTAGATTGGTAGCTGTACCAACGCTAAAGAGCCCAGTCCATCCTACTATTTTACCCATATATGGGGGCGTAGAAGAGGTGTATTCGTGCATTTTTCAAGAACGTTAGCGTGAAGTGAAACGCAAGTAGCTACGTTTAAGATTTGAACTCAGGTTGCCGAGTTTATTTTCTACGGCTGTCTACAATATTTACTATGTAGTCAAGTTAATGTGATATTAATAGTTAACTTTATCCTGCAATGCATTTACCGGTTTTCAAGTTTAATAATTCAAAGACTACATGCAGATAAACGGCTGTTATTGATTTATTATGTAATTGATCTTAACGGCATGTCAACCCATATCGGGTTATTTTATACCTAAAGGTTAGGGACTTGCGTTCATTGTGCATTCATATTTACATCCTTTGATTTCCTCTTAATGATGAAAACTTGATTCATCCTTAAAGAATTGTAACGTAGTCTCTCAGCAGATGAGGACAGCACCAAGAAGGTATATGTAACGTGGTCCCTAAAAGTGCACTGGCCACTGCACTAAGGAGACGTTTGCAGCCGCGTTCGGGGCCTTTCTTCCTCCGGTTTTTGGGAACGTTAATGTCAGTGGGCAGAGGAGAGCGACTAGTTCTACTGTCTCTAGTGATGTGATGATGTCAGTAGACACGCGTCGTTAATCTGAGGAGTGAAAGGGGGCTTAAAGGACGCGTCGTCGTCATGGTCAATTAACTTAAGTCAACAGATTGTTTCTCTCTGGTTCTTCAGCTTGGGGTCAGACTGATTACTATTTGGTTTTGGTTTTTTACTCAACATTCCATTCACAAATCTTCGCGGATCGACGAAGTGTAATACACGGGAATTTCATTCAGTTTCGTTCTCTAAATCTTACTTAAGTTTGACTGTGTTCCTTAATTCGTTCGACCCAAGTCCCAGCTGCCAAGCCCAAAACTATAACTCTCCCGTGGGATCCAAAGGCTTAGCCCCCAACTGACTCATCTGCCTGGTACCACGCAAAGCTATCAACTGACCCTCTCTGCCTCTCAGAGTAGGTATTTAAATCCTTTTCCGTTCGGAACATTCTCGACCATCCCCGAAATTTTCACACGTGTCTATCTAGTTTAAATATCTTGGTCACTCCTAAGCCACCTGTTTCTAAGATCAAAAGTACTAATTCATTTCAGTCGCCATTAAGTTTAGATATTTTGGCGAAATTGTTTATTTCTAACCAGTAATGGGAAATTAATATCTCTCTCGGATTACTAGGGACACCTGTTTTAAGCCTCGGCTATCCTCGGATATGATTTTTCTTTCAGGTTTTGAGACAACTGCTCATCCCTTTAACCCGGATACATTACAGAATTTCCAGTTCCTACATTACTTGAATTAGCCAATGTCTCATGAAATTACTTGTTTTGGGGAATATCGTAGGTAAAATTTTGTTCATAGCAGTCTGAATATGGCTAAGAAAAATAAAGTTAGATTTTGTAAATTGAAAAGAAAATTAAACATATGTGACCCTAACATTGGACAGATTAACTTGTGTTGTTGATCAGAGGTTGGATATGGGTTTTTAACCCGATATGACTGAAAATATTGTTGGGTTATCGAATATGTCCAAAAGAAGAAACTAAAATTGCTTTTGGCAAGGGAAATGATCCTTTAAACTTAAACTGAACATTGATTGATCTGAGATTCTGAATGAATCTTATTTAATGACATCACAAGAGTCAATCGGGGTTTGCATTCAGACACAGTAGACGTCGAGATACACAGCACACATACAAATCTAGCAGTCAACAAATAACTACATTCAAGCAGCAGGTGACCGATGCATTTAGCTACACACTCATAAGACCAAGTCCAGACGCTGTTCCCTTGTATGCTAATTGTTGGTTATATCTTATTAAATTGCTTATATTTGATCAACTGACATTATATTTGATTAACATGTATTGTTATTCCTCGAAAGGAACCAACTTCTGTTCTACTCATCCATCACCAAAAGAAATTACCACAGCTGAAGAGACAACAGTTTCATTTGTCGATAAGAAACACAACACTTAACGAAGAGTACGAATAACGACTTGTAACAGCGAACCATTCCAACAGCTGGTGTTGAGATTGAAAAATCTGCTGGGGTCTAATTGACGCTGCGTGTCTTCGGAAAGCAACGAAGCTCGGAAGTAATAGGGTTATGCTATATTGGCAATTATCAGTAAGCGTGACACCAGAAACTCTTTGAATATTGTGATAGGTGAAAAATGATCAGAGAAGCTCTTGAAGATTAGTATGAACCATTGAAAAATATCATTTAAAATACCCAATGAACTACAAATTAACATGGAGGCATCCGATGTCGTGGGTCCATTGCGTACTATATACTGCATACTAAACCAACGAGTCGCTTATGGCTAAAGGGACCCCTACTATTAGGAAGAACTACCTGGACAACCGACACTCATTCATGCTTTTATTATGTGAACAGAAGAAACAGGCTGTTTTTTGAGTATTTTATATCAATTGAAATGTGCAGAATGCCAGAAAAATTTGATTTGATAATCTAATAACTTGAGCAACTCTTTAAAAGAGTTGCTCAAGTTATTAGATTATCAACTCAAATTTTTCTAGCATTCTGCACATTTCAATTGATATAAATGATATTAAATGATCAAAAATTTAACAGCATGTGTAGAAATGTATAGAAATTCCCTTCACTTGAAAAGAAAATATGTTTATACTTCGAACATTGAACATAAAATGTTGAGTTGTTTCTATACATGCTGTAAAATTTGGAAAAATTATTAACTTTCAAAATTATAACTTTCTCTGAAATATCTTGTATAACTCTTTTAGCTACGTACTCGTATATCAACAGTTCCTTTATAGACAATTCTATGAAGCTGATGAGCAAATGAACATCCTCTTACCGTTAAGTATGGAAGAGGATTCATAAATGCCACGAGGTTACTTTGTTAAGAAACATTGATCGTATCAAAAGGATCACTAAACGAAAAGGTTGTCTAGGGATTCTACAATAAAATGTGATTACGTAGTATCGAACATCATGGGTTCTCCGGCAAAATAAAGACGCAGCGTACACATTGAAAAGGATGATTGAAAAGAAAAAAATGGCTGTTTGCAGTGACCACCATGACGTCCTAATCTCAGTCTCATTGGAAATCTTAATGGAAAGCAAGGTGGGGGGGCTAGAAAACCTTGAACATACTTCAAAGTAAAAGTAACAGGATCTTTGAGAGGTGAAATACTGTTATCGATAGCTACAAGGAATATTTGATTGATTGACTTTCGTGGCATGTCAACAGTCTAGTACGTACACAGGACACACATTTTGGGATTCTTACCCATTTGAAGTGAATACTAAATGTATTTTAAGCCCAGATGAGAGTATGAAAGATATATTTAGTGTCAGTAATGATTTCCAAACCATTATATTTTCTATTTCTTATTTGCAGTTGCTAAAGGTAAATTCAATGATAATGTTTCTTTTTAAATTACTTTGAATATACAATTAATTTCCTTGAGAAAGTTGCAACTGTATGCAATTCTTTCTATTGCCAACTCTTTAGGCAATATTCACCTTGCTTAAAGAATAACCACCGCATTATCGGAATATTCAAATTCAAAGGAATTATTTAAAAAATGATCTAAATCTCACCAAAAATATTTGTTTTGGGGTTATTTATCAATGTTAGCAAATCATAGTGTTCTAGGTTTGTATAGAGGTATGCCATCAAATATTTGGTGTCTGAGAAGTGCAAAACCTGTGAAATTTACAGAACAATATGTGATGTTTAAGAATCAGCATGTTTTAGTCAAAAACCCTTTACAAATGGGCTAAATATGGGTTTGCCCCTAAAGACCTGGGTCGAAATAAGAGTCCATAAAATAGGAATACACTGACTCTACGATAAATTAAAAGTTCCATATGCAACGGTCAGTAAAAGATTTCATTCATTCTTTTAGGACATGAAAGGATACACCACTATTTTTTGTGAGATTTAGATAATTTTTACTATAAAAAATGCTGAGTTTACATTTATAGAAAAAAACTTCCCTTATTTATTAAATTCTCCTCATCGTAGAAATTAAATAGATCTTCATTTATTTCTTAAAATATTTTACAGGTTATACCAAATTCAATAAATAAGTTCAGAAGTGTATCTAGATTATGGTGCATAACCACGCGCACACACGCGCACACATATACATACAGATGCACTCACGAACGCACGCATGCATATATATATATATATATATATATATATATATATATATATATATATATATATATATAAAGAGAGACAGAGAGACAGAGAGATATACAAACTCGCCATGTATGACTTAAAATAGAAAGAAAAGGGTAAAATAGATTTTCCTGCATTTGTAAGAATTTTATATAAACAAGAAGAAAAAAAAGACAGAAATCCATTAAATCTGCATTTATTAAAATGCAATTTTAAAGAGTTCTTTTGAATTTACTCGAAAGGAAATATTCATCGGGAAATTGGCCTATATTTAGCATCAATTCATTTGGAAGATTTTTATTGTTGAACCAAGTTTATTCTATTTTCGTTAGGGAAAATAGTTGACATTTTTTAACGCTGTGTCGGAGTTGAGTGTCGTCGTATAAAGTTTCAAATGTTAAGTTATATTAAAGAATTTTCTTTATTCTTCGTATTTAACTATGCTGACAAATTGATAAGAAATTCTCGAAATGTAAAAAAGAAATAATATATATTGAATAGGATAATAAATTAAACATTTAAATTGTTTGAAGCATACTCTTAAACAATTGATTTAAGAAATCTCAAAACTTTCAATAAAATTAGTTGCAAAGTCATGTTTTCCAGGAAAATAATTTTGATATATGTACTTACCCAGTTTCTCCGCGCTAGTAGGAGACGATACAGTACCAATTGTTCAGCGGAGTCTAACAAGTTTGAATTCAGAGGTCTCCCTCTTCTAGACCAGTTGCTAAATTAATGTTAGAAAGCCATAGCTAGAGGGAGAATATTTGGATGTATACATTTCCCAATGGTATTAGCACTATGTAAAATGCAAACATCCACATCCAGAACTTGGGTTGTTTATTCTATTACCTACGACGATAACCGTTAAACAACTAGGGCAAATACTTTTTAATATATAATTAATTTTCTCTAATTATCCGCACATTGAAATTGTGCAGGTCTCTTGTAAGGGAGTTGACAGAATTCAATATAACTTCCACTGCACTATGGAATAAGATGATACACTTGATGTATCACTTCGAGAACGGGTCACTATGTGGTGACGAGGTCCGGAAGATCTTACTCCCCCGAGGCGAATGTGGGGATGGTGTGTTCTGTAAACTTTAGTATATATATATATTATATATATATATATATATATATATATAATATATATATATATATATATGTCCATTTATCTCTGCTACCACGGCCATATAGACTGAACAGTGAGAGATTAAAACAACGAAATATCCTAACGCTAATAAAAGGTGTGTTTTTTTTTCGTTTTACCTCTCCCAACCGACGAATCGCCATTACCAATATTAATTCACCAACGACCACACTATCGACATTTATTTGGTGATATTATTATATTTTCAAATGTTGTTGATTAATTTAATTAACATTAAAAATTATTCGAAAAATTGAAACATTTCTTTGTATTCTAAATGTGTTTAACACAATGTTCCTCTCATATGTGAAATCTGGTAAACAAAAATGAACATTCCCCTTTATTGGATAAAAAAGACAAAATGCTGATGATTGATTGAATAATTGATTTTAATAGTATAGGATCATTTTATACGTTCATTGTACATTCATATTTACATTTGCTGTGTAGTTGTTTCTTAAAAGTTCTTTCTTACACTGAGTCCTTTCAAGTACGAATAAATTAGCACAGGTCTCTTTGATCCAAAAAGGGACCGTAACATATACTACCACTCTTAGACAGAGTGAATCTGGGAGTAATGGCAATGTAGGGGTACTCCACTCTTCCCAGACACATTTATTCCATATATACCTATGTATTTACCTAACACCTCCTCCGCAAGCCGGACGTGACACAAATTCTATTCCTAAGCAGAGTAAAGCTGGTTTGAATTCAGTCTTCTTTTCCATAGACTGGTTTAATAAAGACTAAACAACCCAGTGTACCCTACTATTTACCCATAGCAGGCGAAGGGGGCTGTTAGATTCATGATTCTTCTAAGGGCATTCGTAAAACGCAAATTTTCTCGCCTATGACTTGAAACCGAGTTTTCGATTCCAATTCCTACTAGTATAACCCTTACGTGTGTCTCTTAGGTAAATTGAGCACCCGAGAAACTTTACTAAGGAAAGAAAACCAAAGTTTGGGGGTGGGGAAGACTTACTTGCCTGCTATTGGATTGACAATTTTCCATGTATTTGTTTTTATAACTGCTATTGATAACAAAAACCCCACACCACCACCACCACACATTCGAAGTGAAGAACAATAGAATAAAAAATGTTCAATGTTCATCCATTGGGAACATTTATTTAGCAAAAATCTTTTGTAGCGAAATGTTTCCTGTTTATGAATGCATGATTAATGAGCTGTTCTATCAGATTATTTATAAATAAGTAAAGTAAGTAAATTCGACGGGGCGGCCTAAAGTCGGTGTCAGCCAATCAGTGAGGGAGTCTATTCCCTTTTCAATAGCGCTAGACTAAGGATTTTGTTTTGGCGTCTGAGGTGGAGCGCCACACCTACCATCAGCTCCTCACTTTGCCGCACATATCCCTGTGCTACTCATACGCTGAGTTGGCGGGGGCCGATATCGAACCATGAATCTCGTGGCTCTACCGACTGAGCTAAACCGGCCCTTTAGAGGGGGGTTATATATAAATCGAGTTCAATATTCGTTGTGTACCTTATTCAGATTGTTTGACAAAGAAGTGAGAATCACGAATTTTTGTCAAAATGTCTAAGATCAGATACTGATAGAATTCCGGATGAATATTCCGTTCTTTCAATGCTTCGATAAACACCACAAAGATGAAAATAGATACAAGAATCGTTATGGAATTGTGAACATAGATACTTAGTTTACTCACATATAGTCCCTGGTACAATGGTTACTGTCGTAAGAAATGAACACGGCGAGTTCAAATCCTGGACGAAGATCTTTTCATGTCATATAGCGCTAATACTCTTAGGAAAGGTATGAATCCAACTATTATTTCTCTAGTTATAGAAAATAGGGCAGCCTGGGTTCTTTAGCCTCGGTTAAATAACTAGTCTAGTTGAAGTAACTAGTGTAGTATTCAAATCTGTCAAATACCCTTTGAGAAATTGACAGTGTGACATCCTACTCGTGCGGAGGGGTTGGTACATATGTACATATAGTGTTTGCCATATATTTTCTTGGACGCATCGTCGCGGTTCAATGATTAGCAAGCTTTTCTTATAGGTTTTTCTCTCGTGAATTCGATCAAAACTGTGAAATTTCTACTTGGTATTTAAAATGAGGTTAATCATTATAAAAACCCTTTCCACATATATTGCTTATATCATCATTTCACTAGACGCAGCATTCTTACCTCTCATCTTAAAAAAAACATTCAAGAAAGATCAACAAGACATGCTGGACATTTCTAGGGAAGTTGGTATTTATCCAACCCATTCACCACGAAGAGGATATGATAATAGGTGGTAAGACTGTGGCATCCTGTGAGGATCGAAGTCGCTATTCAGTAGCAATTGATTAGTGAGACTTGCGTAACAATGGGAAGAACACACTACTAGGAAAGTAAGGATGATAAGCGACAATCTCCTATTGACTCCGACACACCAGTACACCAGGGTTGGCCGACAGTCAAAAATTTACATTCATCAGTTCCGTGGGTGTTGTCTAGAGAACTTATCATGTACAATAACCCATAGGAACTAATGGTGAGAAAGGGGTAGATAGATAGATAACGAGAGAGAGGGAAGGAGAGAGAGAGAGAGAGAGAGAGAGAGAGAGAGAGAGAGTCAAAGGAATCCGTGCTGTCGGAACACCTTAATGATGATGAATTATGAATTTATGAGAAAGTTTCCTCTGATTTTGAAATTATGTTTTTAGACAAATTAATTAGAATTGTTAGAATTGTTTGGTCATTTTTCTTATGTATGTTAGCCTCACCAGGATTTCTATAATCATGTTTGGACTTTTATTAACAAGTCTTCATATTACTTGGCCGTTCTTGAAATAAATATCATATAAATATATAAGCAGCAATCGCAGCAAATTGAGAAGAACCGAAAATAAGTGGACGAAAACAAATCACTTATCAGTGATAGCAACAGCATCCTTTAAATTATGTCTAGAGAAAACAGAGGCCGATTGACTGATTTTAATGGCATGTCAAACCGTCTAGGGTTATTTTATGCCTAAAATGTAAGGAAATAGAATTCATTGTACATTCACATTTTCTTTTACAAAACTCGAGCCTCAAAATCAAATGCGGTTTAGTATCATACTCAGGACATCAATTTTTGGTCTTAATCTTCTGCGGATGGGGGATACAGTCAGTGTATTCTAAGCCTCACCTACAGAGTAAGAGAGAGCAAGCAATATCCTAAATTGGGTATCACAATCGAAATATTAAACAAAAAAGGAATTGTATTCTTTTTTATGGAAAGGTTGAAATCCTCGTAGATAAATTCAGGTGGACACTTTGTTGCAGGAATTCACTGCAGATAACGTTTTCTGTTGTATTTCAATTTTTGTAAAAGTGGATGCACTGGTTTCTGTTCAAATGATTAGCTTTATGCCTTTAATTCCGCTGATAATGAAACGTTTATCTGAATTTGCTGCCACTTAGATTAGTTTGGCTATTTGTTATTTGAAAATGGAAGTTTAAAATTACATAGTTATCCCGTAAACAACATTCTAAACAATGAAATAGTGTCTATAAAAGAACACATATGCACACAAAAGCACACACACATACGTGCACAATGAAAATAAAAGAAAGATACGCTTGCTCACACTGCCAAACATTGGTGCAAGTTTCAAGTCTATGTGAAAACAAATACTATTGCATATATCTGGTTACTCGTGAAATCTACATGTTGATGCTCACATAGACACAGAAACTCAAATATATATCAATATATGGTCTACTTTGTTGACTAAGATTCTATTTAAATAACCCATCCTGTTGGTGGCATTTAGAATACGCAGACCCTATCCCCTGCAAAGAGGTAAGATCCCCCCTAAAAGGAGTTATCCTAGGTATGACATAAAAGAATACATCAATACAGATCGAGGAGAGTTAAAAGATACAAGAAAAATTGTTATTGCTTTACTCTAAACTGTATCTGATGATGAAGCTCCTGTTTTTGGAGATCTTGGGAGTGTAGATACATGTTCATTACCATTACTTTAATGTCCCCTCTGGGCCAATGGTAGTAGTACATGTTTTACCGATGTTCTAAGCTTATCACTTTTTATTTCTTTTAATTTAGCCAACACTTCGCTGTTTGAGCCACAAACACTCGACATCAGCGTTAGTACCAGGAAAGAGATATCTGGCATTTTATCAACCACTTTGTGTATATTTTCTAGTGGGATTCTGTCTCCTAACACAGGATCATATTTAAGCAGTAATGTTCGTTGAAAGATCTGACGCACTGATCTATTATCCTTACAATTATAGGCAAAGAGCTGGAAGCAGCATAGAAATTGCCAACTATTTTTATTATTCATCGATTCGTCATTGAGGGATTTCAGTAAATTGAGTTAATTTCTTCCGTTCACAAAATGATGTCCACAAAAGAATACCTTTAACCCTATCAATAGACTCCATAAACTGAGTATTAATCATTAAATCCCAAAACTATGGGGCAATGTCCAGGGGAAGGATAGGAATTGTTAAAGAAAATATCTTAAGTGGTGAAGTGATATCTTTTATTTAACAACGAGCTTCGGACTAAGCTCAATATAATGCAGGATCAACCTAGAGAAAATTCAGACCAAGTATATCCTTACAAAAGGATGAGCACAAAAACATTCTTTGAGTAAATATACGTAACGGCATCCTTCAATTTCACAGTGTAAGAATGATCAAATAAATTTACATTCTATATATTCTGTTTGACATGAAGGAATGTTTTGTGCTTACTGCGTAGAATATGTATTTAACCCTAACCCAACCATCCTTGAGCTTTTATGACATCCTTAATTCTTTCAGGCATGGATATCACTAATCTAAGCAATATTCATTATCAAAGGGTTTTTAACTTTCTCGAATGGCAGTTAATAGATCCTTTCCTGTCGGCGGGGTTTAGAATACGATGACTATCCCACCAAAAATATTTTTCTCGGTACATTTGATGATCTGGTGATCAGGGGAGAATGTAGTATCCCATTCATAACCATTACCTCTAGGTCCACTCTGGCTCGAAAGGATTATAACTGTTAAGTTCCCATCTATGGGTCAAATATATCTATCTATCATTCATATTCGACAGGACATTGGGAAATAAATAATACAACTACAGAAAAAATGAAAGTATGAACGACATTCCGTTAAAATCAACCAATCATTTTTTGGAGGGTTTAGAATTCTCATAGACCATTTTTAAAATTTCACTCTAAATTTGCACATAAAATTATATCCATTTTATTGGTTTAGTGACGGCTAAATAGGAAACCAAGGTGAGCACGTCTCTGACAAAATAAAACGGGACTTCTTTCAAGCTGAAGCCGTGTCAGTACTATTGCATTGTTGCATCACTTTGACGAAACAATTGGAGAAACAGTTAGATGGCAGCTATTTCTGAACAAATCCTGGAAGCAGCATCTGTACGGCCACTAACTTCCTATCTCGCAAACCATTCAAGAAAGGTGCATAATACATGCTGGGCACTGCTGAAGAGTCCATAGGGGAATATTACTTTTGAGTTAGTTCTTAATCGTTCTCCTATGTAATCCTAAAGATGGACACACCAGTGTTGTGTCACCAGCAAAAACAGTCATTTAATAGCTCCGTACAGATTAGGGGTGCCGTCTCGGAGAATCGTTTATCGCAATGGCCTATAGGTGTAGTGATTGCGTATTCTCAATAGTAACTTCACCTATCGTGCATGCTTTACTGTCTCACGTTTTTGTGAAAAATAAAAACAAGAAAATATCTTTAAAAACAGAATACTAACGCACAACTGAATTATTTAGCTTTACAGAAGACAAAACAAGATGGCTACCGTAGTCTCATTCGATGATCAACTGACGCGTCTAAAAAATCCACAAAGGAAAAAAGAACTAAAGTAGACTTCATTTGGTAAGCAGTGTAAGGTTAGAAAAAATGTCACAGAATAATGGGGAAAATGTTATTCTATTCGTCCATATGAAAATGTCTTAAGAAATATTTGCAGACAAAAACAGGAAATATTCGCCAACACAAAAAAAAGACATACACAATACATATACTTGTTTTTTACAGACTTACTTCTAAATGATATGTCCCTTAGAACATTTAGTCACACATCATTACAAAACAAAAATGCAAAGGGTGTAAAGTAAAACAAACGTATGAAGATCTTACATGCTGTGAAGTAACAACATTTTGTGTGGCCACAACAAAATCATAGAAGATCTCTGCATGGCTTAAGTGAAAAACCAAAATCTAGAAAAAGCGAACGAGAGCAATTAATTATTTATAATTATTAGGTTGCGTGTTTTGTCATACTGATGTCTGCTGGCAAGAAAATAAAAACAATAGATTAGTTCGATACATCAAAAGGTGCTTCCCTTATTACTGGCCGAATTGATGTGCATAAAACGTACGAGCCCAATTTATGAGGTAATATTTGAGAAGTTTTTTATACTCTCATATATCAGTTTGCGCATAAAATGAAAATGATGCCCCTCTTAATGGATACAAAAAAAAACAGAAAGTCAATTCATAAAAAAAGGTTCAGGTTTAATCTCTCACCGGAAGTAACTTTTCAACGGACTCAGAACTGTATAAGATATTCTATTTGAAGCAATCTATGATTATCTTCCTCTCTCTCTCTCTCTCTCTCTCTCTCTCTCTCTCTCTCTCTCTCTCTATCTA
>CM042154.1:37439206-37501706 GCA_023376005.1 Doryteuthis pealeii | reverse complement strand
ATGCATATATATACCTACATAAATATCTAACCCCTCCCCTCCTGTTCGGTGGGAGTGGAGTATAGAGGAATTTCATTTTCAACATCTGTGTTTTTTAGCAGGTGTTTTTGTTCCTGGGTGGTGAATCATACATTTTTGAATTTAGGGTCTTCAGATTTTATGGCTATTTGTTTATATTAGTGTTCTTCTGGTCTTGTTTGTGAAGTTTCTATTTGATAGGTCACGTGTGTGTGTTTTGTAATTTACTTTTTATTGTAAAGAATTTGTGTGCTTGTTTGTGGTTTACTTGTTTGTGCTTGTGTTTATGTGTTCGTGTGTGCGTGTGTGTCTTTGTGGTTTATTGTGTGTGTTGTGTGTGCGGCGCGTGTGTGTGTGTGTGTGTGTGTTTGTAGTTTACTTTAATTCATCATTGACGGTATAGAACTAATCATAAACAACAACTCTTTTCAATTCAACAACAAGAACTACATCCAAACACTAGGAACTGCTATGGGAACAAAGATGACGCCAATCTACACCACCCTAACACTAGCATATTTAGAAGAACAGATATATGATAATATAGAACAAAAATACGGTAACATTAAAAATGTAAGTGGCCAAATTATCACAGACATTTACTATAAATCCAACAATACAGACACCCAACAATATCTACATTTTAAAAGCCACCACCCCAAAAATTGCATAAAATTCATCCCTTACGCACTTGCAGGTAGGATATACACCATAGTCACAGACAAAAACCTCCAAAAGATCCGTCTAAAAGAATTACATAAAACCCTCCTCCAGAGAGGCTACCTCACATCACTCATTAACAATGGATTCGAATTAGCAGAAAAAATACCATTAGAGCAACTACGAAACCTAAAAAATATAACAACGAACAACGCCTAGCATATGTTTCAACATATAACAAAAACAACTTTTCACAAATATTATACACCAACTCGAAAACAATGAAAAAATTAAAAATATATTAAACACAACAAAAATAATTAAGGGCAAAATACAATCAATAAATCTTAAACAAATATTAACTTCATCTAAATTTGGGATACACACTACACAGGGTGTCTCAAAATACGGAAACAGATGTGGAGTATGTAACATAATCATAGAAGGAACATCTGATACATTCAAAAACCCTCACAAAATATTAAATAAATAGAAATCTTGACTGCACCTCAAAAAATGTAATTTACATAATAGAATGCACAAACTGCAAGAAAATATACATTGGATGCACATCATCACTAAATAAAAGAATCTCACTACACAAAAGCAACATTAGATTAGCTAACAATAGAAACCCATATGTATCAAAACATATCTATGAATGTAATCAGGGAAATTTAAAGGTGATGCCCATATATCAAACTGATAACTATACTCTACTACAAATTAAAGAAAAACATTTCATAGATAAATACAAACCTGAACAAAATCGGACTTAACCACACACACACACATATACGCAACAATAACTTTATTTCACAGACAAATATGATCTACTTAATAGAACAAACTATGTAATGTATGTAAATATAGGAAAAAAACAAAAACAAAAAACTGCCAACACAACCATAAACAGAGACACACGTACATAGGAACACACTAAAACACACACACAAACATACCAAAACACACAACTAAACTGAACCTAACCAAATACACACACTCACACACACACACACACACACCACAAAACAATAACAACAACAACAACTTTACTACACAAACATGTGAACCACAAAATAAAATATGCAAATTATGTAATATAAATATATATGTATGCATATATATATATGCATGTGTATACATGTATACATATGTTGTGTGTATACAAACTATGTAATGTAAAAGATACACACCAATTTTATTTTTATGCATATATACACACATACACCCGACACAACCATAAACAGACTTATATACATGAACGCATACAAGCACACACAAACACACACACACACACACACACCCGAACATGCATACACAAGCACAAACACACACAAAAAGTAAACCAAAAAACACACACACGCACACACGAACACACTCATACATACATACAAGCACAGAAACACACAAAAATTAAAGCACAAAGATATACACGCACACACGTACAAACACACACACAAAAGTAAACCACAAACAAACACACAAATTCTTTAGAACAGAAAGTAAATTTAAAAAAACACACACATGACCTATCAAATAGAAACTTCACAAACAAGACTAGAAGAACACTAACATAAACGAATAGCCATAAAATATCAAGACCCTAAATTTAAGAATTTACGATTCACCACCCAAGAACAAAAATACCTGCTAAAAACACAGATGTTGAAAATGAATTCCTCTTCACTCCACTCCCAGCGAACAGGAAGGCCGGGGTTAGATATTTATGTATATGTGTATGTACACATTCATATTCATATGGTTAATTAATGCCTGAAGAAGATATCAGAAAATCCGAAACACGTGTCGCAAATGTAAGATAAATTCTTTTACAAATTTAAAAACATAATTCATTTTGCGGACCTTCTTTTTTATAATATATATATATATATATATATATATATATATATATATATATATATATATATATATATATATATACTTTGTAAATTTTGTGCTTTAAAAATAAATGTAAACTATATAAATTCTTGATTTTAATACGTAGGAAGCGATTACAATTTTGACAAATGATTCAATTATTAAATCTAGCTGCTACAAATTCTAAAATGTCATTGCGTATTTTACACAATAATTTTGTAATCCAAAGTTAAGAGTGTGTGTTATACATAATTACAATATATTATTTTTTTCATAGCTCCTAAGAACTTATCCTTAACTTAGGATGGAAACCCCCATCCAAATAATTAACTGAAGTCCTCCAGTAAGTAAGGGCAGCAACGATAGATAAAACCACAAAACATCTGGATGACTCACTATAAAATGTAACTTGTTGTCCAATCAAGTAGAATAAGGATCATCGATATTATGAAAGCAACAATGTGTAAAATTGTAGGTTGGGTGGGGTAAATGAATTATAACAATTAGCAAACTAAAATTTTCTTCAGAATTCTTTTCATCAATGTCGTAAAAATTTTTTGAGGCTATTCAAAATGGCGGAAAATCAAATAGAATGATCCAGGTTTAAAATGTGTGATTTTTACGGAGAAGTATTTTTGTAAAAGTAAATGTTTACAAATTTGATAATCATGAATTTTCCACGGTGAGCCTAAATCGAAAAGTCCATGGAGTAGGAACATACTGACTCTACGGTAAAGAAAAACGTTTCGGTGAGTGGTCAGTAAAGAAGGTTTATGCTGACAATCTTCTGGAACAAAAAAGGACCCGTCATTATTGATTTCCTTGAAAAAGGTGCAACTGTAAACAGTGCTTCCTATTGCCAACTCTTAAGGCAATAATCAGCTTATTTATTGAATCACTCTTGTGTAACCAGGTTGTTATAGAAAATCTCCTTATTTATGCTTCATTATAAAAAATGCCGATGAATTGCCAACAAATTTCCTAAACAGCACGAAAAAAATTGAAAAATATATATTGACGCTTCTCTTTGAAGCCAAACTGGCTCACTGGTCTGGTTGTGAAATAGCCTAGCGGTGTCCATCTCTCTCCAGATCTACAATTTATTTGAATTCAGAGTTTTACATCTACTTGACTGTTTGTCATACAGGGGTTAAAGAGTCCAGTCTGTTCAATTATTTTATCCATAGCTAAGCGAAGAATTGTTGAGAATTGATGTAAAATGCGGACAGGCTATTACAAGGTTTCAAATCGGGTAACCGATTCTTACAATGATAACAATTACGTCATGAGCGCCTCTATTGGAACGTAACCACTAACATTTAAATCTTTTCAAGTGTATTGATCTTTAAAAGTACTGACCGACTTCGTCACCGGTTTGCACTTCGATCTTACTATTTCTATTGTTATTCTCTTTTGACCAAATTCCTGCTTCAACTGTCTTTCCCAATTTGGCTATCTTGTTGCATTGTTCTCAACATTATCTATACGCTCTTTATACTTAAGAACTTTGGCTGAATGATTGTCTTGTTCTTTAACGGAATCACAAGATGACTCATACGTTACTACTTCATTTTCTCCAATGTATCTGGCGAGTAGGATGTTCGTTGTTCACATAGAGACGTGGTTTGATAAACAAAATGGCTGATTAAAGTTTGCTATCAAACAAAATTTTCACTCTATAAACACTCGAAGGCTGTATTGATTTTATTAAAAAGTGTGTTATTCTTAAATCATAAAAATGCTTATATATTATCATCATCATGTTATAAAAATTTGTGGAATACGAAAGATCGCAGAGTAAGCGAAATAAACCTTCACTCATCATACTAAATTACACACACACACACACACACACACACACACACATATATATATATATATATATATATATATATATATATATATATATAAAAGATATTATAAAATCGTTCCTCATCCTTAATTCATGTAGTTCGCATGTAGCCTTTTATACAAACTGCGGGTTGTTTTAAACAAATCCTGAGAAAACAACAGAGTATGGTCACTTACATCCCATCTTGCATACCATTCAATAAAATATCCAAGACATCCTGTGCTGTGTGTGCAGGTAAAGTACATTCCAAATACATTTGTCAGTCAAGGTTTTGTTACTGGTCTCATTGATGCCCCAACCATTTCCAGACGAAAATAGCCAGTACTAAAAAGTGCTCCACTGGTCAGACATGGGTTATTTACAGTTTCAAGTTCCATTCTTGACAAGGAACGCCGGGAAACAACGCTCGAGTGCCGATAAGGGCTATCGGCCTTCTTACATACCTTCGTAGGGACTGCAACAAATATTTTCATAGTTTGGTGATATCCTCCAATTATTTTGGATATTTCTAATGCAGATTTGTCTTGGGAAGTTCAGATGTTATATCTTTTACGGAAGGGGTCAAGTTACATTTGTGATCCATAATTGCACGATTATAAGGACATTCATTTATAGTTTGGAAGACTTCTATATCGTGTTAATATTGAAAATTGCTACCGTTTGTTTCCTGTTGCGCAGAACAATGCAGTTTTCATACAACCTACGCATATATATATTTCCATTATACTGTGAATGTGAAAGGTTCGTTAAATTACGACAGCTAGTTTTGAAATTTAAAAAAACATGTTACCTCGTTGATAATTTGAAACGCAGTGTAGGTTTTATTGTGTTATAACTCTCTAATTTTCGTGATTGTATTTAGAATGATGATTTTAGATATTACTAACAAGCCTTTCCTAAATGTGACTTTTGCACATTTTTACAAACCAATCGTATCCCTATATCGTCACTAAAGCTTTTTACTGTGCAAGTAGACCTAAATATTCATATCTATTTTGCGTATAGATTTAAATCGTCCTTATAGAATAGTTTATGTTTTTTACTAGTAGTTTTATTTCATAGTCTGTGATTTTGAAGTTCAATGAGAGATATGAGAGGCATACAAAAAAGAGGTAAGAATGAATCTTCTTGAAGATTCTATTATTAATATTGAGATCATTAGGTTTTAGCATGCCCTTTTCGTAGATTAATCTGATATTAGAATGTCATCTTTCATCTAGAAATGTTATCATAATTGGGAATATCTTTAAAATGCTTAGGACTTTTAGAATCCATTCATGGGAGACGCTATCAAAAGCTTTTGATAGCCAATCCAAGTGATACTTTGGTTTTTAATTTTAGATCAACAATTTACCATGTCTATCTTCGTTTTGAGGAGGTGATCTTTGCAGCCATATGATTCCTTTTTTGCATTTCTTTTGTTCTAAAGGGGAGATAACCTTACATTCTATGAATTTGATAATTTTCTCCTTTAGAATCAATATTATCATTTTATGTGTTATGGAAAAGCACGTTTGTAGTTTCCGTTGTTTTTGGTAGTTTGTATGATACTCCATCTGTGAGTGAATTAAATATATTTTCATGTTCTTTAAGGATTTCTGAAATGAGTTTCGTCATTAGTTAATGTGTGGAGGATACGTGGTGAAGCCAAAAGTTTATTTTATCTATTTCAGATGACGTTCATTTATGTGTGAATTTAAATTTATGTTATAATCTCTTCTATTTCTTTTTCTATTTAAACATTGTAATATCTCCGAAAATTTATGTTTCCTTATTTTTTTATAAGTGTCTTATATTTTTAAAGCGCTTACTTTATTATATGATTTCTTATGGTTCTATACATATTTCTGGTTCATCATGAGAATAAAGAATTCTGTTTGTTTTTCATATCTTCAGATACACTGAGATTTTAGTTTGATCATTTGCTTCAATCATTTTATTATCGATATCTTATCAATTGATGTTACCTCATATTGTCTTTTTTCCGTTCCTAGCTTTTATTTTAGCATCTTTATTCCTTTCATTAAGTATGGATATTTCTCCTATAGATTTCTCTATTTCATTTTGTATCTTTAATTTCGATATGGGTGGCTTAAAGTTATTTTGTTTATGTAGTATGACTACTAGACTTATTACTCTAGCAGTAGTCAGACTTGACAGTGACCCCACACACACACACTGATTACTCTAGCAGTCGTATATATCATTTCATTTAAACGCATGAGATTTCGTTAAATGTCTTGTAGAAAATCATCTGTGACATAGTTTTCCAACTTTATCTGATTTTAGTTGCTTTTCTCATTTTTCATGTTTTTTTTATAGATGTTCTGTCTTTCATATCAGTATTAGTTACCTTAGAGAGTTCTCTGATTATATTTTGTTTGATCTCGTTGATTTTAATTGTAGTCTGTGTAGTCTGTGTTTTTCGGGGGGTTTGTTTTTTGTTTTATGTTGTCTATTCTCTAATTTGTTGCATTCATTTTCTGTCGAAGATTTCATAGAATCATTATCTTATTGTGTTTAATGTATTATTTGTTTCCTTATTAAGTGCATTCATTTCAGGTGCTACACTTTCATTTCGTTGGTTATCTTTGATACAATCTTTTTCAGTGTCTATTATGGGATTGCTTTTAAGTATATATCTTTTCACATTCACTAATCTATTGGGATCTAAGTGTGAATCTATACATTTAATTCTTTCTTTTCTTCTGTATGTTCCTCGAGTGACATTTCTGATGTTTGTTAATTGTATGATAGAATGTTTTTATTATGTATTGGCTCCAGTGAAGAATTTAATTAACCTTAGGTCTTCTAGAGATGTTTATATGATCGGTTTGTATCTTAACATCCCAGAGAATTGTTTTCTCTAGAAGATTCTGCTTTGTGTATATAATATTTGGTAGTATGGTCAAAATGTAATTTTCTATTATAATTCCCGCCTAGTGGTACCTAATCTTGTAATCCCTTTGTGCTAGTATGCTGCATTCGTTTATTTTTTAATTAACAGTTTCGTCTGTCTCTAAATATTCCATACTTGTTATTCTGTTGCATTTTATCAATTTCTGCTTTGATATAATTGGTACTGAAGCCATTATATTGAGATGCTATTATAAGTAATTCAGTTTGTGTCGTGAGGTTTCCCTTTCTTAGCTATGCCAATTTATTCTCATATGCAATCTCTCTAGTTTGTCACTTGAAGTAACCATATAGTTGTTTTTATTCTCATTTCTGTTTTCTAGTTTGTGTTGCAATTGTTGTTACTGACTGCCGTAATTTGTCTGTCTTTGTTATATTTAGTGTATTCTTCGAGTCCTTGAATTGTTGCCTGTACGCAATACACAATTCTAGCAAGGCTTCTTCCTCCCTTTCTTAAAACAGATAGTTTATCTATATTATCTCTTAAGTGTAATGCTTTATGCATATTCATCAATTTCCATATCCTTTGGTCTATTTGTCTGAGTTCTCTATTTGTTCATTATAAGAATAGTCTAAAGTATCTTAGAAGAAGAAGAGCAAAGATGTTCATTCCTTTGATGAGATTTCTTCTCAAGAGTTTTGTTTGATGAAGTTTTCTTGACCTTCTGTGGTACGCCTTTTATAATTTTCTTTCATTTCTGCATGTTTGATGGTGGCTACTTTCAAAATCCCCAAGCACTTATTATTTCCCCAAGCATTCTTATATGCTCCTGTTTTAGTAGTTCTATTCCTTCAGTTGTTTCTCTTTTCCACTTTTTCATCACGAGCAGGGCACACTTTTCGATTCAAAATTCCATTCCTGGCTGTAAATTTTCTTGGTATATATATGGGTTTCCAGTTCGTTTTCATTTTTTGCAAAACTATTAGTATCATTTATATGCATATGGGCAATTCCATGTCAAATCATCCAGAAAAAAGTAAAATTGTCACCCACCCCCTTCAATTTTCCTGAAATTTTGTACAGGTGTAGACTAGGTTAAAATTAGATAATCCCCCAAAATTGAGCTTCCAATTCGAAATATTCGCCGGGTTATGTCGATTTTAAACTCGAAACATTTGAGGGTGTGCGAGGAAAATGGCGACATTTTGTAATCTATTTTTGTCTATAAAATGTGTTCTCTAGCTCTCCTACTTCTAAAAATTAGTTTATAGAAGCTTTTAAGCCTGAGGAATCGAAAAATGTTATCAAAATAGGCATAAAGTTAACCCTTTTCACGTTATTAATGATTTCTGATTTTTTCAATGCAAGATCAATAAGTGAAAAAATCACAAGCGAAGTTACAACATCAGTTAAGATTTGGCACTTTTACGTACAGCCATTGAATAAGCACCATATGGAGCAAAATAACTGTCAGAGTTCGATAGAAATTATCAGGATTATGTTGGTGGTTGGATATATTTAAAATAATATACGAACAATATATTTCCCATGTATTAATCATATTGCCTGCAAAATTCTGACAATATACAAACGTCAATATCAGCACCACATTTCATTTTAGAATTGAAAATTGAAAGGTAACAAAAATGATAACAATATCCTTGGTACCATCAATTTTCCCAGTGAAATTTACCCCCTATATTTAACACAATAAAAGAAGAAACCTTAAACAAACTGCTGATGATTTTAGATAGTTTTTTCAGCTTAAGAAAATAATGGAAATTATGATTGAAAAACAATGTTTTCATTTTTGCACAGTTAAATCAACTGAATTTTAACGTAGCCAAAAACAAGTTACGACTTGCACTTTTTATTTCAGAATACATGTTTTTTTTTCTACAAAAACTACTGCCTTGAATATCATACAAATGTTTTGATATAGTTTTTCAGTCTCTTATATTTATAGAAAAAAATAAAAACATTTTTTGACGCTTTATTTTTTTAAATATCTCATGAAATAAAGTAGGTGGGGGGTAGAACTCGTAAAAAAATATTTCCCTTAATACATTTTAGGAAAAAACTATTTCAGACATATTTACATCCAAAGGTAAATAGTTATGGTAATATTTGTGAAAATCGGAACATTAATTGATTTCTCATATAATTTTTTTTAAAATCCTCTTTTCGTAACTTTTTTTTTGGCTACGTTAAAATTCAGTTAATTTAACGGTGCAGAAATGAAAACATTGTTTTTCAATCATAATTTCCATTATTTTCTTAAGCTGAAAAAACTTTCTAAAATCATCAGCAGTTTGTTTAAGGTTTCTTCGTTCGAATAGAAAATTTTTTTTCAAGATAATATTAATTCTTTTGCAAGTCTCATTGTGTTAGATATAGGGGGGTAAATTTCACAGGGAAAATTGGTGGTACCAAGGATATTGTTATCATTTTTGTTACCTTTCAATTTTCAATTCTAAAATGAAATGTGGTGCTGATATTGACGTTTGTATATTGTCAGAATTTTGCAGGCAATATTGTTGATACATGGGAAATATATTGTTTGTATATTATTTTAAATATATCCAACCACCAACACAATTCTGATAATTTCTAGCGAACTCTGACAGTTATTTTGCTCCATACAGTCCTTAATCAATGGCTGAACGGAAAAACTCAAAACGCAAAATTCCTAAATTTATCTAGTGTTGTAACTTTGCTTATGATCAAAAACTAAACTCTATTTTTGGTACAAATAATGTTCAATATATGTAGAATAATAAGTTAAAGAAAAAAATTTTTATATAGTGCCACATTGTGATTTTTTCACTTGTTGATCTTGCATTGAAAAAATCAAAAATCGTTAATAACTTTAAAAGAGTTAATTTTATGCCTATTTTGATAAGATTTTTCGATTTCCCAGGCCAAAAAGCTTCTAGAAGCCAATTTTCAGAAGTAGAGAAGCTCTAGAACCCATTTTATAGACAGAAATAGATTACAAAATGGCGCCAATTTTCTAACCCCTCCTCAAATTTTTCGAGTTTAAAATCGACATAACTCGGCGAATATTTCGAATTGGAAGCTCAAATTTTGGGTATTGTCTAACTCCAACCTAGTCTACAACTGTACAAAATTTCAGAAAAATTGAAGGGGTGGGTGACATGGCCCTGATGATATGACATGGAATTGCCCATATGGTAATTTATTTTTTCCTGTAATTTTGTAAATTTTTAGTTCCCTTTCTATGTATGTATTATTAGATACGACGCATAAATATACCACGGTGTGATAATTTAACTATTACAACGTTTGATATATTAACAGCTATTACAATAGTTCAATATGTAAAATGTATGATAATCTTGATTTAACTCTCTCTCTCTCTTCTCTCTTCTCCCTCTCTCTCTCTCCTATTTATTTTTTCTCCTTTCTTTCATCACAATCAAAACTAGTTCATCATTTATCTAAGATGATGACAGAACATAACATTCGATCACATGCATTCATATCCTTATCATATTGATTATTTTTCTTTTTTTTATTTCCTTCCTTCTTTCCATTCCAATGAAACAGACTCGTTCTCTCTATCTCCCTCTCTCGTATTATGTATCTCCCCTTCTATCTCTCTATTGTTTATTTTTTTATTTTCTTTCCTTATAATAAAATGTTCTATTCTTTAACTGAAGTGAGGACAGGACGTGACACAAAAGCGTATTGATAGATTATTATTATTATTATTATTATTATTATTATTATTATTGTTGTTGTTGTTATTGTTGTTGTTGTTGCTGTTGTTTTTGTTGTTGTTATTGTAGTAGTAGTAGTAATAGTAGTAGTAGTATCAATATCCGTTTTTAAAATCATGAAATTATTAGCAGAGAAAATGATTCATTACAAGTTGAGAAGAATTCTGTAATCACCCAGCTTTAAAATGACCGTCATATAGTTAAATACCTGTTGCTTCTGATAATAACAAATCCAGAGTACCAAACGTGCAAAGTCTCTCGAATTAAGAGTATTGTTAGAAGAACTTAAAAAAAACACTTAATTCCTTTGGATATCTGTTTATTTCTATATTTACAACATTCTCTTAATGAAAAAGTGTCATGTCACTTTTCATCTCTAATGCTAATCATGTTTAAGATGAGTCATAACTTTTTGGTGAGCTCGGTAATAACATCTGATCAAAGCAAATATAATTCTAATGATAATTTATAATAGATATTCCCGTAAAGCATCTGTAATTGGATATAAGAGATCCATTTTTCTTTTTCTAGAAATATTTTTTATTAGGCTAATTTGTCGTGAACAATGTATATTTCCTTAAAATGTGTCTACTTTTTTTTTACTTACTTATTATTTTAGCACAAACTGTGTGATCGTGACTTCATAATTTCGTGCTCTCACAACAAATACATTCAATTATATACAATCTGACATATTATATATGCACTGCATAATTAATCTGATGTTTTCCCTTCAGTGTTGCGTGATGAATACTATCTTTCTCTTTTTAATGTAATCAACGTAGAAATTAATATTTTGGTGCGTTTACATTTTATCGCGATGAATTTAAATTCTCATTTTAGTTAATGTTGAGGAAATCCAACCCATTTTGGTTTCCTGCAGAATATAAATTTTGAATTGAATCTCCAGTAACAACTTTAAGTAAGACTATGCCGAGTGATATAAACATACGAAACGTTTCGGTAAACAACGATATTTATCGAAGTTTTAACAAATCAATTATTTCCCCCGTCAATTTTCTTTCAAGCAATACCAATAATCAGTTGATTGATTAAGTAATTTTACGGCATATCATCCCCTGTATGGGTGTTTTATGCCTAGAGGTTATCGAATCACCTTCATTGTACATTCATATTTACATTTTTGTGCAGTTGTTTATTAAGAGGTTTTTTTTTTGCAGATGGTCCTATCAAATAGTAATAATTTTTAAACATATTTGTTTGACCCAGAGATGATACCCTAACAGATACTACCAATTAAGATCAGAATTGATCTGGCAGTAATATGTTGGGGTACTCCACTCTGCTCCTCATTAGATGTAGTTTAGTGTCATACCAAAGATATCCCTCTTCGGAGAAGGTCATACTATTCTGTAGTGAAAACAATCAGCGTATTCAATTAAAATATGTGATTGCCTTTTATCGATTTTCATCATGTCATTATAAATCTGATAATTAATACTAAGCTGAGTCAAAAGGTGTGCAATATTTTGGTATGTGTTAAGTGAGTGACCAAAGCAGTTCAACCCATGCATGCTACCCGCTTTGGCTGGTAGTTTCGCGACAATTGGTGTGCTGATATTTTGGGCATTGCTTCACTGTATGTGATTTGAAAGCCCTACAGATGAACGGGCAACGTTGTCTAATTCGGGAAATTATTCTTTCCGAGATCAAAGTTGGTCATAACACCACGAAGCAACTAAAAATATTTGTTTTTCAAAAGAGGAAGGTGCAGTTGATCCCAGTACAGTAACCTAATAGATCAATTAATTTTCTCGAATTTCAACAACCTCAACGCTCGGGAAAGGTCCGGTTGGCCTAGAATTGTGGATTCTGAGGCCGTACTCAAAGCTATCGAAGCTAATCCGACAAGTAGCATTCGAAAAGTATAAGGTGCTTTCGGCATCTCACATTCAAGTGTTACTCGTCACATTGACGATTTCGGCATGTAGAACTGCTGAATTTTTTTACTAAAATAATGCAAACTTTTTTATTCATCCTTGTAAAGATTTGTTGCATTAATAATTCAAAATGAAACCGAATCCAAACATTCACAACGAAAGTAGGATTTTATAAGTATTTTATCAGCTTAGTATAATCTAACTCTGTTAAGCGAGTAAAATCTTCCATTTTTATAAGTATAATCTGGAAGTGTCTGAAACATACAACAGTAAAGTTAGAAGCTAAACACATTGCGTATTAGTCTGTGAAATTAATTGTTTGACACATACAATGTTTATTTTCCAACTTGACTGACATCAATTTCACATTGTATCGATTATGATTAAATTTTATAATAGTTTTTTTAAGATAGATTTTGCTGTCAAATTTATTTTTATTTACTTGCAGTTATTGTAACTTTGATTAGCTTTGTGCAAACACGTATTATTTTAATCCAATAATGCAATAAATGTGGGTTATTTTCAAATATATTCTGCATTTTCTCTTTGTACTGAACTCAACGATTGAATGTCTCATCTTACTTATGGACGATAACTATTTTCTACTAAACCAGAACTTTTAAATTTAGGGTTAACTCTTCTATGCGCAATAATAGATATATTAGACGTTGGATTATTCTCTTGTTATAAACTATAAACAATTTTCTGTCTGAAATAAATAACACGAGACGGTGCACTTTGGCCAAAATTGATATTCTAATTACTATGAAATATCTAATTTAATATATCTAATGTGACGTTTCCTACAAGGAATGAGCATCTTACCTATGTCTCATATACTATTTGTATTTACCTATTTGTAAGTTTATCCCCTCTAGATTTAATGCTGAACTGGTTTGAGTAATCTTTATTGACTCGGAATTCACAATCATTTGTGAGATAACTAGAACTTTTCACAAGTTTACTCCCTGTATTACTGTTTAATATGTTACACATTCCAACATTAGAAATTTAATGTTCTTTGTGTGTTAAAGGTGAAAATATTTCGTAAGTTTACTTTTCTACTAAACTAAAGATATTAGAATGTTTAAATTTAGAGTGTCCTTAAAGTGAATCTGATGTCGATATTCCAGTTCTGGAGACCTGGGGTGTTCTACTAGAACTGAAACATCCCAGGTTCACTCCTTCATTCCTATTACTTTCAGAGCCACTCCCAATGGAGTGATAATACCTTTTATGGTCCAAGCTATGGGTCAAATAGATCTGTCTAAAATGATTCGTATTCGAAAGGAATGTGTAAAAATAACTCTTAAAAAACAACGAGACAAAATATGTAAATGTGAACAAATGAACGTTATTCTGTAACCTCTCATCATAAAATAACTTTAGATGGGTTGACATGCCGTTAAAATCAATCAATCAATCAGTCAATCAATCAACCATCTAAGCCTATGAAGAGGGATACTTCAGCTAGTTTGTCACGATACAATAAACGAGATGATTTTCATTTCTAAGGAGACAGCTTCTTGTTAATTATTGTTGCTCGGGTTGCGAGACTTTTAGTTTGACTGTTTTATATTTCATTTCGAAAGACACACAGTGTGTATGCAAACATTGGAGGAGTTAACTTTATTTTTTTTTTTAATTCTGTCGTTTCAGCTGAGAATTTAGATCAGCATTAATGGCAAATTAGTCGCAAGATTGACAGGTCGTAATCCAAGATAAAAAAACAAAAAAACATTATGTTTACTCGGTCAATACTGAATACAATCCGACACAAATGCCACAAACCCAGCCTGACTGCCTGTCATCACCACCACCACCATCACCACACCTACACAATTCCCTGATGATTTCACTGAAATAGAGGAATGTCACTCCTAAGCAGTTACATTAGGCCAAATATTACTTCAATTCAAATGACTAATTCAATTCTTGTAACCCTGACAAAAAATCTAATGGAAAACCTCATTTTTTAACACAATGGAATTTAAATATTTAGTTAGCTTAAATTAGTCCAACAAAAAGCAAAAGGCAATGAAATACGTTTAAGAGGAACATTTATGCTAACCGTCTGAGATTAAAAACCCGCATGTCATGTAAATCAGAATGCCATATCTTCGCTTTTACCAAACAAGAACGTAGGAGTCTAGTGGTTGGGAGAAATACTTAAATATCTCATTCATTCAGAAATTAACTGAATTTTTGAAAATTGCAATATTCTAGTTATGTACAAGTTTTTGGTACGTATATCACGTGATCAAAGCAGTTCGAATCGTGGTTGATATTATCGTGGTAGTTTGTGCGCTGATATGTGCATTTAAAAGTCACATAGATGAACGTGCAACGCAGTTTAATTTTTGAAAATGCTTTATGAGTTCGAACTGGGCCCTTAGACCGCGGATGCAACCATAGATATTTGTTGGACTAAAGGAGAATGCACTCTAGAGTAACCAAATGATTCAAGAAATATCACTCTGTTTGCAAGAACTTCGATAATCAAGCAAGGTCATGTAGGTCTAAAACCGTGCAATCCGAGGCCGTACTCCAAGCCATAGAGGCATATCCGGCAATTAGCACTTAAGGGGTATGAGATGTGCTCAGCATCTCACAGTTCAATGTTGCTTGTCATCTTCACGACTAAGACAAAAGCATTCGGAGCTGTCGAATAATGCCAAAATCTTGATTCATCCTAATATATCAATCTCGTTTCTTTTTTTCTTTTTTTCTTCTGTTTATCAAAGATAATAACACCTTGCTGGTCAGACTTGGAATACGCTGACTGTATTCCATGGAGCAAAGTCAAGATACCCCTTTCATAAAGTGTTATTCTAGGTATGACACTAAACTGCATCTGATCTTAAGGGTTTAGTTTCCAGGTTCATTCTGGCCCAGAGTCATAGTACATTTTAGGCTCCCATCTATGGGTCAAATAGATATGCTTAATAACTATTTATATCCGATAGGATCGTGTGCAAAAAATCCTAAGAAACAATTACACAAAAATATAAATATGAACGTACAATAAACGTGATTCCCTAACCTCTAGACACAAAATAGCTTTTGACAGGTTGGCATGTCATTAAAATCAATCAATCAAAGATATCATAATTAAATCAATGCCTTTGGTATAGATACACGATAATTATTACATCAGTCAGAACAGCATTTTCTCTTAAAAAGGAACAAGTAAATTTATATTTCATAATATTGGGGTACCTCAGTTAGTTTTATGGTTATCAAGCTAGACTAGCAAAGCATTACTAGAGAGTACGAGTCTCACTGGGTGCCTCATAAGTCCGGTCTTGTGCTATATCTAAGCTAAGCTTTGTAAATAAAAATTTCGTCACAGAAATATACGAATGAAACTGAAATTTAAAAAAAGAAAATGAATAAGTCAGTGCAACTGTTCAGGTATCTGACTTATTGAAATACCAACATTGGTTTCATTAAAGATAAATGTAGATTTTAGTAGTATATGTATATTTTCCTTCTTTGTCATTATACAGTAGCTGTACTTGAATCTAACCTGAAAAAATATCCTACATTTCAACGTGTTGAGAAAGGAAGAAATGAAGTCCCATTCTTTATGTGTATATTTTTATTAAAATGTCACGTGTTGCGATGCTTGTTGACTACAGTACTTGAAATATTGAACAACCCAAGTTATGAAGTCTGTCTTATTGACTTTCTCATAAACTATTCAACACCATCAAGTATATGGCGGGAATAAAACCAAAACAAAGACAGAACCAACAGACTCACTGTGCTGCTTATTATGGACAATGATATATCTAAGAATATATGAAAAATTAAAGTAAGGTATTAGTTTCTTCGTAAAGGCAATGTTCGAACTTTATCCAATTTTGGATGAAATCTATGGAAGAGGCTAAAATAATTATTTCTAGAATTTCGAATAGATTTCACTACAACCATAAGCTTAATTATTCTTCCCAAGAGCTCTCTATTGTGACACAAGTTCTGTTAGTGGGGCTTAGAATACGTTGACTGCAAAGGGAGCAAGGGGTGTCCTAGATGTGACAATAAACTTCATCTAATGGTGGAGCTTTAGGGAGTGTAAATCTTCATATCACCTCTATTTCCACATTGTAGTAGTCGAATAGATTTGTTTAAAATAATTCGTATTCGATAGGAAGGTGTGCAAAAAATCAGAAAATCTCTTAAGAAATAACTACACAAAATTTGTAAATATGAACGTATAATGAATGCGATTCCTAACCACTACAATCAATAAACGGGCTGCCATGCAATCAATCAATCAATGTGTCTCTATAACTGATTTTAGTGTTAATAACTCTTAAGCATCTTTTAGCCTACATATTTTAATTTGATTTTTAATTGTTTTATTCTATTGTAGACCTTTTTGTAGATATTTTTCGATACCTCTTTGGATCCTTCCATTTCCCCATTTATTTAGTAATCACAAATACCTACCAAGTTACAATCAGCTATTTATCTTTTTTATTTCTGATATTTTTTGGGAAATGACCTTTTTTCTGCTGATCTTAACCATGCTTTTGTCTGGGTGATACTAATTCATCTTCTGATTGTCAGTTCCAACAGTATCCTTTCTATATATTTATGGACCGTTCCAAACCCACCAACTACGTCACCTTCATGTTTCACAGCTTTTTCTACTATCAGTCATGATTCAATTATTCGTCTATTCTTTTCCGTTCTATTCTATTTCGCTCTGTCCAAAGTAAACCAACTGACAAGTTAATTTTTAACCCGTTTTTATCTCAAAATCCGAGTGAATTTTAAAATATTCAAATATAATCAAAAATCTAATAAGTTTATTGGCTCATCCCCATGCTACATCCAAATCATAAATAATCATTTAATTTTAATTTAATTTTAATTTCATAATTTAACTCAATCCTAAATTAATTTGAATTTATTTTTGTGTCTACATTTAAAGATTAACTCATTTCTTTCATTTAGCAACTGACTAGTCGGTCTATATTTCATATTACCTATTTTCTCTTCGAATCAGAGGATACGCCTACTCTTAAAACTATTTGGGGTGGAAGATTTTTTAATGAATTTCCACTTGATAATTGGAGTTAAGCCCCTATCTTTCAGATTCCAATAGAACCTCGAAATTGCCGTTTGTTTTTCAATATAGGGTTAGAAAATGAATGCCTATGATTATAGAATCTCTGTTTCTAATTACCAGCAGAGATAACTATATAAATCTTTTCTTCTTTTTTGTTTTCTATCGGGGAGAAGGTTGCCTGATATACAACCTTCTCAGAGTTGCAATACCCTTCTACAGGGCACTTATCTTGGATTCTACAATTGCAGTTAACTTTATCCATGTTTTGATTATTCCACATTAATTTATTGATTAACCTTTTGTCTCGGAAGACTATAATAAAGTTTTTATGTGCCCCTGAAGTTACAGCACCTCCTGTGACTGTGAAGTTCGATGTTTGAAAAACATTCTTGACCACAGATTTCGCATTTGAAGGCTGTCCCTGAAGATGTTAATGTGCCAGTGCTTTGTTGCCGCTGCTTTCTTCTAGACCTCTTAGCTTCATGGTGTTGCGTCAGGGTGACTTCTGATATGACCAGTCCTCTAGGGAGATTCTGCCGCCACCGAGGGCGGTCCTGAGCCGAATTTTCCCAGCTGGAAGGGGCAATGCCGAAACACCAGAGATCATTCTTGCAGACATCCTTGAATCGCAGCTGGGGGCTACCAATCTGTTTTTTTACCAGACGTAAGCTCTGCATAAAGAATGTCTTTCGGGATTCGTCCATCATCCATCCGATGTACATGACACAGCCATCGAAGACGACGTTGCCTCAGTAAAGAACACTGAGGAGTTGAGCTCTCTCTAGAACTGCTGTGTTACTAATCCTGTCCCTGCATGTGATGCCCAGTATATGCCTAAGGCAGCGAAGGTAGAAGTTATTTAGCCGCTGCTCTTGTTGGGAGTTTAAGGTCCATGTTTCACTTCCATACATGAGGGTGCTGATAACACATGCCCTATACGCTTGTACCTTTGTACGGATAGTGAGCTTGCTGTTGTCCCACACTCTCGCTGTGAGCTTCCCAAAAGTTGAGGCAGCTTTTCCGATCCGGCAACTGAGTTCAGCATCAAGTGACAGGTTGTCAGTGATGGTGGATCCAAGGTAGGTGAAGGTGACGGATTTACAGTTCCCTGACCCATCGTCTTGGTTTTCTTTATACTAATGGTCAGGCTGAAGTCCTGGCAGACTTGGGTGAACTGGTCCATGAGTGTTTGTCGCTCTACATGACGTAGGGCTGCATCAGAAACGATGTTGTCGCTGGCGTAGAGTTCTGAGTAATGTTCTATCCAGCGATCAAGTTTAGATCGATCTTTTATGATTTCTCCCGAGGCTGAATTCAGAGGTGCGATTTTGCGATGTGATGGTCCAAGCGCCCTTTTTATGCCGTCGTACATGCCTTTGATATTACTGGACTCAGCAGATGATTGAATGCTGCTGCAAAGCTGTAGCCAGTAACTGTTAGCACAGCGACGTGCAGTTTGTTGTAGCTTCTCCTTGAAGCTCTAAGGGCATATAAAGTCTTGTCATTCGGTACATATTTGTAATTAATGGAAGCGATATTTTTTCTTCCAAGATTGGTGTCAATACAGAAGCATTGGTTTCGAACCAATCATTAGACCTACGCACTCTTTTGCCAAAAACTGCCAAGGCCGTGTTATGGATGGTGGTCCGTAGGCTACCCCAATATTGCTGGGCAGAGCAACACTGTGGTAGGTGGTGGAGAGACTCCTCTAGGGCATAGAGGAAGGCAGTAGCTTTGGTTGTGTCAGCTGCTTTGGCACTATCCACACGAGGGGGTCCATTTGATTTGACTCTGTGGAAGTTTTTCATTTGGAGTTTGACTCTACAGCAGACGAGGGAGTGGTCCGAGTCACAGTCTGGGCTGTGAAAGCTACGAGTTTGGAGGACACTTCTGAGGTCGGGGCGCCGTGTTGTGATCAGGTCCAACTGGTGCCAGTGGCCTGATCGTGGGTGTCTCCAGGAAACTTTGTGACGAGGTTTAGACTGAAAATATGAGTTGGTGATGCATAGATTGTGGTATGTGCAGAACTCAAGGAGACGTTGTCCATTCTCATTAAATCTACCTAAATCTAAATAAATACCAATGCCATGATAACCCAAGCAAGATGGCCAGGACCATTAAAGTCACCAAGAAGGTAAAGTTGATATCGTTTGAGGATGTTTTATACAATCAACTCAAGTTCATCATAAAATTTGTCCTTTGTTTCTTGAGGGGCGCTAAGTGTTGGAGTGTATACACTAACTAGGTGAACAGGTCCTATCGAAGAGTTCAGGCGGAGGGTCAAAATTCTCTCTGAACCACCTGTAGGTGGTACTATTGCTCACAGTAAAGTGTTCCTGACTGCAAAGCCAACTCCATGCTCTCTGGTTTCACCAGGAGGCTTCCCTTGCCAAAAATGTGTAGTCTCTTTCTTTCAATGAGTCTGACGAGAGAAGTCGGGTTTCTTGAAGAGTAGAGATGTCAACTTGTCTCTTCAAGAGTTCTTTATTGATGACAAGTTGTCGGGCATCTCTTATATCCAATACGTTGTCAGTTTGTCCGGACGTCATTGTCCTAACATTCCAGCATCCGAGGCGTAATACAAGAGTCTTAGTTTTGTTCGTTTTGTTTGGTGCATATGTTTGCAACCCGCTTGTTAGGATAAATCCCTTAGCTACATGCACCCAATGAAGCAGACAGGTTGTGGCGGGACAGCATCTAATTGTCTGAGGGCTGCCCAGCTTGAGGCGGGTGGTAGCTGTCCAGTGAGATGACATCTCTCCCACCGACGGAGGTCGCCCCTGGCGCCCAACTCTACGCCAAACGAGAAAGGGCTTATAACCGGTAACTGCTGACCACATCACAGTGTAGAAGGAGTTTCCTTTTCAGGTCACAAAAAAGAGCCTGGACAAGATGTATGGAGGCCCTGGGTTGCCCAAGTGACAGGGCACCGCCTCTCTGCCTCGCTGGCGTGATCCGAAGAAATGGTGAACCAATATATTGGACGTCAGTTTGGCTGCAGGAGTTGCCAGTTAGTGTTTTACACACTGAACTGCCTAACGGTGTCCAAGTCGTGATTTCTCCCCGGGTTTTCTCCCTTAGCCTTTTCCTATCCAGAGGATAACCACAAGGCAGCGGAGGTTATATAGACTATTACGCGCCTGGATACCAGCCCAGGTATTTCTGTGTTCTCGCGTTAATGTGGTAGATGGCCATTGAGCGGGAAGCTTCCTCCGCCCTTTCACATGTTTTGTTTTTCATCCTGCTGGATGTCTAACCACCCTCCTCACCAGGCAAGCTTGGTGGGGGTACCGGTTTAGTCGCCGATGATCCGACTATGGAGCAGGTAGTACGGGGTTACATAATACCCATAGCGCTTTGTGCAGAGGTGTAGGACCCATAAAATAGGCGTTCGAGGTATAACACTAAACTAAAAAAAATCCTAAAAATCTAAAGAGGAGTGTTGAATCACCTTTGTTATTGACATTACTCCCAAGTCCACTTTGATCCGAAGTGGTAGTTCATGTTACGGTTCCATATATATATTTACCAACCCCTCCACACGAGCTGGATATGACACAAGGTCAATTTCTTAAGCGGAGTTCAGCAGGTTTGAATTCAGAGTTTTCCTTCTCCTATACCGGTTGCCTAACCAAGGTTAAAGAGCCCAGTGTGCCCTACTATTTACCCATAGCTGGAGGGAGAGTAGGTTTCATACCTTTCCCAAGGGTATCAGCGTTAAGTGAAATGCAACGTCCAGGATTTTAAATCAGGGTGACGAGTCCATTTCCCATGCGTTTTACCATTACACCACGCGCTTCCTATAACTATTACGGTTCCATATATGGGTCAAATAAACCTGTTTAAAAATATTCGTATTCAATAGGACCGGATTTTAAAATATCTTAAGAAATAACTGCACAAAATGTAAATATGAACGTACAATGGATGAGATTCCCTAATTCCTAAGCATGAAATAACGATATGTGGGTTGATATCTCATTAGAATCAATCAATGAATAAATCTGGATAAAAAAACAGTTTTAAAAAGATTGACATTTATCAATAGACAGGATCAATAATTCACAGACGATAACTAATATTGCAAACAGTTTTTCTAGATTTAGAATAATTAATTCCACTATTACTGCAAAGCTTTGAACAAACAGATTTCTAACTTGAGAATAATCAATTCTGTAATAAAGTAAAACCAAACTAAGAATAGAAGTAAAAGAACTAAACTTTATTTAGCCAAACAAAACTCAACTACAAAATGAGGAGACGGTGATCCACTGTTTATATAACGTTTGGCGAGTCTATTGCTCATGATTCCTGAGTGTGGGATATCACATTTTTATCTCCTTGAATATTGTGATGTTACCATCCATAATGACCGCAGAGTCTCTTCGTCCGTCCGGATCTCCTCATCTGTGGGTCTTCATCAACATTTCCATTACATGTTGTGTCCTCCGGTATAGAAACAATAGGGGTCTCTCTTATTCCTCATGACTTAACTTTCAGGGCAAGGTGCCAAATTTGCGAACTGACACAGTAGGCTACTGTCCATCTGGATATCTTATATTGGCATGAATCCATTGAATGAAATCGGTGACTAAAAGAAAGGATATAATAGCCAAACCATACAAATTAGTACATTAGATTCTTCTTGTAGTTTTGTCAGGTGGTTTAATTACTGTTGTTAGGAAAGGTATAAATCTACCGTAGGGCAGGTCACTATTTCAGGGTAAAGGTCATATCAAACAGTGCGTGAACACTAGCTGACAACACAGAACACGTTTTGCGTAGATTCAGCGAATTTCAATCATCTCCAGAAAAAACAGAAAGCCTCTACAACTCAATCTCTGTATAATTGAAAATGTCATTCTGTAGAAGCGCCTCGACTCAGAGGAACCAGATAAGAAAATTTAGAATCGGAAACACGCACACAGATCAAGAATAAATGATGTGACTTTCTGGACCGATGTAGCAGTATAGCGATTTCTGTGGATGAAATTTGAAATCGTACATTCTACATTACCTTGCTGTTTTTCAGTACAAGGAACCTGGACATTGCTGGGTTAAAATTCAACGTGGGCCATGTCGTGCCTTTCTCCAGTCATTTAAAAAGCCACCTGTCTTATGTAACTGATGACGTAGTCACGGTCAGATTGTCCATAAGGGGTTGACGATATCATATATATATTTATATAATACATTCATATATATATATTATATATATATATATATATATATTCATATAATACATATTATCATAAAATATGTATAATATATATATATATACATGTATATATATATATATATATATATATATATATATATATATATATATCATTATATACTTTTTTTCTTTGGTGGGGTACCAAATCATTTGGTATTAGGATGATTCTAAGCTGGTCCTTCTTCCATTGAAAAGTTCAAGTCCGTTTGGTATGCTAGTTTTTTATAAACAGAGAAATGTAATTAGTAAAGACAAAAAGCTTAAACCTTCGGTATCAATTGATTATGGTCCATATCCACCCAAGGGTATCTGAGACCCTCTGAGTTTCATCAGATCATGTTCTTTATTAAAAATGGTATACAAATAAATTCAGCTTTTCTTTATACATTCTCTCCTGATCCCAGTGATGGTATCGGGTTTCACTTCATCTTATCTTTTCCGGAATGGCAGTGCTTTGATCTCGTGGCAGCTCGCTGCATTCCTTTTTTCCTGGGTGCTGACGCCTGGACGGGCCGTTTAACGTTCAGATTTTCCCTATTGCTTATTTCCCTTCTCATATTTCTTATCAGATGTCCTCATCTATTCTTCCTTATGAGATGGGGTCTATTTTGAGTATATTCAAGTACGGTGACCTATGATCATAGCTGGATGGGTTTCCCACTTCTGCTAAGGTAGACCGGATAACTAAAGCCCTATGTACCCAGAATGTTATTCATAATTTTAAAAATTATTATCTCGATTTCGTAAAAACGTAAACAGATTTTTAAATCTCATATTTCTTTTGAATAATATATATGATAAATGGTTTTGCTGTCAAAATTCAAATAAATGTTTTCTTTCTTATAAAATCAAATTTCTAATAAATAATTCAGATTAACAAAAATATTTAAGGTTTTTCAAAGAAGAAATATTTGTTTTACGACAGACAATAACCAAAACAGAACATAATGAAAAGCAGTAACGTATAAAACCAAATCGGATATAGTTAAATAAACACGAAATTTATTGTGTAAGAAGATTATATGACTATTTCTTGTTTGCAAATAATTTTCTCGTAAAACTCTACACGTTAGATAACTTTAAATATATATCAAAATAAAACAAACTATATATAAATATATAAAACCTGTATGTATTTATTAAAACTTGTTTTAAAAAAACAATTTTTAACAACTAATGTTGCATACTCAAATGTATATAAGACAGGATTGTTCTTTATTCTATGTATTAACGATTTTGACTCTAAATCAAATACTCATTAATAAACGTACGCACTCACTGAGAGTATTGTGACATAAACTGTGACGTAATTTCAGTTAAAGACAGAAACACACCGAATCTCCATATATCCTAAATAAACCTTACACACACACACACACACACACACACACACACACATATATATATAATATATATATATATATATATATATATTATTTCATGTTTGTCATATTAGATGGCATTAGTTATTTACTTGGGCAGGCACATCTTTTCCAATTATATACGATTTTACTAGGCTTTGTATAGACTACATTACTAATTTGGCATATACACTCCCACACACCCCACACACACGCATATTTATATATGTATATATAAATATATGTATGTGTGTGTGTGTATGTGTGTATGTATGTGCGTGTATGTGAAGATTAATTTGGATCAACAAAGTAATGTTTGAAAAGCTTCCTCTCCGAACTGCAAGGTAGATTTTTCCGCTATCTTAAAAAATCAGACATTCTCCTGTCCACGATCTTGCTATGAGGCCTGCTGATTATTTTAATGTAGTTCGCTTGCTTACGTGTATGTGGAAGGAAGAGAGTAAAATGAATTATTTCAAATGGTAGAATCATGTGAATAATCCAATTTGTCAGATGATATGATGTAATAAGTAAGCTGACAAGAGATTATCACAGACGATTGGCTGTATTCGAGGATGACTGAAAGCTAAGAGAAATTAAATTAAATTAAATTCTCTGCAATGTAAGAATATAAATGTATAAAGAGGGGGTAAAAAAGTATTATATGAAATGAGCCATATATCAAGAATCAAACGATTTTTTAGGGTTCAGTTTTTACCGACAAATTCTTGACTTTCAAAAACGTTGAAGACACAGAGAACTGAGAGAATTTTATTTCTTAATATGCTGTGTATGTACAAAGATCGACTGATAAGTTCATAGGCTAACCAAAATGAGGGTTATTTTAACATAGTCCTCTTTGCCTTAAACACACTTCTGCCGTTGTTGCAGTGCTTTGATCTCTTTTATCAAAAAGTCATCAACTGCGGATATGACGTCATTATATAAACGTTTCAACCACATCCTTTGTGTTCGCCAATAATGAAAAATAAAAACAGTTGTGTAATTATAAACTCTCTTACTCTACTTAAATATTTTCACGTATACAATTAAAAAATGTTGATACTGTAATGAGGGCACCTTTAAGATATGATTTCAAACAGATGTTCACCATCACTTTACTGTCAAACACATTCTTGTTATCTCCCATTGGTGGTTTAAAAATGCTGATATTCCTATGGGAATATTTACTAGAAAATCAGAACTGATATTACAGAGATCCCATGGTCCAATATGATGGTAGAGATTCCAATATGATGGTAGAGATGGTGAACAGGGATGTTAACATCTTTTAAAACAATCCGTATAATTTTATTATATTTCCATGTCATCTATTTATTTATCAATGAAATCATACACAGACAGATACACACACACACACACACACACACACACACACACATATATATATATATATATATATATATATATGTTAAGCTCATTGTAATAGATAACGTGAATATATCCTAAGGAATTTGCAATATTCAACATTATTTATAGTCGCACATTTTTCAAGAAAATCAATTGTAATGTGTCCTTTTATGTCCTAGAAGACACTTTTTACTCTTCTTTACTGACCTCTGCGCCCGGTACTTTTTTCTCTACCGAAAAGTCAGTGTATTTCCATTCCGTGTACTGTCTTTTCAACCTAGGCTCAGGCTTGTAGTGACAAATCCATGTTTAGCGCGTTGGTAACTATTGTTTTGACTAAAATATCCTTCTCCGTATGCATCACAAACCCTTCTCTAAATTTCACATGATTTTCACTCCTAAGCCACCAGAAATTTGATAACAGAGCTCTCTTCAAGCATGGAGCACTCTGATTTGCCGTAATTTTGAATAACATAAAAACTAATATTTAAATATTAGAACAATTTTGGCTATAAATCAATTTCTAACAATGCAAAGTCAACAATTATGGGAAATGATTCTGAAATTTTTTTTTTTTTTTGTTGCTTTTTTCAAAAAAGTGTATTGAAACATCCTTTTATATACATTTTAGAAAACAAAAAAATTCATGCTTAGACAGTGAACCAGATCATATAATAATCAAAAACTGAACAGACACACACACACACACACACACACACACACACACACACACACACAACACAAACACAAACACACACGTAAACAAACACCCCCACACACATACACACACACACACAGAGTTTGGATAGAATGAGACAGAACAAATGGACGGCCACTAGCACAACTTCAGTTCTGGAGACCTTCTGTAGAAGAGATTTTTATCTCGAAATATTAAGAATAAATCACAGGTTAACAAACAACACCATAGATACCTTCTTTTTCTTTACACTTGCATGGTGATAGCCTTTAAAACCAACCAACAAACTAATATAAACACAATGCTTCAAGCAAATTATAAAACCCTTTTAATACATACATATATTTGTCAATTAATCTTGCTGAATCTATGTTCACATCCCTACCTCATGTCAGCGGATAAGATATTATCGACTCTGTTGGGGCTTAGAATAGGCCGACTGCAACTTCTACAGAGGACTATAACCCTTCCATGCATTCATTTCATCTCTTCTTTTTGTTGGTTTGATATTTGTTTTTAACAGATTTATCATATCACTTCTGCTTTATGGAAGGAATTATCTTTCTGCAATTTTATACACAACAATTTTGTAGATCTTACATTTTCCACCTATGATTATGTAATTATGTATGATACGGGTTGCATTATTGGAAATGAATAACAACTCTGATTCTGGGAATTTAGGGCTCAAATTTAGCTATCACCTTCAACATTTTAAAATAGCTATTTGACTTTGTTAAGGGAGCACATAATTAACATTGTTAAAGTGTTTTTTCCTTCCACCTACCTTTCACACCTACTACCACAGTTACTTTTGTATCCACGATTATATCATTGTGCGTTAGACTAAAATTGGTTTAATCAAAATTGGTTTTATCCATTCAACATTTTCTTTCCTATATTTATCCTTTATTTTCTTTCCTTTATTTATTTATCCTTTCCACATATTGTCGGGTTCATCTCCAATATATATATATATATATATATATATATATATATATATATATATATAAGAGCAAATAAAAAATATGGAAAAATAAATTATTATGATCCTCTGTAAGAACTGCTTTTGTCAGAAAAGATTTTTGTTTTGCCAAAAGGAAGCCTGCGCGTGACAAGAAAAAACATGCGTTTCACTTTTTGATTTTGATTTTTTTGATATGTCAGAATAATTCTTCGTGCTTTCTTTTTCACATACCGTTTGATCTCAGTCAAAATATTTTACGCCCTGTCGATTCGGCTAAGAATACTCTGACTGTATCCCTTGAAGATGGGTTAGACGCTCAACCCTACCAAAAAGTGTTGTCCTGGGTATGACACTAATCTATGATATGATGATGAACCTCCAGTTCTTGATCTCAGGGAAATAAGGAGTACCCATTTTTGACATTACTCCCAAGTCCACTCAACCTATTATGTGTAGCCGTTTCTTAAGAGGTTTCTTGTTTTTTTGCACACAGTCCTATCGAATACGAATGATTTTTAAACATCTATTTGCCCCAAATCTGTTAACTTGATATGTATTAGTACTCCTGTAAGAGGGAACTTTGTTCGGGGTGCTAGTATATTTTACATTCCCAAATTTGGGCCAAAAAGACAAGTTTAAAAATCATTCATATTCGATAGGACTGTCTGCAACAAAACAGGAAACCTTTTAAGAGATGGCTACGCAGGAAATGTAAACATGAACCACATACAAGTTGACATAACATTAAAAATAAGCATTCGATGAATGAAGCAAAATCATATATATCTATTATTATACTAAAGCTGAGATAATCACCTTTTATTTCCTAAAGGCGTTTTCCTGTTTAGTTTAATGACACAAAATTCACACTAAAATATATCTTGTCGAAAAAAGACTTGGTGGCGGGGGGGGTAAAATATCGCTTTCATAGCGCATTAACTTTTCGTGAAAAATGCCTTCAAGCAGCTAGGGAGTTCATAAGTAGCATGGGTTGGATTTTCAGGGTTTATTTAAGGCAGGAGACCAGGACGCATTTATGCAATATGCAATTTTTTGTCTAAGTCGAAAAGTAGTTATATAATGAGCATTAGTAAAAAAATAAAAAAATAAAAAATTTTTAAAAAAAGCAAAATAACACTACACATGCAATTTATTTTTTAATACATTTTAGGCGCTGGCCTAAAATCCGTATTTACAAAATAAATTGATTGCAAAATTTTTTTCTAAAAATCAAGGAATTATCCGATTTTAATGAAATTTTCAGTGATGATTTATCAATTAATGATTTTTACAATGCATCAGTTATTTTTTGTCAAAACTTTCTGATCTTTTTCAATTCACTTAACGTTGCTTTCCCCCCTATTTTGGGGGTGCAAAATATTGGTGGGGTTATATTCTTTCGAAACTAATTACAGGAGAAATAAAAAGACAAAAGACCGAAGGTGTGAATAGAAGAAAAAAAATTAAGAGAGTTATCCTGGTAGAAAATAAGTACCGAAAGTCGGAAAATTAAATGTAAAATAAAAACTAAAACAATAATTTTTGGAGATCTTTTTTTTACTACTCTTTTCGATAATTATTTAATTGGCTATTATCTTGCAAAAGAAATTAAAAAAACATACATGGATATTTGTTCTGTTTAAAGGGGTGGGCTCAATTTTCAATAGAGTTTTCTACAAAAATTATTAGATAACAATAATAAACTAAAGTAGTTATTAAGTAAATATTTGTTTTTAGAATATAAAATTTGAAGCTTAAAATTTGGTATTTCCTATTTTAAATGAATTTTGTATATTAATTAGGTATGATAAATTAGTTCTGCTATTGTAGGCAGCAATGGTAATATTTATTTTAAAGAAACAAAATCAGATAATTACCAGATTTTTAATAATTGTTTTTCATCAACAATGACCTCCCATACAAAGATAGGTCACGTGACATTTTCTCTCGGTCATTACGTTTTTGTAAACAAATTTACAAGAATTTTTTAGATCGACTCTTTTTTGTGCGTGTGTGGACTAAAAAGAAAAAGATATTTCATTTAAAAGTTATCAATTCTTCTGTAATCGAGTGTATTTGTTGTTTTTTGCTATTGATATCTGTTAAAAATCCTAAATAATATTCTTTTTTACTCCGGATATACATAAAAACAGCGGCCATGTTTACGATATATTTGAGTAAAATTGACCGAAAATGATATTTTAAAATGTATTAAGAATAAATTATGTGTATAATATTGATTTGCTTTTTTTAAGTCATTATGTTATTACTATTTGGAAAAATTTTTTTTACATTTAATTTTCCGATTTTCGGTACTTATTTTCTACCAGAATCGCTCCCTTAATTTTTTTTCTTCTGTTCACACCTTCAGTCTTTTGTCTTTTTATTTATACTGTAATTAGTTTCACCTTTATATAACCACATCAATATTTTGTGACGCAAAGTAAGGGGAGGAACAAAATTAAGTGACTTGAAAAAAACAGAAAGATTTTAATTAAACCAACTGATGCATTCTAAAATTCATTCATTGATAAATCAACACTGATAATTTCATTAAAATCGGATAATTCTCTCAATTTTCATAATTTTTTTTTCAATCGGAGGGGGTGAATTCATTTTGTAAAATACGGATTTGACGTCATCTTTAGCAATACCAACCTAATCCTAAATATCTACCGAGAGCTCCATGGATGACCCAACGGGTTACGTTTTGTCTAGCATATATATATATATATATATATATATATATGTGTGTGTGTGTGTGTGTGTGTGTGTGTGTGTGTGTGTGTGCTATATTTATAAGTAAACAGTGCTTAATATCAATGATACCGCATTTATATTTAAGTTAGTTTGGACATAGAGTCAATGGTGCCTGGTTACTGACAGTTTCTCGTCTATATAATCTTCAGACCGAGGGGAGAATTTGATTCTGCGATTAAGTTATATACACTGTGGTTTGGGGAGGGATTTTGGTTGGTTGGTTGCTATGTATAGCACAAAGTTTAGCCGGATATACAGTTATTTAATAAGGCAGGGTGTTACGTTATCTGTTCTCTACATGGTGATAGTGAATGAATTGTATGCCTTGGGGTTTTATTGCTTTTTGCTAACATATTCATTGGTGGCTCCATGCTTTTTTGTTAGGGACTCACATTACTTTTTACTTGTTTTGGGGGAGATCTATTATCTGATGGATTTGTATTTGTTTGACTCCATGTCACACACGCATATATATATATATATATATATATATATATATATATATATATATATATATATTATATATATTTATATGCATGTTGAATTAAACAAAAGACACATCTTCTGTTTAACAATTTTATTTGTGATTTTTTCAAGTTTTCTGGCCAACTTTTTAATATTTGGATGGAATTCGTGGAACTTGAAAAAATCACAAATAAAATTGTTAAATAGGAGATGTGTCTTTTGTTTAATTCAACATGCATAAATGAAAGAATGGTGCCCAAATACACACACACACACACACACACACACACACACACACACATATATATATATATATATATATATATATAGGGATTTATAGATTCGCTGTATTTATAGATACTGGATCATACAATATTAATACAGTGTATCTTAGAAATCACATATAGAATCATCCCTTACTACCAAGTTTTGGATAAATCTCTTATATATATATATATATATATATATATATATATATATATATATATATATATATATATATATATATATATATATACGTGTGTGTGTGTGTGTGTGTGTGTGTGTGTTCTTTCATTTATCCATGTTGAATTAAACAAAAGACACTCCTGTTTAACAATTTTATGTATATGTATATGTGAACACATAGTTGGAAACGCCTAAATATCTCCACCCCCAACTAGATTACACCCCCATACTAATCGTCCAAATGGGCAAAACCGTGTGTGTATATGTATATATGCGTGTATATATGTAATGTATATGTATGTGTGCGTACATGTGTACGTGTGTTGTATAGAGGGGAATGCGGGTGTGTTTGAATGTGGAGGTATATGAATGGATAAATCTTAAGTATGTCTCTTTGGATATGTATATGTATGTATATGTATATGTATGAGTACATGTGTATGTATGTGTTGGTATGTGTCTGGATGCATGCATGTGTGTGTATTTATGAATGTGTATATATATGTATATATTGAATTAGTTAAATAACTAAGTAGATAAAACAGGTTCTCTTGGATCTTCATATATATGTAATTTAGGAAAAAAAAAGTTTTTTTTAAAATAAAGGAAAATAGGAAGATAGCAGGAATGAATAAACAAGTAAATAAATGAAATCTAAATGAAGTGGGGTGGTCCCTTTGTTGAAATCTGGAATAGATTGATTTAACAGAAATTCATAACAAATCATCGATAACAAATGGTCAAATATATGTTCATAGCCCCACAGCAGAGGGAAACAGGACAATAAAAAAAAAAAAAAAAATCTGTTTTCAAATGCCTTAAAAGTAATAAAGTAATCATTCGCATCTGATGATTTGGGAGAGTTAGACACCTTGTTTAAGCTTCCTGAAATAGACTATAACTAGAAGTCTTTTGTTATATTTTTACTTATAAATTTGCTCTGTGACTCTGACAATAATACATTGAGCTCTGCAAACTGCAACACGCTTTCAAAAAAACTCCTATGTCGTAAGGAAGATTTCTTCTCCGGATTTTTGGATTATATATATATATATATATATATATATATATATATATATATATATGATTACTGATGAGAAGTAAACTTCGAAACACCTGTTTGTGGATATCTGGTATATATATATATATATATATATATATATATATATATATATATATATATATCGGAGAAATATGAAGAGATTATCCGACAATATGTGGAGAAAGATAGACAAACACGGGATGTTGTAGAAAATGGATGTTTATTGTAGATGTCCACAATGCACCGTTTCGGTCTGTTAGACCTTCTTCAGGACGTTAGGAATAGAGGTCTTGCTTTAGTGGTGAACATTTTCTTTCTAATTAATTAAGGAGGTCGTGAAAAAGGGGGGGGGTGTCGGTTGATTGTGTCAGAAGAGGTTGGAGGTGGATTTTCCTTTTCTCTAATAGGGAGTGTATCATGGTGGATTCTGATAGTGCCACAGGTGTTAGGTGTTTGGGTTATATGTATGTATGGTGGATGGCATAAGGATTGGTTTTGAGTGTATGTGTGTATGTTTTTGTCTTTTTTTTATTTGTTTTTTAGGGGAAGATGGATTTACAATTAACATTTTGTTTGTTGGAATATTTGTGTTGATTTTGGTTGTAGGTGTTAGAGAGGATGGGGTGATTGTAAGATTGTTTATAATTGTATGTGTGTGTGTATGTTTATTATTATTCCTAAAGTCCTGAATAAGGTCTAACAGACCAAAATGTTGCATCGTCGACATCACTACCTACAATAAACATCCATTTTCTACAACATCCCGTGTTTGTCTACCTTTCTCCACACACACACACAAACACACACACACACACACACACACACACACACACACACACACACACACATATATATATATATATATTATATATGCATAAGAATGGAAATAAAGGAACGCTGTTAATGATAACCAAGTAAATATGTCACATTTTCGTTTCATCCTATTTAAAAATAATATTTTTTGAAGGAGCTTCATGTAATCGCTCTTTATTATTTCCTTCGTGATGGTTAGTATCTTAGCCAGAACTACTTATTTATTCATACATAGTGACATCTTCTGAATATATTTTTCTATTTCTATGTCGTCTTATTTATTTCTATTTTCTAGCAAAAAGGATCTTATTTCATTATCTACTAACTCGCCCAATTCTTGTTCTAATTATTTCAAATTTACCATCATGTGTAGAAACAAATCAAAATTCTGTTTAATGCTTGATTTTTTTTTCTTTTCTGGTATATGAATGCTATTAACCGAAAAGAACGTTGAATGGTTTCTACATATGATGTTAACATTTCAAAATGATATTTTCTGAAACACCCTGTACTCAGGTTGAGTAGCAGATATCTAGTCCTGAAAATAAATTTGGTATCGTTGGAAAGCTTATTTATTGTAACAAAAACATATTTAAAATTCTCTTTAATCCTCCTAGGTTGAAAAAAGATATGAAGCAAATAGTAGGGATAGGTAAAAAGGCAAAATGTCTATTTTCTAAACGAAAATGACCAAATTTACCAATATTTACTTTCTTTATTTCTCTTTTTTATAGTTGCAACTCCTATTTGACTAGAACTAGTTGTTATGTGCCATTGGGGAGATTTGGAAATAATTTGCAGAAGAAATTCTCATGCATAGTCTTAAGAGGAGTGTTTTCATAAAGGAATTCGAAAGAGTGTAACTTTGTCAGGTTAATTGACTGCTTTCTGATGCTTTAAGAATCGGCAAAATCCTTTTTTCTTTTGCTTTTTGAAGAAATTCTACTTGCCTTAGAATTGACATCAACATGTTATAATCATCAATGGAAGAGCAATTTCTGCATTCTCTACAATGGCTTCGAAAATTTACCGTTAAAAAATGACTAAGGTTTCGAACCAGTTTTGAAACCTTAATTCTGTACGTTCAAAAAGATATTCAAAAATTGCACGCTCTCTCTTGATCTATTTTGAAAAAATTATTTCACGAAAAATGGAAGGTTTCTCTTAAGAATTAAAGTTTCACAGATCGCTTTAAAATTAATGTTGTTCAAATTGGAGTTTTAGAGTTAAGAAAGTTTTGGAAGAAATCTGTAGGACTGAAGTTTATTGCTAGATATTAAACTGTTTATTCTATTAGACATGATATACAGTGCTAGAAGAAGTTAGTATTCAGTTTTTATTTTTATCATTTTTCGTGTACGAAATTCTCAGTTCATTGATCATTTATGGTGAAGAGGATTAACTGGGCGGAAGTTTGTACATTCATTTGTTGAAGACTTTACTGTGTTCAAGATTATTATATGCACAAGTCAAACTGCAGGTAAGAAATACTAATTACTTCTAGTGAGTTCTTCTTCTTTCAAATACATGCATATTTTCTTCCCAAGTATTCAGTTTTTATTTTTATCATTTTTCGTGTACGAAGTTCTCAGTCCAATTATCGTGGAAAAACTGTATTCTGTAAAGGTAAAGTTTTTTGTTGAAATGAAGAAATCTAGGTTGAAATGTTGGTATTGTCTACTTCTTTTTAAATGTATTGAAATTGCAAATTCCAAGTGCATGTTGGCTTAGCATTCCACTGCTTGAAGTAGCATGTTCGAGAGCTGCTTTATTTTTCAAGTCTGAATTATTCTGTTAACTATTTCTTGTTTTGTCGAAATGTTGAAAGGCTGTCATACTGTACGCTGATTGGATCGTTACTGGGCTGGCATCTGGACGGATTTGGCGACAGAACAAATTATGATGCACACCATTACATCAAGAGGTGGTATTACCCGTGGTCATGGTTTTATGGAGGCTGTTCGTATACTGGCTGTACAGTATGCACAAATGTACAAGCATCCATTAGGCCATTTATCTAAGCACCATAGCCCCACTAAAGTTATCACCCAATCAGGACTCAGGAAAGGGTATCACCCATATGCAAATATAGAATATTCCTGAGTGTTATATATACCAGCTGCTTCATGTCAAATTCATTCAAACTTAGCTGGTTTTCCACTTCAACAATTCTGACTCACTCACTTCAATGTGTCAGTATTCCATGCACAAATTATCAATCTTTTCATTTATTTTATCTCTCCACCACTCTTCTAAGTTGTGAGAATCTATATATAAAAATCACTTAAAACTAGAATCCTCCAAAAACAGCAATACGGATAATAAACTCATGAAGTTTAGTTAACTCAAAATGTTTATAATGAAGTCCCACCTGAATAAGATTACACATCTAGTTCAGTGTTAAATCCAGAAAAGATTAAGTTCCAAAAAAGTAAATTCCAATTGTATATCAAACAAAATGTAATTTTACTTGCAGGAAATGTTTCCCTAAATGGCTTAAGTGAGTTAGATGATTTATAGTAATTAGAAGATTCATTTTCCCCAAAATGCAACGTTGATGGTTATTTATTTTTGTCAAAAGGTTCATGACGTATGCCTAGCATTGAGTATTGAATAAGTGAACAACTTTATTGTTTGCCTTATTTCTAAGAAACTATGTCCAAATAGTTTAAAATAAAACATAGTAATGGGCATTTGAAAATAACGAGTAGTCTATCCAAATCAATCCGATTGAAGAGACGCAGTAATGAGAGATGAGATGAACAATGATGCATTACTGTTTTGTAACAATTTATTTGTGACTTATTTCAGTTTGTTGGTTTGCTTGTCAGTAGGCCGTAAATTATTTTTATGATAACGTAGATGACATCAATGCACGAAAATCATTCATCATTTCTTATGCAAATAGCCATGATATCTACTGGCAGGGATGACAATGGATTCAGATTAGATAGCATATTTTTTATTGGTAGTTGTTTTCACTTTATTGTTTCATGTAATAAGTCTTGAATAATTAGTGGTTCCAACGTAGTGAGGGATATTTCGGGTTAGAAGGTTGCACTCTGATGGAAGGTTGCATTAAAAGAAATAAGAAATATGACGCCACACTCACACACATACAAACACGTACACAAATACGTACCCTCACACACAAAACACTAGTATATAATTAAACCTGTTACTAACACAAACACATAAACATGCATACTCAAAACAAATGTGCATGCATGCGTTTAAACTTATATATATATATATATATATATATATATATATATATATATATATATATTCATCAATACATTCAGACAGCACGTATTTCTTCGATTCTCTTTCGCCATCAATCCCTATCAGTCATTGCACTGGATACGTCCCCATTTTCACACAGAGTTGATGTATGTAAGTTTTTGCTAGTCAGCCAATATTGGTGAGTCCATGTGTAGGAGCTCATAGGGAAACGTCGCTTATAAGTTCGTCCTTACTTCTCCAGCAGAGCCCAGAATGTCTTGCTTGTCTTACTTGGATAGTTTGCGAGATGGAAGATAATTATCCATTCAACTGTTGTTTTGTAAGATGCTGCTACCAGTGTCTTTTCCAAACAGCAAGTAGCATCGTTCTGTAGTCACCATTTAGCGTTTACAGTAGAATCGAAATGGTTCAACTATACAGTAGTAATGACACGGCTACTACTTGGAAAAATTCCCATGTTATTCAATCAGATGTCAGATTTTCATATGATCTTTAGCTGGTCAATAGCAATCCATGAATTACTTATACGTATGTTCACATTGCTTTCCATAGATGAGATATTGCTTGTTCAGCGGATTGTTATTTGATGGGGAAATGGCACCATTTTGATTAAAACTCATCAACTCTGTTTTATATAAGTTTATGTAGAGACCAATCCCACTTTAATGTCTGCTACATGCTATGCAGTAGAGATTCATCTGGAGCAAAGGTATTTGCAAGAAGCGCCAGATCATCTGGGTTGTCTGCATCGGTAATAATTTCTGTGGGTTATCGTCTGCTCCTTACCTTTTTTTTATTAAATCTATTGAAATTCCTTCAAAGTAATCGAGGTAGTTTATAAATAGATATGGTGTCAATATATCTTCTTGAAAGACTCCAGGGTTAATGTCAAAGAAATTAGGGTCACCATCAGCTGAGTAAACCATATACGTTGTATAGATACAACGATCTAAATTGTAAATCTTTTTTTTAACTTAAAACATTGTAGAAAACTCGAAATATTCAAAACCTCTCAACTATCCGGACAGAAAGCATTTCGGATTTTGAAACAATTCACTGGATTTTAAAAGAAAAAATATCATCTTAATTATACCCAATTATTGTGAAATTTCAGACATTTCAACATTTTAATATATTGAACAAAAATTGGGAAATGTCGTAAGTCGACAAGAGAAATCAATAAAAAATGTTAAAAAGAATTTCGTCTGTAGGTTTATTTTTACATATTTATATCGATTTTTCTTTATTTTTCTCTTTCTCTCTTATAGATATTCATATTGGTTATTTTCGATACAAGATTTCAGGGTTATTTTATATAGCATGTATAGAAGATATCTTAAAGGATAGATGGGTCTAAAGTTTGCAACAAACAACCGAAGGGTATCACATAAAAGAATAATGGCAAGAAAGCAAAAAACTCAATAAATTCCAGGACTTAGGCAGAGAATTAAAATATTGTAGAACAAGAAGTTGATAATGATACCAATCATAGTCAGGGCACTTGGAACAAACCTGAAGAACTTGAAAAAGAGATTGAAGGAAATAGAAATCCGAGGAAGAATTGAAACCGTTCATACTACTGCACTACAGCTGGAAGACTGAGAAGAATCATTGACGGTTAAGATCACTTGTTAACGCTTGGACTCTACTGAAGGCTAAAAGTTACTACTAGTTTGAAAAATTCACAATCAATATACTACTACTACTACTACTATAATAATAATAATAATAATAATAATAATCGGGTGTTTAAAGATGTACAAAATATCAGACAAAAAAATAAAATTAATCAATAAAAGTATGGAAAATTGTAAAGTAAAAAAACAGCGGGGGACAGACTTTAGTAGAGGTAAAAATACAAAAAGGCATCTTCCAGGGAGATTCTCTATCACCACTGCTATTTTTCATAGCAATGATGCCACTCAGCCATATACTTAGGAAATGTACAGCGAGATACAAATTTACAAAATCACAGGAAAAAAAATCATCTTATATACATGGATGACATCAAGAATTTTAAAAAATTAAAAAGAACTTAAAAACCTTATACAAACCATAATAATCTACAGGCAAGATATAGGGGTGGAATTTGGCATCGACAATTGTGCCATGCTTGTGATAAAGAAAGGAAAAATGGAACGATGAAGGGAATAAAACTACCGAATTGAGAAGAAATTATGACAATTAGAGAAAAAGAGAATTATAAATATCTGGGAATATTGAAAGCAGACGCCATCAAACAAACAGAAATGAACGAAAATGTAAGAAAGAAATCCCTCAGAAGAACAAGAAGGCTACTAGAAAGCAAGCTCTGTAGCAGAAATCTCATCAAGGGAATAATTACCTGGGCTGACCCTCTTGAAAGACATTTAGAATCATTCCTAAAATGGACAAGAGAGGTGCCCCTACAGATTGACTAAAGGACAAGGAAATTTATGAGAATGCATGAGGTACTACACTCGGGAGACGATATAGACATACTATATGTGCTAAGAAAAGAAGAGGGAAGGGGTCTCGCCAACATTGAAGATAGTGTAGGTACAGCAATCCGATCACTTGAAGAATTCACTAATTCTAGAAGGAATAAAATAGAGGGGAAAAATAAATATTTAAATCAACAGGTCTTTGTTGAAGCGAGTCAAACGCCTTCCCGCAGGCAAAAACACCGACTTCGTTGTCGTCGTCGATACAATCCTTAGCAGCTAATGTCGCAACACACATTTCTGCCGTCATCCCACTTCTACTTATACACCGTTTCCCCATATCATCCAGGCGTCTCGTCGCCGGATGGCTCATCATCTTCATCGGTAGATGAATAATCCACCTCCACAGCAGGGCGGAGATCGCGTACGTGACATGGGACTCCATCGACCAGGACAGATTGCTGACTGACCACACCAGTCACTCGCCCCCGCTTGAATCTGGTGGTACATCGACTGCCTGGGGGTTTCACCCAAACGGAATCCCCCACAGCATATGGCCCACAAACCACTTCGTCCACAGGTGACTGCACAACGTCAATTCCTTTTATCCGCACCCAGTACATGTGGATGGCATTCGTGGGTGCAGTTACCGGGGACACCCCGTCCTTCGGCATCACATTGTACCAGTATGTTGCCTCCGCAACGGTGCACTGCTTCCTAGTGGCAATCCTCTTGATACTGCGGTGATTTCTTTCTGCGATACTGTTACCTGATGGCAAATATGCGCATCGCAGCCGTAGTCGGACCCCCATCACACAGAAACTGCCTTACTTGCTGTCTAAAGAAGGCGGTGTCATTGTCAGCTAATATTTCCTTTGGTGCACCTCGTTCGTAAAAGACGGACGGTAGCTGTCAAAGAACGCTCGCTAAGTCTTTCCGTGTCGACGGTCTCCAAATCGCAAAACGGGTGGGCCCACAGTCGACGAGGATAAGAAAGTGGTTGTCACCATAATGGGTGATATTCATTCCCACCCTTTGCCACGCATCATTTGTTTCCAGTTGTCCTTTTCGCCATCGTACTGGTGCTGGGTCAATCGACTGGCACACCTCGCAGTTTTTGACGATTCGTTTAATCTCTGCCTTGGCCACCGCTGGGTTGATGCGTCTCACGAAATACAGCGTCCTCTTGATGCCTGGGTGTCCACTATGCACGTGGATGTCTTTTATCTGCGGCAGCACAGGTTTCACCAACAGGCTCGGTACACATCTTTACGGCAACGTACCATTTGTGCGACACTCGTGTCAACTGGTCGGCAAGATTGCAGTACGACGCGACCAGTTTCATGCTAACTGTCAGGTTATACTCCGAGACTAGGCTCTTTAGGGTGTCTAGCCTTTGCCTTATCAGCCTCTTGCTTGCTGCCTTGGTGCGTATTCTTGATTTGCCAGTAAGCGTGTCGGACATCCAATGGTAGACACAAAGAGAATCGGTGTGCAGGTGCAGCCTCTTTGCCTGCCACCGTAGAGCTAGGTTGACGCCTTTCAACACAGCATCCAACATAGCAAGGTTGATGTGCTGGGCATCATTCATGGTCCGTAACCAACACGCATCCTCCAACACGGCCCTGTCTCTCTCCAACAGGACTCCCAACGCCAATGAACAGGCATCGACCCATACGCTCATTTCTTCCCCGTTGACGCACCACTCTCCTCGGGCAGGGTCCTCGTGTGTTGCTCTCCCAACACTTTCCGCAATCATTCGGGTGAGGAGGGCATCACTCGTTCCATCGTCCCATCCTGAGGTCACCGCATTCGCTCGGCGTTTTATTACGCCCACTGCTGCACGAAGCCAACCACACACTGGCAGGAGTCCCACAAGTTTTCCGCACAGGAAAAAACGAGTCCGTCTTGTGAGAACTTCATGAATGCCCAATACGCGTGCTCCGTCTTCAAGCCGCTCTGGATCCTTGCAAACCAAGCCAAATTGTGCCAATTTCGCTCGGACGTGCGATGCTTTGCTTCACATCTTCGTTGATGTAAATGTCATCGAGTTACGCCGACGTCGCCTTTTTGATAGCTTAATCTTGGGACAGCACAGCATTAATGATGGTCTTCATGATTTGTGGCGCCACATTCAAGCCGAAGCCCAGGTAGTACCTTTTGCCACGAAACACCACCGTCTGAAATGGCCATAAAGTTTCGTCGACCTGCTCCTGCAGATAGGCCTTTCTCAGATCCAGCAACGACACGTTTGATCCTTTCTGGCGCCACTTACACAACTTGCTTGCACATACATCGGCATCGGCTGTGTAAGCCTCAATGTATTTGTTGAGCTCGCAGTAGTCCAGGACTGGTTGCACCTTCGACTTGTTCTGCTGCACTATTGCCATTAAAGGGATCAGACCTTTATCCGAGCAGCAGGTCGAAGCCCAGTATGTCTTTTCGCGTCACCAACACATCGACCTTAGCAGATGCACCAGTCAGTACGAATCCTCAATGAACCTACTTCTCAGCACGCCCGGGTGTTACCCTTTATGGTCGTTATTTTAACGCTTCCCTTGCTCCAGGTGCGGCATAGTCTTGCGCTCACTATGGTGCGAGAGCAATCCGAATCAAGAAGCGCTGAGCAAGGTGTTTGGTCGACGAGGAATCGGATGATTGGTTGCGCCTTGGTCACTTCTTGTCCGGGGAGCGGAGCGGCGCTGACATCTGGCTTGTTTCCCGGACAGCTTGAGGCCATGTGTCCGACCCCGCCACATTTGAAGCAGCGTATGCGCCCACGTCTTTCGTCCATGCTACTCTTGCACTCCTTAGACATGTGACCAAGCCTTCCACAACGGAAGTAATTCACTCTGGCTCGAAGGCCTCGGGGGACATGTAAGGCCAATCTGGGCCATCTGCGCGACCATTGCAATTGGCTGGCCCAGCTCTGCCTCATCCATGATGATAGCCCGTGCGTGCTCAAGCAAATGCTCCACCGGCGTTGCCTCTATACTTGTGGACGCCCTCAACAGTTGTTTTACTCGAGCCGGGAATCCTACCATAAACGCGTACACCAGAGTCCGTTCAGGCAATCCTCCAAACAAGACCACCAGCTTCTTCAGTGTCGCAAAAAAGATATCCACCGTCTTACCTGCCATTAACGTCCGGGTCGTAAAACGTTCGTACGCTGTGCAAGGGTCCATCGCAAAGGATTTGTATAATAGCTTCTAGAAGGAATAAAATAGAGGGGGAAAAATAAATATTTAAATCAACAGGTCTTTGTTGAGGGTGGGGGGCAAAAGAAGCGAGTCAAACGCCTTCTCGCAGGCAAAAACACCGACTTCGTTGTCGTCGTCGATACAATCCTTAGCAGCTAATGTCGCAACACACATTTCTGCCGTCACCCCATTTCTACTTATACACCGTTTCCCCCTATCACCCGGGCGTCTGCGCTCACATACGGGACTGTGGCATATTCACTCCGGTGCCTGCACCAATGTGTCGCCCTTTCACATTCTGAAGGACGCGGGTTCGATTCTAGGTCGGTCCTACACGAGAATACGGCAAGCCTTCACGCCCGCCACTCACCTCGTGTTCGCTGTCACACTAATAAAAGCCAACGACGACGAAGAAGAAGAAGAAGAAAAAGAAGAAGAATGAAAGTGTCAACGAGTTGGTCGCTTTTTAGATTTCATAACCTCCGATTTTACAAACGTTTATTACCAAATGCGTTTGAATCAATGATTATTTAAAAATGAAAAATAGAGACATGAAAATTCTTCAAACGATTCCCCTACTTTAAAAAAAAGAGGTAAAGGATCATATGAAAGCTGAGAGGTTTTTTTACAATATTTTAAGCAACACACAAGATAAATTGTTGGAGTTCAACCTCATCTTTAGGCTCTCCATTTTGTCTTTTTTCACTGTCAATTCGCTGCATACACATGATAATCAAATAAACATGGAAATCAAATTAAATAATTTCGTGTCATAATCGGCAGGAGTTCTGTTGATGTAATACATGTGGATCCTAATTTTAAGCTCATAAACAAGTACTCCTCTAGTTACCAATGTAATATTATCTAGAAAAGCCAGGTAAAGAAATGAATTGATGAAACGATTGATTGATTTTAACAAAATGTCAACCCGTCGAGGCATATTTTATGGGAATCGGGTTAACTATACGTTAATATTTGTTTGTTTCTTTGTGTATGAACAATTCCAAACATATTTATTTGACCCATGATTGATATGTTCTTGAGAGTTACTTTTAGTGGATCCAAATGAATTTCAGCGATTCTTCAATGTTGTCTATCCAATCAGACTTCCTGTTATGTTGTTATTGTTCCCCTAGAAAAGTTTTGTCTCATTTACTTACGTTTATATTGTTTGATTCTAACCCTCCATTTAACAGATAATAGCTTCATTTCACAACACCTAAAATTACATTCATGTCCCCACTCTAATTACCGAAATATTCTAACGGAAAATACACACATTCTGCACAAAGAAAAAAATAAACAAAAACTTCCAGCCTCCACATTAATATAATTTTAAAAAAACTGGAACACATCACCCCTGATGATGACACTTCGAAGTGCCGAAAGTCTCGGGACCTGAACTTTGGTGGACTTATCCACGAATTCCACCCAAATATTAAAATGTTGGCCAGAAAACTCGAAAAGATCAAAAATAAAATTGTTAAACAGGAGATGGGTCTTTTGTTTAATACTACATGTATAAATGAAAGAATGCTGCCCAAATACACACACACACACACACACACACACACACACACACATATATATATATATATATATATATATATATATGTGTGTGTGTGTGTGTATGTGTGTGTGTGTGTGTTTCCTTGATAGGATTCAACCAAAATTGAGAACTCAAACCTACATATAAAAATTTGCACATATATTTTTACCTATACGGATTATTATAGATTAATGAATAAATGACTACCTATGAATTTATTTCGGCATTTATTTGCCTCTTTAGTCGGACCTTGTTTTAATTCGGACCCCAAAACCCGGTCTCACTGGTATGATCTTCCCGTTTCAATGATTGTTTCACTTTATTTCCCTTTATTTCACTTTATCTCTCCTTCCGCGTTTGTTAAATACGCCAGCTCACGGGCACGCGCAACTTTACGATTTTAAGAAATTTTATGGTTCGCGCATATTGGTCATGTTCGTGACGTCGTAGTTTTTAAATTAGATTATTTTACTTGTGAATATGAATTTTCTGATTTCATGTATTTTATGATCCGATTGTCGGCGTTTTGTATGCTTACATATAAATATGTAAATGTTGTGTTTTTAAAAGATTTTTCTTTCTCTATATAAGTTTAGAGTTGTTTGCATGTTTACATTTGAATAGGATTTCACCACTTCTATTCAACAGATTCTTCAGGATTTTGAATTTTATAATTGCTATTTTTCCTCAAGACAAAGATGGCATTTTTTTTTAAATCCTGTTGGTGCTTTTGGCTTTTTTATGATTTTCCATTCTATTTGTGGGTTTTAATTATTTTCTTTTAGTTTACAGAAATCTTTAAAATGTTCGGTTTGTTTTTTTCATTCGTAAAGGATTGTCCGTTATTTCCAGTGGGTGCTGGTGCTACCGAAATAGATAATTTTTTCCTCAATTTTTCTATTGGAATATTTGTAATGCACAATTCCCCAACTTTTATCCATCACTTCTTTTAATATTTCTTTTTTACTTGCTAACACCTACTAATTAGAGCATTTGGTAGGATGATCCCTCAATAATTCAAAATTTTTCTCTCAGCTTTATCATTGATGGATGATTTCTATTATTTTTGACCGCGATTCATATAAATCAATGTGAACCACTTCTCCTCTGCGCATGCTCAGCCATCTCAGAACATAACATGTAATACAGCATTCCTTTGTTCCTTATATCTAGTTTTAGAACTTCTGTTCTACATATTTTCAAATTATTATCTTTACTGACTTGGACTAGTCATTTGCTTTCCTTATATCATTATATTTCCTAGTAACAAAGTTAGAAATACAATGTAGTCCTTTACGCACAGATTTTTCAAGCAAGACCCAAATATAATTGCACAAAGATTCAAAGAGTCTGAAGGAATTTGTCATAAATTGCATTTTGAATACAGTGTCATTGAATTAAATAACGCTCAGAACTATGAATAATTTTAATAAGATCACGAACAGTAAGATGGAGTCAATGTTTGCATGAGCAGAAATTAACAGCTCATTTGGTATTCACTGCAGTAAAAATGATACAGCACTCTTTGAAAACTATGATAATTTGTATTTCATGTTTCACAATAGAGTGTGTCAATTTACCAAAGATGTATTAACTCAAAATCAAAAGGGACAATACATATAATAATTTACAATATTTCCTGTAAGGAATTATACCATCAAAGTATGTGTATAAACAAATACACAAACACACACTCATTCACTCACACACACACACACACACACACACACACACACATATATATATATATATATATATATATATATTTGTCAACGGTGCTAAACGATTTCTCTGTCTATGCATCCCACAAGAAAGCTGATGTACGGCTATCTGATCCCTATCACACAAACCAATTGAATTAGACGAACAAGGCATGCTGAAGAAACAGGGATGAAGAACAAACAACTCATTTAAACAGTATACAGGTGCCACAGAGGGGAACCTAAAGCAAATGATTTATACCCACAAACTTTCATCTCCAACACGTTATTTTACCTCAGGTTCCATGGCAATATAATCTATGGTACTGCATATATAACGTTGTGATGTACTTTAACTTGTACGCCACGTACTACCATAGATTGCAATAACATAAATGTGGTATAATTATTAATATAAAAAGGACATAAATCATATGAATTATTATGTTATACATAGGGGATGTAACACAATATAACAATTAACGCGAGATGTTGATAATACTTGTGTTATATCATAATCGTCGCAGGTATTATTCAATTTTGATATAATATTACTAATGCATGTATCAACTTAACATGATATAATTTAACCATCAGAGTACGCGGTAGAATTCACTGTACATCATTACACAGAAATAATAGTTTCAGCGAAAGGTCGTTTCCACAAAAAATCAGCAAGCTAATTTCAAAGGAAGATAACTTTTACATATGAATCAGATTTTTTTTAAATTCACGATAATTTTGAGACTACAACATATTGTAAATCATATTTGTTTATCTATGATAAAAAAATTAAAAACTGTATTCTATTTTATTCAATTACAAAGGTTACATTATATATCCTTAGTGTTTATGGTGATTCTTCTTTTCTTTGTCCACTTTAAACCGCTCACAGCCGTTCTCTCACTACTGCAATTCTACTGTAAACCACTGGCAGCAGCTCTGACGCGTGTCACTTGTTAACATTGAAAAATCACTATCTTTTGTTTCATCTTTATTTGAATAGAATTAGTTATTACGTGAATAAATAATAAAATATCTCATACAGGGAAAAATACCAAAAGGATATGGAACAGTCGTAGGGGAAATGTGGTAGGCAAAGAGTTAAGAAGATTTTATAATAGAATAGTCAGAAGATTTACCCGTTGTTTTGTATTTGACTTATTATGTTTGCTTTGAATAAAAAATACATGAAGTGATAAATATATTCGATGCAGTTCGAATTTCTAATATTTGTGCGTTATTTTTGTAGTTGGATCCAATTTTAAAGAGATCTATGAAAATAACAGACAACAACGACAACAAAACATTTTAGTTTGACTAATAATCCTGTTGTTTTTATTTCTTCTTTTTTGTTAATATTATAAGCTGGAAAATTGTTTCAACAAGACAAAAGAAATCAATTTTTTGGATTTTCAAAGTGTCCTGAACTTATTTTCATGCTTTTTGTTGTTGTTTTCATTCAGATTTTTTACTCATTTTTAATTAAATCATGAAGCTAAAAATAATAAACTTTATGCGAATAAAAATTTTACTTTTCAAATTCTTTTTGAATCAATTTTATTCTTTGACAATTTTAATCGTAAACAAACAAATATTATTCACAACACGGCATAATTTTGAAATTATGCAATATTTTTAAAAAGTTCGGTTTCTATACAAAAGTTATCTTTATTTTCATTCGACTAGCTGATTTTTGTGAAACGTCCCTTCAATGAAATGAATTTCTGCGTATTGATGTTCAGTGAATTCATTTTTCCGGCAAGTTATATTCGGTAATGTGATTGCCTCCCATATCTAAGTTAAGGTAGCGAAGTCAACGGTGCTTGGTAACTGTCAGTTTCAAACTAAGTGTGCTATATTCCTAAATAAACCATGAATATCTACGTTAGGATAGCGTAGACACAGAGTCAACAGTGATTGGTGAATGTCTAATTCTTGCCTATGTGATCATCAATCTTGTTTTATTGTACGTTCATATTTATATTGAGTAGTTGTTTCTTAAGAGGTTGATTTCAAACAGATCTATTTGACACTAACAGTTACTACTACTTTGGATCAGCGTGTAGCTGCATCAGATGTAGTTAAGTGTTATACACAGGTCACTTTTCTTATTTACCTCTTTGCGAGTGTTACAGAGCGCATTCTAAGCCCCACTAACTATAATAGATAATTATGACAGGTATGTATGTAGAATGATTCTTCCAATACATAACAAAAGTTGGTAATTTGGAAGGAAGAAAAACTACAACTTATTTTTTCAAAGAACTCCGGGACGCTACGTCCTGGAGTTCTTTGAAAAAATAAGTCATAGTTATGTTGCGATCCTTGCTTGAGAGTGCGGTATTTTCATTCTGTAAAGTCATTCATGCCACTCGTCGATGGGGAGGATTCAAATCGCAAAGGAATTATTGAAATGATACCGTGTCTTCTTGGATACTCTACGGCATCAGTTAACCCTGTGTTCGGTAATGCTTTGCAGTTGCATAACTGCGCAATCCAGTATCCTGTGTTTATGATTCTTAGAATCAACCTTTATTCACTTCAAGTTAATCCTGTCAAAATACTGTGGTTAAAAATGTAAAAAGCATTTTGAAGAGAAACATTCAAGTACCGGCAATCGATTGACCTGTCATCGGCGAGCAAAGGATAGTTTTTCCGGAGTTCAATATTGACCAAGCACTTGTTGAGATCAGTTCTTGGGATTTTCTCAATGCTTATCAACATTCTCATTCATTCCTGAAGGTAGTTTGTAACATGAATGCTTTGTAACAAACGTGATCTTCATAATATCTCCATGTATCTTTTTCTTAGAATCTACCAAACTGTTTGATGTATAGACAGCCATACAGGGTGTTTAAAAACTATATCATTGAAATGTAAAGATCTGAGTTACTACATAATCTAGAAATATGAAACTAAACAGGCTTAATTCTTTAGCAATATCAGATTTATTCATCTCCAAATGTGTTCTTTTTATTTTGTTTTTATTTCGTTTTGGTTTTATCTTTTATCTTTGTTTTTTTCCCGACTTTCGAATTTTTTGTTGCTTGGCTAGGTTGAAAGAAAGAAGTTAAATATTTGATTTAGATTGTTTTTTATTTGTTTTCTTTTTTAAACTATTATTGTGTTTCCTTTTGATGAAGTTTAATATACGTATATGGATATGTGTATGTACATATATGTACGTATGCATTATGTATCTGTTATTCTGTTGTTGTTTTTTGTTGTTGTTTTTAACACATTTATCATGATTTAGTATATGGTATTGTTTGGATTATTTGGATTATTCGAACTATTATAATCATCTTTATTGTTATCTACACAACGTTCCGATAACAATAAAGACGAGGACAATAGTCCGAATAATCCAAATAATCCAAATATCAAGCCTCATCTCAAGAATTCAGAGATGATATTGTTGTTTTGCTGATTTATGATTTTTCGTTGCCTGTTTATTTTTGTTGTGTAGTTTTCATGTTCTATTTTTAAGCATAAGTATTCACTTGAATAGATAATTGGGGGTTGAACAGAAGAATAACTTCCATTAAAGTGTTTTATATTTTGAATATGCAAATTAGATATTGAATAAAGACGTTTCATCATTATTATTAGATAATATCAAATTATTTGAAACGCTCTGTATATATTGATATATCTTCGATTATAAGTGTTTTTATTTTAATAGATCTAAATACTTCGATTTCATTTACATTGATTTGAATGATTTAAATGTGTACTGATAGAGAAAAAATATTCAACTTCCTGTATGATTACAGAATAATAATTGAGTGATTGATTTTATTGGTATGTCAACCGGTCTGGGATTATTTTATGTCTAGAGATTAGGGAATTAATTACGTTTATATTTATATTTACGTAGTTTTCTAGAGCTTTGTGCACACGGTTATGTGATATCAGGTATTCCTTTCTAATACAAATAATTTGCAGATCTATATTTACGCATACAGATACTACACTCTGATCGAAGGCTAGCTCTATCAGTAGGGTTAGAATAAGCTGAATGTATCCCTGCATAGGAGTAAGAATTCTCCAAAACAGTGTCCTATGTATTGCACTAATACTCATCTGATGGCGAGGCTCTACTTCTGAATCTCTGAAGAGTGTGGAGTACCTCTTATTGCCATTCTGACGCGGAGTGGTATTACTTGTTAGTGTTCTATCTATGAATCAAATAGAAATTCGTATTTAATAAGACCGTGTGCAAAAAACTTTTAGAAAATAACTACAAACAATATAAATGTGTATGTAAAATGTATGATATTCCCTAAACTCTGGGCAGAAAATAACACTACATAAATTGAAATGTCATCTAAATCAATCAATCAAATGTTTTGAGGTTAGGTTTAGTATTTTTTTTTAGTAATATGCTATGCCAAAATGTAGGATAACTGTCGAGTATAAAAATAACTCTGTTTTAAGAGATGTCAAAAAGCCAAAAAGTTTATTTATGTGATTGAAAAAATACATTAAAAATAACTAAAACAACGAAGAAAAAGCAAATAGCTGAAATCGCAATGGGAATATTACATTTTAACTGGATTGCCATTGGTAAAACACACGTTAAATGGAGATGCAAGGACTTATTGATCTTTCCTCGAAGCAAAACTTTTATAATATTTTTTCAAAATATGAATTAATGAATATTGCTTGTAACTAACAGAAGCTCTATGAGGAAATGTAATTTCTTAGAATAATTACGTTAAACCTTTGTTGTTTCATGTATAAAGTTGAATAGAACTTTGGCGGTGTTTGGTAGTCTCCTGACAATTTGGTCAATAACTTAAATTTAACGTCAATTTTTAAACGATAAACTTCAACTAATTTGAAGAAAATAGAGAAATATTTTAAGAGAATAAGAAAATAAACACTAACTTCCTTTGGCAAAGAAACTTTAAAATACAGATTTGATGTAATCAAAATTAATAAGCTGTTATGAATATTTTAAAGTCTCATTCTCCGAAAATTCTCCGAATTAGAAACGTTTCTCGATGGATTAAATCACCCAGATTTATCCAAAGAATTGTAAATTGATCCTTTTAAAATCCCTGTTTGTGCCACGTGAAGGAGAATGTTGTTGTTGTTGTTGTTGTTGTTGTTGTTGTTGTTGTTGTTGTTGTTGTTGTCATCCTTCCGTCTGTGAAAGATGATGGAATAGTGTTCATTTTTTTCTTTTGGAACTACGTAGCCGGGGCGGGTTGATATTGAGGATGTGCTATTGCCCAAGCAGCATACCCCCCTCACCACACTTCCGTTGTGGTCAAATGGAAAAGTAAGAGACCAATGCAGTTTGGCAACGGCAGTATCACAAGAGTTGCTGTGTAGCACTGAAGTTCAGCGTTACGCCATCTTAGGGACTCCGGCTCCGGATTTGTTTTCGGGGTTTACTCCCCTAGTTTTCCTGAGGAACATATAAAGCCGCTCGACAGCGGTGGTTTCGTAAAAGTCTTCCTTATTCTAGATGGATTGACGACCAGGCCCAGGGAGCAGCAGCAAAAAAAAAAGAAGAAAAAAAACAAGAGCTGGAAAGGAGCGGATAAGTTCTACTGGAGCCAACCACCATTCACACAGACAGTAGTAGGATTGGCGCATATACTACAAGTTATATAAATATACTAGGACATTTATTATAACAGGATAATATTTTAGTGCTACTTTATTCAATATGAGCCTTGTAGTGAATACTGCTCTGTTAGTTCTGCAATATTCGGCTCAAATGTTATCAATGTTAATCAAAGATCACATCTTTGTACAATGTTGAATCGGTTATGAGCGTTTGATAGTAAGTTAGAGACATGGCTGAAACTAGATTCAACAAGGTAAGATGAAGGAAAGGCAGTAAAATACAACTGCGCTTTCTCCCAGAATGATAAATACTTTTTAACACTACATAATAACTACTATGACTAACTTTAAGGGGCCGGATTAGCTCAGTCGGTAGAGCGTTCGGCTAGAAACCACAAGGTTCCTAGTTCGATACCGGTCCCCGCCAACTCAGCGTATGAGTAGCACAGGGATCCGTGCGGTAAAGTAAGGAGCTGATGGAAAGTGTGGCGCTCCACCTCCGATGATAAAAACAATCTCCTTGGTCTAGCGCTATTGAAAAGGGGATAGACTCCCTCGCTGACTGGCTGATACCGACTTTAGGCCGCCCTGTCGACTTTACTTACTTTATGACTAACTCTTCCTCATCGCAGCAGGGACGTGTAAACTTGGTAGTGTCAGATCCATATCATCAGGAACCTAAGTTCCTGGTAGGGTCACGCAAAGCCGATAGGTCTGACATCCACTGGTATTAGGACCACAAACCGGCCAACATCCAATGAGCGCCTCCATCGTCGCCAGGAATCAATGGTTTTTGGCGTACTTGTCACTGTGTAAGTGGAAGATTTGCGGCAAACAAGAGTATCTCCTTCCCCTGACCGGGATATGCATGCGGCGTTTGCGGATCGCTTAACGGAGGAGAATGTATGATGTTGAAATACTCGAAACACACAAGGATTTCAAACACATCACTAAAAATGTGTCCTGAAGCATGAGTTAACGTATGAACACAGATTAAAATAATGCTTCCTAACGTATAACATATGATGGATTGTTTTTAACGACACCTCAACTCGTTTGTGGCTATTTATGCGTGGTGGTTAAGGAATCGCGTTCATTGTATGTTTATATTTACATTTTTGTGTAGTTGTTTGGTTTGATTGTTTTTTTAGGGGGGGGCATATTTGACCCATAGATCGAACTCTATATTAGACGGGACCTGGGAGTAATAGGAATGAATTGGTTCCTCACATTCCATATCTCTAAAACAGAAGCCTCATCATCAGATGTAGTTTATTGTCATAGTCAGAATAATCCTATTTTAGGGGGTATTGGTCCTCTGCAGGGGATACAGTCTACCGATAGATGTCGCCTGGTTGCTGTTGTTCTTGATGATGATGATGATGATGATGATGATGATGATGATTATGTAAGTATATTGATTCATAAAGTTTTTACGAAAACGCCGAGCAATAAGTAAAAGTCTATAAGTTTTTCATACAATTTATTTTCAAAAAAATGTTTTTAATGTGAACATAGACCGAAGTTCAATCAACTGACTTCACCAATAAGATTATGCAACTGTTTTTCTATTATTGTTTTTATCATTTTTTTCTTTTGTTAGCTTCTCCAGAATGATAACCTCTGGAGTTGACTTATGTATAGCTATATTCTCCAACTGCTATTGTTCTTTTCAGCATTAAAAAAATGTTCACTCTGAATGTATTAAAAAAAAGCGAGAAATACAAATCTGTGAATAAAACTTTGTAATATAACAAAAATTAGCATTTTATATCATGATGTTATTTCTGATTTCCAGAGTCATTCAGACTAATTATCTTATTCCGCCTTTGTGAATCAGAATAAAACATTCGGAAAAGTGTGACAATAGTAAATAAGCAATTGACTTAGATAAATAATAAAATGTGATAGATAAAAAAGAATATAAGGATTAAATGCAAGTGCAACCTGAGCTAAAATGTTCTGATATAAAGTGTACTGAAAATGCGATTATATACGATAATTATGTATTGTTCCCAAATTGTATCTGATATCTTAACATGATTTCTATATTAGTCAGTTTTAAAAGTATTAATGATAGTTATAATACAAACTTAAACCTCTACAAAATTCGCTAACACTGTATCTACATATATGATTTTCTAATAATGAATTACCCATAAGATTTTGTATATTTGATTAATGTTCATCCATGCATCAAATCAGATTAACAGCAGTTAGTTCTATTAGATTGTGTAGTAATTTATTCTGTTTAAGGAAGACTTAAAGTATATTTAAAAGATAAAGACGAAACAGCTTTCTTTTTCTTTTTTAAGCTTAAAAAAGTCCTTTTATGAGTGACTGTGTGTGTGTGTGTTCCGAGGCGTGTGTGTGTATTTGCTGAGAGAGAAAGAGGGGTAGTCTCTCTGTGTGTGTGTGTGTGTGTGTGTGTGTGTGTGTGTGTGTGTGTGTGTGTGTGTGTGTGTGTGTGTGCAAGTGTGACAGTTGTTCGTCCACTTCCTTCTTTATATTTTTCTTTTTTCTTTCTTTGATGACCGTGAGCGTTTGTTGACTGTGTATGTCATTCAGATTTTCTCATTTGTTTTCTTTGTTTACTTCCTTCTTTCTCTTCGTCTCTTATCGATGGCGGCCTGCGACTCTTTGGCTTTTCTCCTAGACACCTTTTGCTGCTATAATCCTTATCTTCTCTTTCTCTTTCTCTTCCTCTCTACCCTCCTACTCCTCTCTCTCTCTCTCTCTCTCTCTCTCTCTCTCTCTCTCTCTCTCTCTCTCTCTCTCTCTCTCCTGCGATTTTTTCATCTGTCTAATGCGTTTTCTGCAGATACGTAGATTACCTAAACGTCTTTCAGGGTCTGTGCTGGTTACCAAACAGTTTTGATGTAACCGCTTAATTTCTTATCCATTAATAACACTGGGGAACACGATATTTGTTGAATTGGATCTGACACTTGTTTTTAGCAATTTTTTGACCACTAAATCCAAAAATGACCTCAGTTTTTTTTTATATATTACATCAACGTTTTGAACTACGAGATACCCTCGATTTTTCTCAAAAACCGTAAAAATACAGCATCTAACAAATTGTTGCTTATTTTATAGAATGTTTTAATAAAGTATATATAATGGGAAATAATAAAACATTACATAGGGCATCATAAATTTTGTTGACTAGATGTGACACTTATTTTTGACAAACTTTTGAACTCTAAGTCCAAAAATTACCCCATTTTTTTCTCTATTATATCAACTTTTTAAGTAACAGGATACCCTCACTTGGTCTCAAAAACATTAAAATACTGCATTAAACTTATTTTATAGAATGTTCTTAAAATTTACAAAGGAAAATGAAAAAATAGCTTGATTGTAATGTTTGTACAAATTCATATTGTTCATACAAAGAATATTATTACTGTACATAGTTTTTTTCTAGAGTGTTCAATATATGGACAATTCCCCTTCATGCTCCATAGTCAGCCATCATATTTACATCCCATAGATTTTGATACCATTCCTCCATGAATTTCAAATCTTGGTGGAATCATTCATTTTGCTCATAGCTGACCACATCAAGGTTTCTCAAGAGGTTAGCAAGATGGCTATGTAGAAAATAGAACTTGATGCTCATGTTGCAATCAAGCATTTTGTGACTATCCAATCTCAGTGTAATTCATTGCTCATGCATTTCCAAGGAATTTCTTGACAAGGTAAATAATTTGTCAAGAACCAAGCATTTTTTTCGAGTTCTGACATTATCCCGATGAAACGTTCATCATTGATAACTTCCAGAATCTGTAGACCACAAAACACACCGGCCTTGATTCTTTCAATTGACAGTCCAGGAAATTCCAAAATGTGGTACTTGAAATACTTGCCTTCAATTGTCAATGCTTTAATGAATTGCTTCAAGAGACTTAATTTTCTTTATGTCAACAAATGGCTCATGTAGAATGTTGGGATTAACAGATTTGCTCTCCACTCAATGCTTCTCTCAAGCTCTACAGCCCCACACTGGGATTTCAGCTGAATGGGGCACTGGACGTATAGCTGATGGTAGATTAGGATACTCAATTTTGCATTTGTTTTCCTTTTTATGTGGTGAAGTTTTCATTATACAAAAGTAACAGTCTCTGCAATGATATTTTGACTCTCACCAAATCATAGGTATACCAAATGCCAACTTATCACATGTTCCCTTGATCCACATTCGTAAATTCTCAACACACTTCTTTCAAATCTTGTAAGGGGCCCAGGGCTCGTTTTAATTGACACATTTTAATTCAAAATATGCAAAATAGACTAGCTTCACAAATGCATTGATGTTTGTTCTTTGACTGGGAATCAACCTAGTCACCAGATCTGAATAATTCCCCTTCATTTTCAGTAAAAATATCAACACAATCAGTTGACTAGTCCTATTACTTACGGACAAACAATTCAATTGTGCTTATTTTGGGAGTAAGCTGTAGAGAAAAAACTTGACCTGATAGAAGAAAACTGACTGAGATCAGCATGCCAATATTAGTCTAAATCAAATGAAAAATCAAACTCAACAGAAATAATGTCCAAAATTGTTCCCCAGTGTAATTTACAAAATTCGAAGAACATTTTTACTGAACAGATAGATGTTTGGGTTGATTTTTCTTATGAAAGGATCAGAAGAAAAGTTTGAATTTGAAAAAAGGTTATTTACATTAAGATTTCTGGATAGTAGTATCTAAAATATGTTTGACTTCAATTATATGATAATAACACAACTTTCTATTGCTTCAACTTGTAAGTTTACAATATTAGACCCATTTATAGTGAATAGCACAATCTAACAGAACTGTGTTTGGTTTTTCATATCCCTAATGTGTTTATAAGTAGCAATTGCAATTATAAACTCGTTATACTTGTATTCTTGACCTATCGCTTCTTTCAAAATCACAAGTATGCAACTGTAGAATCATTTAGTCCTAATTTCGCAAATCATTCAGAACAATGAGCCATACGTGCTGGGCAGAGCTGATGAAGTAAGGACGAACTGATAAGCGACGTTCTTCTATGGACTCCTACACATGGACTAACCATGTTGGTCGACCAGCAAAAAGTTACATTACATTCAATTTATGTCGTCTAGAGGACTATCAAGTGACGGATGACAAGTGAGAGAGAGCCAAATGAATCCGTTTTGTCGGCACGCTTTGATGATGATAATGATGACGAAAAGGCTTATCGCTGCTTATATTCGGTGATCTAGTTGAAACTGGTGGTTTCAGCGTGATATGACCGTAAGTCTATGAAAATAGAATTATTAAAATTAATCCAAAACAGTCAATATAAAAGTAAAATCATTATTTATAATCCTTGGAAAACATAATCAAAAAAGGTAATCGCTACAGAAAAGAAAGAAATATTATCGCATTTAATATTGACACTTGCCGTGAACCATTTTAATTTCAAATAAAAATTTATGGATGATTTCAAATCTGTTATAAATTCGCAGCTGTTGTTGCCAGCTGACAATGCATCGACAAAGCAGAATTTCTTGTGGAAATCATGAATCTCAATTATTATGGAAACCTGTTAGAAAAATAATTAGTGAATGTGAGAAGCAGAAAATTTTCTATGCGTGGAACTTTTAAATAAATTATTATTAGTTATTTTCTTTTATTCATTTGAAAAGGCGTTTTGCAGTTTCTAAATTGACTTTATATTAAAGTTTTAATCAATCTATGAAATCAGTTTCTACTTTGCTAAGACTCAAATAATTGTCAGAGGCCACTTTTCACTGGATGTGCTTCAATTAACTTTTTAATAAAACTTGATGCTTGAAATGAAAAAAAGAACGAGCTAATAGCTTAACTTGAAACTTATTTGAAATATAACACAACTATGGTCAGTTAGGGTAGCGCTTTTTTAATATGGAGGGCATTCAATAAATAGTGGGAATTCTTTGAAAAGCTAACTAATTTCTTTTCATAATGTTTTCTGTAAATGTAAAGTGATCCTTTTAAAATCACTGTCTGTGTTTGTAATTGGTTTACAGCAAAATATATTTCACGCATATATCTTTGTTTTGAGGCTATTAAAACGGCGGGTAATCAAACAGAGTTCTCCAGACTTGAACAGTGGTCTGTCATCAAGTACTTGGTGGATGAGAAGTGCCAACCATGTGAAATCTACTGAAGAATATGTGATGTCTACGGAAAAGCATGTTTTAGTAAAAGAAATGTTTACAAATGGACAAAACATGTTTTTTTCACCACGAGACAAAAATAGTGGAAACACATTGGCTCTCTGGTAAAAAACATTTTTCGAGGTTATTGATCAGCAAAGAAGGTCATGCTGACAGTCTTTTGGGACACTATGATTTCATTGAAAACGTTGTAACTGCAAACAGAGCTTCCCACTGAGAACTCCTTAAGCTAAATTCATCATATTTATTGAATGACTGTCGTATGTAATCGGTCAGGAGAGGAATAACAACAATAGCTGTCTTTGCCACAACGCCAAAATGAATACTAAAAGCAATTGAAGAATTGTTTGGTGGAAATTATTTAAATCTAGATTTGAGAAAAACTTTAACTGGATAAATTTTTTTTGTTGATTCAGTTTGAAGAATAACCTATCAGTGAGGTTTACAATACACTGTTTGTATCACTTGAAAGGGGGTAAGACTCCCAGAGATATAACACTAAACTACATCTGATGGTGAGGTTCCAATTTTTGAAATATGATTAGTGTTTACCCTTTTTTGCCATTACTCCCAGAATTGTCTATTACTGACCTGGAATGGTAGTGTATGTTAATGGTCAAATCAATCAATCAGTTTTAAGATTGAATCAGAAGTTCAGTACGCTTTACCTTATCTCGATGGATGTGATGTTGCTAATTTTCAGACGTTTCAGGAAAAAAAATAAAAAGTACTTTTTTTTCTTTTACTTCGAAATATCGGGAATAAGACTATATTTGATTTATTCGAAACGAATCACCCAAAGATATTTTGGGGAATTTTTGACGATGGTGGTAAAGACCAAACTCGGGATCGATTGATTGATTTTAATGGCATGTAAACCCATCTAGGGTTATTTTATTCTTAGAGGTAAGAACATCGGCTTCATTGAACGTTTATATTTACATTTTTTGTGTAGTTGTTTCATTTGAAAGAGTTTCTTTTTGCACACGGCCCAATTGAATATTTTTAAACAGGTCTATTTGACAACTAAAATATACTACCATTCCAGGTCAGAGTGGATATGGGATTAATGGCAATGAAGGGGTACTCCACGCTCACCAGAACAGAAATCTCACCATCATAGTTTAGTGTCATACACAGGACACCACAGGATAGAAACTCCACATCGATATAAGTCTATTCACTCAGGACAATTTAATGCATTTGTTATTTATTTCATGTCTCATCTCTTAAACAAAATAACCGAATTCCTATTAATCTATAATGTAACAGATGCAATTGACTCATCCTCAATTTTTATTCTCATTCGTTTCCAATTGTACATTTTTTTTCAAACAACTTTATATATTAATATATACACTTTTCTGCGAGTTGGTACTTTTTGCCGTTGATAACACCAACAAATCATCATGTATATGTATGTGCCTGCGTACGCCTGTATGTGTACACCGATTAGGCAAAAGTTAGAATGAGTTATATATTACACGAATGATTTATACTGATGCGTAGCAATCAGCCTAGTACACGCCTTAGCGACAAGGCTTAGAATACACTGACTGTATCTTCTGCAGAAGAATAAGACCCTCCCTTAAAATTGGTGTTCTGGGTATGACATTAAACTCCGCCTGGGAAGTGTGGAGTACCCCTTTAATGCTATAATCTCTAGGTCTACTCTTGCCCGGAGTAATAAAAAATATATCTTTAAGAATTTTTCGTATCTAATAAGACCTTATTACGAAACAACCACACAAAAATGTCAATATGATAATTCCCAACCTCTAGGTATAAAATAACCCTTGACGAGTTGACATGCTGATCAACCAATCAATCATTTTCGAACTCTATATTGGCATTTCATAATCTTCTGATTGTTACTCTTCTTCAATACATCATTCAGTTCAATTGAAATAAGTTTAAGAGACATACAGGCGCATACACTTCATGAGGGTAGAAGTTCAAACATGGATACATACATACATATGCATACGTAACGGTTATCGTTGTTGGAATTAGTATTGGTAGCCAGTACTATCAGTTAACTCCTGGATGATCCTGTTTTCAATTCACATACTCTTAATCCTCCTATTCCTCACCCAGTTATAAATAAATAGTAGGGCATACTGGGTTCTTTAGCTTTGTCAAGCAATCTAGGAGAGGGAAAACAATTTAAAACAGCTATACTTCGCTTCAAATATAATCTTGTGTCACATCCTGCTCGAAACAGGGGGCTTGGGTAAATACACAAATCTGTAGATGTACAGAGCTATATCTTTGCGTCTCTTTCTTTGCAAAATCTCCCCCTTCTCTCTTTTCCCCCCTTTTTCCATTCCTTCTCTCTCTCCCTCTCTCTCTGCATGTGTAGCTGCGTGTGTCTATGAAAGATTTTAAGCATACTTTTGTTTCAATTATGCGAATAATATTGAATGAATAAATCAATTTATGAAATCTTTATATTGACAAATTCAGACAAAATATGTTTACATGATATTTGTATCGATCCTGTAAAAACAAATGAGGATTGTTAATTAAAGTTATGAGAGAAATACAAAGATAATGATAAAATAATGAAAATATAATAGACATCAATTTATGTTTCATTGAAAGGTATATAAATATGGTTTGTTCTGTTCTTCATTAAAAACAACAAACATGTGGATAACATTAAGGAAGTAAGGTAAACATGGTCGATTAACATTGGTGTGTTCGCGTGTAGGTGTCTATAGGAGTCTGTTTCTTATGAGTTTGTCCTTACTTTTCCAGTTGTGCCCAGCATTTTTTGCTCGTCTTTCTCGAATGATTTGGGAGTTTGGAAGTAAACGACCGTACAGCTGCTATTTTGTAAAGTGATGCTTCCGGAACTTGTTCTAATCAATACACAGCAAGCATACTTATGTACTTCACATCTAGCTTTTTCTCCACGCGTCTAATTAGTGAATATTTATCTATTAAGAACTATTTTTTTAATTCTATGTCACGTCTATTGCCTCCGTGGCAAAACAAATCGTTTTTATTATTTTGTATATATTTTCTTCGATGTTCTGACTTAAGTATCTTTAGTTTATTTTTGTCACAAACGGTGGTAATTGTTAATAAACATTGGTATTTCCATCACTTCATCGGTATAAATGATTCTTTTTCTTTGTACATTCTGAACTTAATTTATTCATAAGGTTTTCCTATTTGGGTTAAGATTTCATTTTTTTTTTCAGAATTTCTTTTATATAGCATTGATCGTCGATTCATTAAATAATCGATGCAAATGTTGAGTGACCCCATTTACTTTCAGAGTAAGTAAAATGTTCAACAACTATATATATATATATATATATATATATATATATATATATATATATATATATATATATATATATATATATATATGTGTGTGTGTGTGTGTGTGTGTGTGTGTGTGTGTGAATACATTATATCATTATAATGTACTGACACAATCTTTCTATTTTACAATTTTCATGTACATTTTTTTTTAAATTCATGACGTCTAAGAAAATTTTCATTTGGAATTTTGCTTTTTGCTAAGCATTATTGAGAATGCTTCTATTTTATCATTCAATCAGTGGATTGAAAATCAAGAACATACAGTCATTACTGACCAAATAGGGCTATCATATACATAATGATGTCTTGAAATAATGATTGGCTATTTCAATGGTATGTCAACCCGTGTTGGATTATTTAATGCCTATAAGTCAAAAAATCGCGTTCATTGTATTTTCATATTTACATTTTTCTGGGGTTGTTTCTTAGTTTTTTTTTGTTCCATTTTTTTTCAATTGTAGACGGTCTTATCGAATACGAATAAGTTTTAAGCAGATCCCTTTGATCCTTACATGGGACCCTAACTAGTACAATGTCTCCGGCTCCAAGTGGATCTGGGAGTAATAGCAATAAAGAGATACTCCGTATTTTCCAGATCTCCAGAACTAAAGACAGACCATCAGCTGCAGTTTAGTGTCGTTCCGAAGACAACCGTTATGAAGTTTCATGATTATCGTCCTAGATAATGTAAACTCGAGTTGAAATCCTGGATTAGTCTGTTTGCGTTTCACTTCGCACCAATTCCCTTGAGAAAGGCATTAATTCTTCCATTCTCCCCTCCAGCAATGAATAAATAGCGAGGCAGGCTGGGAGTTTTAGCCTGGTTTCGGTAACCAGTCTAAGAAAACTCTTAATTCAACCCAGCTGTATTCCGCTTAAAAATTGATCTTATGAGACATCCTGCCCGTTGCGGAGAGGTTGGATAAATACATACGCAAGATATCCCTTCGAAGAGGGTCTTACTCCTCTGCTGGCGGTACAGTCAGCCTATTCTCAGATACCCCTTAACAGGATGCCTTACCTTCCTGTAACAGCTAGCTTATCCTTAAGTTGAAATGTAACATGCGTTTTAACACCAATATTGCTGTTTAGACGTCCATAACTTAACCAAGTTGACAAATTCAACTTTTAAAATGTGAAATGCTAAATGTTTACACTTAATCCCACAAAATCCTCTTTTCATATGATGTCTGATAATACTTTATCTACAACATCTACCAAACGCAATGACTTTGTCTCCTACTATATATAGTAACATCAACCTTAGAAAGATTATCCACGCATAGAGTATTAAACTTAAATCACCTATCGATAGTGTCTCCAAATAAAAGGACACCTTATCCATTAATAAGTCTTGACAGAAGAGAGAACTCAGCCAACTTTGATAATCCGATTTGCCAGTAAATAAAGTATGAAAGGTAAGTTCAGAAGCCGTTCTCACTAATCTATCTATCTATCTGTCTGTCTCTAAGCATATTCATGTCTACCTATCAATCAATCCATCTCTCCTTCTCCTTCTCTCTCTCTCTTTCTTTCTTTCTTTCTCTCTCTCTCTCTCTCTCTCTCTCTCTCTCTATATATATATATATATATATATATATATATATATATATATAAGGAAGTTTGGTATCTACGTATCGATGTATAACTCCGAAAAGGGAGGTCACTGGGATTTGAAATCTCGCATACACCTTGATATCCTTCAAACTAAAATTGATTTTTACTGATTAAAGGATATAATTAATTAATTAAACCGGAATCAACCGATTTGCGAAACTGGCCGTATATCAGCTCCTGCTGATAATAAAATATTGTTCACTGCCTCCTTTTTGTTACAGCGATATTAGCAGTGAAGTTTAATTTTAGTGATTTCGCAGTCTAGGCCGTTCAGCTCGGAATTTATCGCCTATTTATGGTCAAAACTTAAACAATATTTATATGGTTGGAATGAAAATAAAATAATCTTTCTAAATATGTAATTTGCATGTGTTTTCATCCATTGAATATTTTTTAAAGCTAGTTTTTTAAAAAATGGGCTCCGGATATGCCGATAATACGAAGCATAATTTTTTTCAGACTAAAGCTTAACGAAAAATCAAATTCTTTTTTATCGCATATTTACGGTTCAATCTTTAAAATATTTATATGG
>CM042154.1:37396706-37434206 GCA_023376005.1 Doryteuthis pealeii | reverse complement strand
TCTTTATCTGCTTTATTTCGGGACACCGGAGAGGCTATCAAGCGGCTACAAATAAGGGAAGGAAAATCCTCCGGTTCTACCCCCTCACATTTTCAGAAGGATCGTCGTACCCTTTTCGAAAGTCGGGAAATCCTGCCTCTCGTGGGGATGCTTCGTATTTGATATCCTTCGACCCTCAGACATTGACCGAAGCCCCCGGAAGTCTTCCTCCAGTTTTGCGTGTCTCCTTCAGTAGGGGAGTGAAGACCGTCCTTCTTAACTGCCTGTTAGACACTGGGAGCGGACGATCCTTTGTTGCTAGGAAGGCCCTACTACCCCTGGACATCCCTGATGATTGGGGTCGAGAATATGACCTATCTCTGACCACCTTTCAGGGTCAGTGTAGGGACAGATATAGAGAAGTAACTCTGAGGACTGACTTGGGAACGGGCCAGTGGCAGATGCTGCCTGTCTTGATTCACGAAAACTTGGATCTCTCGTCCAGCATGGAGCATCTGGATGCTCTACTAGATAAATTCGAGGAAATGCGCTATACTCTTGCCGGCCATTTTACCAGAGGATCGAACGAGGTCAAGATACAAGGCATACTTGGGGTGGACAGAGTGGTTCGGAGACTTACGAAGGAAGGCGTATACCAACAATACTTGGAGGTATTTCATCAACAGGAACGAGACGGTACTATTGAGGAGATCAAGGTTCTGCCCGACCAATTTGAAGATTACACCTGGATTCCTCATCGGCCTGTCTTCAAAACGGATCCAACCTCCACCACCAAGATACGCCCAGTTTTCAATCGCAGTTTAAAGGTTGGAGATTCTGTTTCCTTAAACGAGGCTGCATACCCAGGCATTAACTTGACAAGCAGCATGCTGAATCTGTTACTGTCATTCAGGTCAAATAAGCATGTGCTGCTGGCAGACATTAAGAAGGCGTTTCTGATGATCCGTCTCCGGCTGGAGTCGGACAAGAATAGATTCTGCTTCTTTCTCCGGGATGGAGACCAACTACGTTGTTACAGGTACACAACCATTATTTTTGGGTTTGTATCCAGCCCTTTCATCCTGGGTTGCATTCTGAAGTTTCACACTGACAGATTTCCTCTGGATCGTTGTCGATCCATGATGGAGGAACAGTTTTATGTTGACAACCTGGTGATGAGCGATGCTGGCCCGGATGTGCTTACCGAACTGTACTCCACTTGTAGAGTGCGCCTTCAACAAGGTGGATTTGAGCTGCAGGCATGCAACTCTAATTGCGTTTCTCTCAGAGACCAGAAGCAGGTGGGAGAAGGTGTTGGGCTACTGCTATGCGCCCCGTACGGAAGAAATGAGTGTTACCCCTGTGAAGTGTGACCCTTGTGAATCCACCAAAAGACGTATACTAGCGGAAGCAGTCAAGGTATTTGATCCACTGTCCCTATGCCTTCCGGTGACTCTGCGGGGCCGAGTGCTGGTGGCTAAACTTTGGAAGGAGGGGCTGAACTGGGACGAACAGATTCCGGATAGGTTGCTGCCCGTGTGGAAGACTTTGGCGCAGGATCTATCCGGCCTGAGTGATGTCATGTTTGGCAGATGTGTCTTTGAAGGGGGACAAGGAGAGCTGGTTATATTTTGTGATGCCTCTATAGAAGCTTATGGGTTCGCGGCGTACGTTGGTGCAGCATCGACTCCCCAGATTGGTCTTCGCCAAGGCTAAGGTGGCCCCCTTGAAGGCAAAGACGCTTCCCACTTTAGAACTGATGGCCATATTTTTGGCTTTAAAATGCTTACTCACAATTCTAGACGGCTGTAAGGGCTTGATCGCTACAAGGTTGGATGTGGCTACTGATGCGCAGGAGGTGTTGTCGTGGATTCTCTCACAGTCCATGGCAAGTAAGAGCATCTTCGCCAGGAACCGTTTGAAGGATGTACTTCAGATGAAGGACCAGATTTTCGACAGATACGGACTGGAAGTGAACTTCCGTTACATACATACCTCCCAGAATCCGGCAGATCTCATTACCAGAGGCATGTCCTTGAAGAGATTCAAGTCAGTTTTCAACTTCTGGTTCAGCGGACCCTCCTGGATGGAAGGGGGAGGTGCCGCATGGCCAGTACAGAATTTGTTCTGCCTGAATCGCAATTCCCAGCAACTGGCATCAGCATCCATAAATGTTTCCATGGCCCTTGAAGCAAATTGTACTCCTTGTGTTGATTTTGGGCGCTTCTCCGATTTCTCCTTCCTTCTCAGGGTGATGACCCTGGTGTTCCTGTTCATCAATAAACTAAGGGGGCGGTCTGAAGAGGTGGGAAGAAAGGCGATGGTATACGTGATGAAAACCATACAATCACAGTCGTACGGAACGGAACTAAACTTCTTACGAAATCCCGCCAGGAAGTTGATGCCCCCCTTGGTCCGTTCTCTTGATTTGTTTTTAGACCAGGACAGCCTGATCCGTTCCCGAGGCAGGATGGACAGAACTCCCCACCTTGGCTTCGAGGTGAAGAACCCCATCCTGTTGGGCAAGAACCACCTCGTAACCCGGCTTATAATTATGGATTGTCATTCCAGGAGTGCCCATTTGGGAGTGGGATCTACTTTAGCAGAGCTAAGGCGCAGTGGATTCTGGATTCCCCAGGGGAGACAGGCGGTAACCAAGACCTTGGCTTCTTGCCACTTGTGTAGAAGATACAATTCAAGGCCTACCCTTCCCCCTAACTCTGCTAGCCTTCCTGTTTTCCGTGTTGAGTTCACAGAACCTTTTAAGAATACCGGAGTAGACTTCACAGGACATTTTTGGATCAGAAGAGGATCGGCGGAAGAAAAGGTTTACCTCCTACTATTCACTTGTATGGCTATTAGAGCGATACACGTGGAGGTTGTTCCGGATATGAGCATGTTGTCCTTTGTGCAAGCGCTGGTCAGGTTTACCAACCTTTACGGTGTCCCTCAGACCATTTACTCGGATAATGCAAGGACCTTTGTGGGCGGTGGTAAACTGTTCGCCCGGCTTGCACTTTTTCATGAGTACCAGGAAAGATTCGCTATCCAATATCAAGTTGCGCACTATTCCCCTTTTTTCTCCTTGGTATGGAGGTGTATGGGAGAGGTGCATACAAACGGTGAAAACTTGCATGTACAAGACCATTGGCCGAGGAAGAGTGGATTATTTCACACTCTTGACTATCGTTTCTGATATACAGAGAGCTGTGAATAACCGTCCCCTGACCTACTGGGAATTTGCAGACAGGGGACTGGATGCCATAACCCCCAGCATGTTCCTGGGACCCAGCAAGAATACTGGACTGATGTTAAGAATACGACAGGATGACCTGTCGACGTCCGCGCCCCCTGGTCGGAGGAAGTTGGTTGAGGCTATGGAGCTGCGCAATGGATGGCTGGAGGATTTTCGGCGTCTGTGGTATGAAGAATATCTCCTTTGTCTTAGGGAAAGACCCCAAGATTTCTTAATCGGTTAAAGGTAAATGACATAGTTCTCATTAAGAGGCCCCTCAAGCCGAGACCTTTCTGGATTATGGGATCCATACTTGAACTTTTGAAATCCGATAAGGATATTATTAGATCAGCCCGTGTACGACAGAGTGACGGCGCGGTAGTGATACATTCTCTGAAACATCTTTACCCTTTAGAACTTTCCGTTTCTCCAGAAGCCAGCGAATTCGCCGGGGTGACTGCGTCCCCCACTTCTCTCCCCGACGTTTCGAACAGTCTTCTGGAGGGGGAGGCGGCGGGACTTTGGTTGTGCCCGATCTGTAATTCCCCTCAAGGAGATGAAAACATGATTGCCTGTGACCACTGGGACGAGTGGTTTCATTTCCGATGTGCGGGAGTGAAGAAAGTCCCTCCAAAAAGACAGAAGTGGTATTGCTCAGAATGCGCCCCACGAAAACGACGACGAGGCAGGCTAGTCTGCTTCCCGGTTAGAATACTCCAAGGTTCTTTCTAGCCCAAATAGTGGTACTCGTCGAAGTATCACTAGGAAGAATCTATTTTTTTCCATTGCTTTTTTTCTTTTTTTTCCTTTCTGTCCCTGGGAGTGTGTGGAAAAAATATTGAGGGGGGTCCTCTACTCACGTGGATGGCGTCGGCTGGAGTGGCGGTGTCCATTACGAAGTACCGAAGGCGAGATCGGCGCCTGACGGAGATTTATACCCTACTACCGGATGGGAGCGGGTATTTCTCACAGTATAAATAAACGTCAACCAGATAGAGCCAAGGGGTCGCGAAACAGGCATTGTTTCGCAAGAACCGGATAACTGACCACGGATTCCATGCCCTTGTCTCTTTTTCTTTTCCTTACCCTTTCATGGTCGAAACATTTATGTATTTTGAGAGACATCCAAGGAGAATGAGATTAAAGCACGAGTAGGTGTGTGTATGTGCGATTTTATTTATGTATTTACATATATTTATTCATATGTGAATCTTCTTTAGTTAGAGGAAATAATAACGAAGTTTTAAGAGGACTCAGCATTTTTTTTCTGTTATCGACTTAACTCTGTTGGAAAAGCGCTAACAGAAAACACAGAATATCAAAACTGTCTCTCTTTGTTTCGACATGCTTATACTGAATAATTTCATTATCCATACAAACCCGCATACACAATATATACATTTTTAATAGATTTAACATACCCAATGTCAGCATTTTTGACTGAAGGAATTTCTATTATTTCTATTATTTCTATTATTTCTATTATTTCTATTATTTCTATTTCTATTATTTTCTAGATATCCTGTTGTATTATTCTTTGCTGCAATTTTTGATCTTGCGGCATTTTGTTGATTTCCATTTATATATTGAATTGTTACATACCTACGACACAACTCGAAGTATTATTCGAGGGTGGCAGTATAAACCTGTTTTTGGCCTTTGGGTATAATGTTTTTATCTTTCCCCTTTCTACCTCCACCATTCTACTTCCGTTTCTCCAAAGTTACAGAGAAATATTTTGCATCTCTGGTACTTATTCCTTTTCCCCTTTATTCTTACCCGCTGTTCATGTGTGAAAATTGCATTTTTCATCCCCTCAAGAAGATTGCATGAAACTTGTAATTCAACTGCCAAGGACTGGAGTAACTGAACCTCGTTTATTTTATGCCTTTTTCTTGGCTGGTATTAACTACTTTCTTTCAATTATTTTTAAAATACGTGTTTTTAAAATTAACGTTCACATTGATATACATATATACACACATATATATATACATATATGAGGAAAAAGGATTGGAATGAATCCGACAGAATGTGGTAGAGATATGAGGAACACATGAACAAAACTCATAAAGCGATTGGTGATGCCGAGCTCAATGCTCTAGCGAAATATATTTTACATACGTTTGTCTGAGTTTTGTTCTTGTGTTCCTCATATCTCTACAATATATATATATATATATATATATATATATATATATATATATATATATATATATATATATATATCATAGCACTTTATGATATATATGTATATATGTATATATTATAAAGTGCTTACAGCACGGATTCCCAGGATTCTTCATCACCACATATCCTTATTAGTCATCGCTTTTTGTAAATCCTCAGCATCAAGTGTCCGTCTATAGTTGTTGTATATAGAGTTTTGGTGAGTCAGCCAACACTTTTATGTCCATGTGTAGATGTCCACAGGAGAACGTCACATGAGTTTTCCTTACATCTTCAGCATGTCTTGTTTATCTTACTTGGATAGTGTGTATGATCGAAACCGTGTGACTGTACAGCTGCTTCCTTGTGGGGTGCTGCTTCCAGGAATTGTTTGAAACAGCACGCAGCATTCTTGTATAGATCCCATCTAGCTTTCCTCCAATCATTTTGATAAAATCCAAGTGATGCAGTTATACAGTAGTACTGATACGATTACAGCTCATAATAATTCCCAGCGGAATTGAGAGAGAAATCCGGGCTTCCATATTATGCTAAATGTGCTCGTAGAACACCGAGAAATAAACACAACAACCCTTGCTATATACATTTGTTTCACATCATTCTTTTTGTGTATCTGGCCAATCTAGCTCACAGAACATCCAAGTAAGACAAACAAGACATGCTGGACACGACTGATGAACTGGCAATGTCCTTTCATTGACTCAAACACATGGATATGCCGACTGGTAATAACTTATATTAATCATCTCTTGGCAGACACTGGATGCCATCTAGAAGACTGCTAGAAGCGATGACTGATAAGGACAGATGCTGAGTGTGTGTGTGAGAGAGAGAAAGAGAGGGTGTAGGAGGGGGAACTTGTGAGAAAGGGGTAAGTAATGGTGTTGAGACGAAGAAAGATTTAGGAATCTATATTTATGAATGTAATTTTCTATGTATAAAGGTATGTGTGTGTGTGTGTGTGTGTGTGTGTGTGTGTGTGTGTGTGTGTGTGTGTGTGTGTGTTCATTACAGAATGAGCAAGTGAGAATACACAGAACTGTAAAGAGAGATTTTATTTTTAAATTGTACTGACTATGTTATAATTGAATAAGGAATGAAAAACAAATCGCTATAGGGTATGAAATTTCAATTCATATTTTCACATCCTGCTCAAATATCGATGTCTCTAAAGTGTCGTATAATTCATTTTATTTTATTTTTTAATCTAATAGTTTATAGGAAATAATTTGCTTACATGACATCATTTTCTTTGCTAAAGTGAAAAAAAAAACTTTCCGAATTTTGCTGTTTCTTTTCTGTTTATAGCTATTCTTGTGTTCAACGGTTTACGAGGGTTCATGTTGTGTTTTTGTAAACATTCTAGATTATAAATAAAGTAACTCACCGTTATATACTTCATTTGTGTATTTTTTGAAAACTCTCGGCCACCATCCAGGATTCAGAACTTATTTTAGAATTCCTTGTTCAGGTCACCTAATTTTCGCTGACTTTTCTTTGGCTTCCATTCAGCGTGAAAATCTGTGGTCAGAAGAGAGAGATAAGAATATTGGAGTTGGCATTAGAAAAAAAGTTTGTTTTGTTGATATTGAATAGCCTAGCATAGAAAACATACATCGCAGAATAATAGAATACGATATCTTAACATGTTTATACAATCTAGACAAAATATCTGCACGTAGGAAATATATGGAAGATTAAAATAATCTCTGATAAGAACAAATGGTTATCATAAAATGTGAACAAGCTGATTTGTTTTGAAATTTAGTCAAAACCTAATCTATATAAAAGCCCAGTCAGTAGGGAATTAGAATACACTGACTGTATTCCCCTGCAAAGGAGTAAGACACCTCTAAGTATGGGTCTCCTCTAAGTAGAGATCTCAGGTTTTAGTGTTATGGGGAGGCTATAGATTTTTGGGATGGTAGAGTTCACCTTACCTCTAATAATACCTACTGCATATTTATAGAGGAGTCTTTGGTTAACACTTAAAGTAACTTTATTCTCAATTTTAAAAGAAGAATCCAGAGGATTACCAACAACTGAAAATGATAATTATTTCTACATAATCATAAAATCATGATAATCATTCTACATAATCATAAATCATGATAATAGTTCTACATAATCATAAATCATGATAATAATTTCTACATAATCATAAATCATGATAATAATTTCTACATAATCATAAATCATGATTATCATTTCTACATAATCATAAATCATGATTATCATTCTACATAATCATAAATCATGATAATTTTTACATAATCATAAATCATGATAATCATTTCTACATAATCATAAATCATGATAATAATTTCTACATAATCATAAATCATGATAATAATTTCTACATAATCATAAATCATGATAATAATTTCTACATAATCATAAATCATGATAATCATGATAATCATTCATCTACATAATCATAAATCATGATAATCGTTTCTACATAATCATAAATCCTGATAATCATTTCTACATAATTCACCGAGTGGACCATTTAATGATATAGGGCTTTTTGCGCTACTGTCAACATGTCTAAAACGAACTCTAAATGGAAGTTCATTTCGGTGCAAGGAGCAATAAATAGTGTTATGATTTCTGCATTTTTTCGAAAAATCGGGGGCTCTTATGGTGCAGATGGAACGAAAATGTTCTCACATCTTTGCAGCAAGTTGAAATTACAGTGCGTTTTCCTGGCATTTTTATCAAAATATCTGAAAAGAAAATATGTGTATTATCAGAAATGACACGAATATTTTCCCAAATAATGTTAGAAAAATATCATCAATTTAATCTAATGTAATCTTACTTACCTAAAAGTGGAGAAAAATGAAAAAATTAACTTTGAAAATAAAAAAATTACAATCATTATTAAATAGTTAAGTCTATTTTGATAAAAAATACAATAGATATTATTATTTCTTTTGTGCTAGTAAATGAAGCATATAGTAAAACAAGCCGAGATAAACAAACTTATAATAAACGATAATTACTACCGGTATATACCTAGGAAATAACAGGAAATTATAAGGCGGCATTCGTGAGTAGTCATTTGAATTTTGGATTAAATATCTTAGTATGTTTTATTCATTGTTTTTTGTTTTTTTGTTTTTTGTTTTTTTGTCTTTTTTTAAAAATGTATTTAATTCATTAAGAACAAAATTGATGCAACAATTAAAAGAATCCATTATTAAATTAATAATTTTCTTCTTTACTTTTCGGTTTTAATTCAACCTTCACATGTTTCCAATGACACCGATATAATAACGAAAATCATAATTGATTTTGTCTTTTTGCATTTCCTCAAAAAACTACTAAGTTTTGAAGAAAATTCTTCTGTGTGGTGATTTTCAATCTTAATTTGTAACTTTCTCGGGGTCGTGCTCTTTACACTTCCGAAATTAATCTGTCCTAATATTGGCAGAACTCTAATGAAAGAAAATGTTTTCATACTGAAAAGGCAATAAGCAGCCGATATCCCACAGAGAATGATGTTACATAGATGGTCTAGCGCTTCTTGCAAATATGCATGCTCAAGGTGAATCTCTGCTGCATAGCATGAAGCAGTCGGAAAGGGCTATTGTTTTTTAAGAGTTAACATTCACAAAGTTTGAATTATTGTTTCTTTATCATTTATGGAAAATTTATGTGATTAGAATATGAGGCCCAGTAAAATATGGTTGGGATTTCAATCGCTAAAATGACGATAGCGCTAAATTATTTCTGATTTCAAGAAACATAATCTTGTTTAAAGTAGAATTTTTTTACTCAAACGGAGACGAAAGTGGCCAAAAACTTGTTTCATTCTCAATATTTAATATGAAAAATGAATGCCGAAAAGAGGCATTTGCACATTTGTGCCGTTCCAAGAGCATAGGTTAATCTAGCGATAAACACGATCCGTTCATCATTTCACTTTTACATCATCATTTAGAATTTAGCATGAGTGTTTCTGACACTCATTGAAAACATTTCTTCAACTTCGGTTTGTTTTATATCTCAGTGATAGGCAAACTTTTTTCGATTAAAAAAAATAGACTAAAAAACTAACAAAAACAAAGAAAACACAAAAACCAAAAGAGAAACGAAGGAAATTCGATAACAAAACAAATTGACAGAGTGAGTTTTGCCAGACCTTTTCAGAGACTGATGTTCTGTTTTGATGTAGATGAGTGGGCGCCTTCACTAAGATTTCCGTTTGCCAAGAACAACGATAACTTTTGACTCTGTCCTTTTTCTTGTTCATATCTTCCTGTTTTTTTTATCCAGTTTATTTCATTTTTAAGACCTCATCAATTACTTTCTTTTGCTCCATATAATTCCTTTTTTCATTCACCTTTTCTCTATTTCATCAAAACATTCAAATGTAAAAAAAAAAATTTGCAAAAACAAGTTGAGTGGTCATCACATCTACAGACACAGATTCTTTATATTTGATCGGGTATGAGGGATGAAGCTCTATGCTATCCACTATTGAACTAAAAATGCAAAAGAGAAGTAAAAATGAAATACCTTTTTAGAGCTATCACAGAATTGAACATTTTGTCATTTTTTTACCATTAAGAATTATATATGATATCGCTGGTGGTGTAATAATCATATTAGTAGGAAATGGATACGTCGACTTGAGTTCAAATCTGGGACAAGACTGCATTTGACATAATGCTAACACCCTTGGGAAATGTAGTTATTTACTCTACGCGTTTGCTAGGTGTAGAATGTGGCGCAAGTTCACAAGTATTGGGTATCCAGCGAGGATCGATCTCGCTTCTATGGAATTACCAACCATTGAAAAGGGTATGGCTCAAACTATTTTCCTTCCGATTGACTGGACTTTTTAACCTTGCTCTGGTGACCGCTCTAGGAGAAAGACAATTCTAAATTCAAACCAGTTCAATACCGCTAAAAAATTACCTTGTGTCGCACCCTTTTCGTGCGGAGGTGTTAAGTAACTACATATGAGTGTCAAGCAAAATTGACTTTTTTCATTGAATAAGTAGTTTGCAATAGGTGACACTGTTTACCGTTGCCCCTTTTTCAAGAAAATAAACAGTGATGCAAACTCATCTCAGAAGACTACCAACACCACCTTCTCTACTGACCGCTGTACCTGGAATTTTTTTTATTTACCATAGAGTTAATATATTTCAACTCCGTGGAATATCTTTTTTGCCTGAGGCTCGTAGTGGCAAACACATGTTTCGCCCATTTGTAAACGTACTTTTACTAAAACATAATTCTCTGAACACATCACACATTCTTCAGTAAATTCCACATCGATTGTATTTATTAGCCACCAAACACTTGGTGATATTTGTTCAAGCATTGGGGCACTCTGATTTGTCACCATTTTGAATAACCTGAAAACAAATATTTTTGTTTGATTAAAATAATTTGTGCTATAAACCAATTCAAAATAATGCGGAGTTTCCCCGAATGTACCCTATATTACTAAACTATGATTTGATGGATAGGATTTTTAATTTATTTCAAAAAAATATTCTAAATAATTATTAGAAGAGAAAAGGAATTTCGGTGTAAAAACTATTCGAAGAAATATCTTTCTTTTAATTCTTTGTGGCGAAATTGAAGGGCAGAGTTGTGGACGAGCGGATTCCCAGCCTCCACAAACAAAGCGCGTTAGGATATGTTTGGCCTGTGCGAAGGGGGGGGGGCGAGTGGCCACGGATGTTTGAACTCGCTACCTCCTCGTAGCTGAAATGCTGTTAGCAGAAACCCGGATGAGGTATGTCGGAAATTGCATAAGGGTAGCCGAACGAGCATAAATAAAACGGACAGGGAGTGAAGAAGAAAGCAAGTGTTTGGACGACAAGTGAAATCTGACGACCGCTATTTGGAATGTCAGGAAGTGAGAGTAACGTGCTCAATTGGTAGAGGCTGTGCTGACGGCGAAAGGAATTTAAATTTCGTTTGCTGGAGAGACTTGCAAAAGATTAATATTATCTTAAATCTTTTGACCATTCAAAATATTCTTTAAGTCTGTTTTTGGTTTTTGGTTTTGATTTTTTAAAGGTTCAGATTGATGGTACAGCTTCAGTAAAAATGAAAGACAATAACCGTACGTTAAGGACATTTGTCATATGAAAATTATCAACGAAGATAATTTCTATATATTTTGTTCAGAAAGAAACTGTATTTATTTACTGGTTTTATTATCCTTTTTGGACATCTCCCTGTTTTACTCACATTAGCCTTAGAATAAAAAGAAAAAAAGAGTTTTTGGACAGAATATCTACAATATCTAAATACAGATGAAATTTTCCTAAACATTTCATCGATTATTTCTCAAAAATGCCCAATTAAATTCTTTTTCTTATTATCATTTCTGAAATCATCCGATTTTTTACACTGCCGTTATTTTTTTTTTATCTGATTAGGCATTTTTCCCCAAAAATATATTGCTTAATTAGCAATGGATTTAATTGAATTAGTTTATTTAATCTGCCATGACAGTAAATTTACAATTCGAAAAGAAATACAACAAATTCCATTGATTATTTTGAAAGTTTCCATTAGATCTTATTGTAAAATGATTAAGTATCTCAAGCAATTATTTTAGTAGTTTATAATTCATGATTTAAGTTTTCAGATTCAGATAAAGAAAAGAAAAAGAAAAAGAATTTTAGAGAAGTACTTTTAGAAAAAAATTTTTGGAATGTAATATTTTTTGGAATGTAAACAATCTGAGTGTCAACTGATTGTTTACCAAATGATGGCAAATTCCGATGGAAGTACCTATGTCACTAATAATCAGCTGATATTTTGGGAAATGCTGACGTGAGCCAAACTGATTAAGGTGAGTTGATGAATAATTAAAATGTTTAGAATATTATAAAAAGAAATATTGGAAGAAGTTTCAGACCGGAAACAGACACGAGTGGCGAGACGATAATGCAGGATTCCACCGGACATCAGATGCATACGGAATCCTGGGAAGAGTTGATAGCCAAAATTCGTCAGCTTGTTCTCCTGTCCCACGTTCTTTCTTTCTGATTTGACGGTTGTGTGAGTAAACAACGCATTCCTCTCTTAATTTCTCTTTACTTCATGGAATACTGCTAGACGAATTTGCCACGGCGAAATAAAATTTAGGACTTATCCCTCTACAGAGAAAAAAGGGATTGTCGTGAGTATGATAATAAATTGCATTTGATGGTGAGGCTCCAGTTCATAGAATTACAAGAGTGTGAAGTATCTCCATTTCAATTACTCCGAGGCCCACTCTCACCCGGAATAGTAGTACCTGTTAGGGTCCCATCTATGGGTCAAATAAATGTGTTTAAAGATTATTCATATTCGATATAACTGTTTAAAAACGCCTTGAAAACAATTACACAACAAATGTAAATATGAATATATATATACGATGTGTGTGATTCACCGGACATAAAATAACCCTAGATTGGTTGACATACTGTTCAAATTAATCAGTCAATCGATAATTTCGCCTCAGAAAATAATGCATAATTTTCATTTTATCCAGAAAACACATTCCTTATATTTCTTCTTCATTCAACTCACAACACTACCTAGTGACAATCTGACACACTATTGGCTAAAGTTATTTATTAATAATGGCATCTAGAATTTTTCACTCCTGACCCATCCAAAATAAATTCCATAAACATGATAGATATGATGATGATTAATTTCATAGTAATATAAAATCTTTGATTTAAAATGGATCTCAACTGAAATTTATGATAGATAAGTTATAAGACCGAATATGTTTTTCACTTGAGAAGAAGAACATAGGACTAAATAAAGAAAATTCATAACTATATATAATTAGTTTTCATAAGAATTATTTTCAGTTGCCGTCGGTTATAGAAAAATGAATACATCTCAGTTTGTTCATCTGGCACCATTAATCTTCGAAGTCTTGGGGGAAGAATCAATTGGTAACATTGAACTCAAATGTAATGGTGAAGTCAAAAATTCCCTATATCAGTCCACTATAAATACTAAATAATCTACACCATAACTGGACCACAGTTAAGTTATATTGAATAGAGCTAAGTAAAGCAATTATGGTGTTGATATTTTATTACAAATTGTGACACAAAACAAAATTAAACATTTGAAATTGATAAGCTAGGTAGCACTTTCCGTTGTATTTTGTTCATTTGTAGGTGAGCAAATACATTTTGAGTTTTTCATACCGACGTAAGCTGATAGTCTTCCACTGGAGTCTGAGTGACAAGCTTCCTCAGGTCTCCAGGACTCTTCTGAGTATTGTAGCCGATTTTAACAATATCGTTGTCTGGATGGTCTCAATTTTTCATCTGATTTCCGATTCCTTTAGTTTATTTTCTAAACTTTTAGGGACCGTACCAAGTGAACCAACTACAATTGGTATCACTTTCACCTACATATTCCACAGTTTTTCAATTCTCTAACAAGTTCCAGGAATTTGTCTAACTTTTTGTTTTCTTTCATCTTCACCCTGTGATCTGCTGGACCTGCAAAATCTACAAGTTCTATTTTTCTTGTTAATACTAGGTATGGTTATCTGACTGGGATAAGATGAACCGTCTTTATTTCTGTCCCAGAGGATGTTATGTGTTTCATTCTCAAGAACAGATTATGGTTTATACATATACCATTTTGTTTTTTGGTAAAAATTGAGTCTTTTGCACAATTTCCAGTGGATCGGCTTTCCACCCAGCCCGTGCCTAGCCTTGTGTTCTCATTGTGCTAGTTTGCTCTATTTGCTTAATACATGGTTGATAGTTTCATCTCTATTCACGACCACCTACATTTGCTGTCCTATTGTGTCTTATCTGTTTTTGTTTTGATATAATCTGTTCTTATGGAATTGTTTTGTATCGCAATAATGAGTGATTCGGTTTATCTTTTGAATTTTCCTTGTCTTAACCATGCCCATGTCTTTTCCTGAGCAATCTTCCCAATTTGTCGCTTGAAGTATCCCTATAATTGTTTTTCATCCCATTTCTGTTTTCTTGTTTTTGTTGTCCATATGTTGCAGCTGCTGTTGTTGGCTGCCATAATTAATAGTTCCTTGTTCTTTTTGTGTATTCTTGGAACAAATGCCTCTTTGATTTTTACTTTTGCCAGAGATTGCTGTTAATTGTAATTACCAGTTTTCCATAGCTTTTTTGATGGAATTTACAACCTTGTCGGTTATTTTGTACATTTTAAGCATTCTATAATACAAATTCGTGGGACCAGGTGATCGGCTTTCTTGTAGTCGATCCACGTCATTGCGAGGTTTTTGCATCTAGCTTTAAGCTCTTTATGGATCTGTTGTTTAATATAAAGTAAGTCATGTGTTCTTATTCTTTCCCTGTGAGATCCTTTCTATTCTTCTGGAATTATTATAGGAAGAGTAAAAGACAAAAAATAGAAGAAAAAGGAAGACAATTGGAGAAGAAATGGAAAAGAAGAAAGAGAAAAAGAGAAGAAAAGAAAAAAAAGTAAGGAAAAGGATGAACATGTCATCTAAACACAACTCAACAGATCAATTTCTTTTCGTTTTTTAATCGCTGTTGGCTGACACTTGATGACATTTTTCAACACACCTAAATGCATTTTGAAACATTAATATCAAAACAATATTCTTGCTTGAAGTTTTTTTTCAAACTTCTTTCCAATATTGTTTAACGTTCAGCCTTGGCTATTAAGGCTTTTAATTTTTTTTAAAATTACATAAGTACATCTTAACAGATGAAAGACGTGAGAAAAAAACGTTTTCTAACTTTTCCTTTTGCATTTCCCTGTCTCTTTTACTGGATTTACACAAGTTTTAAAAAAATTGCATTTAAAAGGCGGATGCATTTTAACAGTCATAAGTGAAAATGGATGCGCTTTAAATGAAATTTCCAAGTTTTGTACACAGAGAAGTTTTAATTATATTGAAAGTTATTTTAATGACTTAGAAGGAAAAGTTAGGAAACGTATAAATGTTTTCTGTTTTCTTTTAAAATCCATTGCTATTCTTTTGGTTCCCTTGCAGAATTTAGTATATATATATATATATATATATATATATATATATATATGTGTGTGTGTGTGTGTGTGTGTACATATATATATATATATATATATATATATATATATATATGTGTGTGTGTGTGTGTGTTTTGTGTGTGTTTATGTGTATGTGTGTGCGCGTGCAATTTTTTCTTCCATACCTCCAACTTTCCTCACACAACTTCCGTCTCCTCTACAGTACAAATATGTTTTGCATCGCGTGAGGAAATGTAGAGATGTTACCCTATTATTTAATTGGGACTCGACTAAATATCCTCCTTACCTCCAAGCAACCAAAGAGGCCAAGAAATTATTAATGTCAATTATTATTAATTTTTCGAATTGATTATATTCCTTATATATTATGGATTATTTGGATTATTCGGACAAGTGTCCCCATCCTTATTGTTATATACACAACATGTGTCCTCAGGCCTTCTTCATGAATTTTTTGTCGAACTTGGGAACCTTCTCGATCTTGGAAAACTTCTCTTCGAACTCGGGAACCTTCTTGACGTAATCGGGAGCTTCGAAACTAACCCGTTATTCAATCCACGACTGTTCTCATTCCGTTAACCATGAATGGGTACAAGTGTTAAGCTGTGTTAATAATTATTCTCTATTACTGTCGGGTTTGACCAGCATTAAACCTGCAGCCTAAAAATAACTGTCTCTTAGAACTGTATTATCTCAACGCCTATATCCACAACACCAATTGGACACATGGCGTGGGGGGACTTAGTCGTGGAACATGAAAGTGACGGTAATATCTATTGTAGTTGGAGCACTTGGAACGGTTCTCAAATAGATGAGGAAAATACTGCAAAGAGATATTGGTTACAGCAGCCAGTAACAGCAATCAATAATAAGAGGAAAATGAAAAAATCTAGAAAATAAGAACGGAATGGAAAACAACTATGTGGCTACTTTAAGCAACAAACTCAGGAAAGTACACATGAGATATACTCGTGTATATTATTACGGAGAGGAAATCTAACGGAGAAACCAAACAATAGCAGCACAAAAATGTCATAACTAATTAGGTTATAGTAAAAATTGATTATACCCAGGAAATGTGTAGCCTAGATAGAGATGAAAATAGTTAATTACATTAAAAGAGAATGCAGCTAATTAACACTAAAGGAATACAAGAAAAGGCATGACTATGTCGGGGAGTTAATCCAGTGGGAATTGTACAAAAATATGAAATTTCCTATATTAAAAAATGATATATTCACAAACCAGAATATGTCATTGAAAGGGAAACACATAAAATTATCTGGGACTTTGAAGGACAAGAAGCATTTTTACAAATCAAAATAATTTTTTTTATTTCAGAATATTTTTCCATAAATGTGAGTTTGGAATTAATTAATAGGAAAAATATCTATTTACGCCAAAATATTTGTTTCGACGCTATTCAAGATGGCGCAAATCAAAGCTTGAACAGAGGTCTGTTATCAAATCTTTGGTTGCGGAGAAGTGCAAACCATGTTAAATTTATAGAATGATGTGTGAAGTATACCAAAAAGCACGTTTTAGTAAAAAAATTACATATAAATACTCTAAACGTTTTTGCCACTATGAGCCTGTGCTACAAACATGGTATTTATACTTATTTGATACGGGTGAGTTTAACCTTTGAAATTTTTATTTTATTTTTAATTTCATTTTTATAGGAAAAGAAAGCTCTCATCAAAAGAGGAATCTCGAACATTAGCAAAATATCAGCAGGAATCCATGTTGCTGACTTAACTAATAGTACATTTATATGATTAAATTTCAAAAGAAAAACAGATAATTTTTCTTACTAAAATAATTGTACGCCCTGGCGGTGGGCTTAGAATATACAAATTATATCCCCTTAGTCCAATATAGGTGCCCTGAATCTGCCGCTAAACTGAATCTGAGAGAGTTCAGGGGCGGGGAAGAACCTCTTCATTGCCTTTATTCCCATGTCTACGCTGCCCAGAGTGGTAATACCTGTTATGGTTATCTCGATAGGTTAAATCGATCTGTTTAAAAATATTCGTATTTAATAAGACCGCGGGCAAAAAAATTAATACAAAACTACACAAAAAATGTAGCTGTTAACGTACAATTAACCCTAACATCTAGGTATAAAATACATCCAGACAGATTGACATGCCATTAAATTCAATAAGAAAGTAACTGTTCCCATGTTATAAATATATCCCAACTAAATTTAGAGATAGTTATTCAAGCTGGGGATGTCAAATATAAACAAAATATCCTTGTTTAGTAAGGAATAATCCACCCAAATACCAAAAATGATTAAAGCAATAAAACACTTTTGTATCATACAAATTTGAATACATTTCTATAAGCCCTGTTAATGGGACAAAATATACGTGGACTGTATCCCCAGCAAATAGGTAAGATCTTTCCCAAAATGAGGGTGTACTAGGTATGACACTGAACTGCATCTGATGATGAGGTTCTAGTTCTGAAGATCTGGGGAGTATGGAGTACCCATCATTATCATTACTCCTGGGTCCACCCAGACCCAGAGTTGTTGTACCTGTTAGGGTCCCATCTATGGTCTAAATGGATTTATTTGCATATTATTTGTATTAGATAGAAGTACCTAATATGATACAACCATGTTCAAAAACTCAATACATTTAGGTGTAGTTTCTTAACACATAAATGTGAATATAAACGTAATCTCTGGGCATGAAATAATCCCAAATAAGTGTTGACGTGCCGTTGAAATCAAATCCATCAATCAATCTACAAAACTTCATAAAATGTTTAAGAGAACAAGTATAATTTCATGACATAATATAAATATATATTTAAATATATATTAAAATTGCTAAATTTCTTATTTCAAACTTACGCATTATTTTTTCCACTAAAACGTATATGCGCGTTTAGCGTAACATCTATCTTTACAGGAAATGGGGTCAATGAGTTCAAATCTTAGACGAGGTTGTATTGATTTTATTGATTGCTTTTAAGGGCATTTCAACCCGTTCGGAGTCATGTTATTTTGTTCAGCTAAAGGAATTGCGTTCAGTGTACGTTCATGATTACATTTTTGTATGTTTTTTTCTTTAGTGTTTTTTTTTTTTGTTTTTTTTTTTTGTTTTGTTTTTTTTTTTTTTTTGCACACGACCTAAGCAAATAAAAATAATATTTAAGCCGACCTATCTGACCCATAGATGGAACTCTAACAGGTACGACCCGTCAGTATGAAAGTGGACCTAGGAATCATAGCAATGAAGAGGTACTTCACGCTTTACTGATCTCTTTAGCAGAGACCCGCTATCAGATGCAGTTTAGTGTCATACCAAGGAGACGTTTTACTTTCTGAAATTGATAAAATAAGCTCAGCCAACTGGACCTTGTTAACGTTTCCTTTCATGCTAACACAATTGGGAAAGGAAATAATCTTCTATTCTCAACCCTATGACTAAATAGTAGGGCAGCGTCGGCTCGTTATCTCTGGAAAAGCAAAGGAGAAAGAAACTCTGAATTCACACCACTAATACGACGCTTACTTATCCATTCGTGAAGGTGTTGGGTAAATACATACAATACAATGGCTCCTTTTCTATTTTTCATATTCTTCATATTAAAGGGATCAACTCTTGTTCATCTGATATATGTAAAATCAATTTTATTCTCTTGATAATCTTATGTAAATATACATGGCATATCGAGTACTATCCACGATTTTCAATTTGTTCTTCCCTACATTTATTTGCTGTTAAGCAAAACATAATTTATGTTTGGTTTTAATAAAAGCATAGAAACCAAATCGCTATCACAAAAAGCGTTGCTAAGCCACGAATCCTCATTCTGGACATCTACTTGTGGGGGGATATTGATTTGTAGCTATAAAAGCACAGCTGGAACAAGATTAGCCGAATAAATAAATAAATGATGGTTTTGTCACTCATATCTCAAGTAGTCTACGAATGACACCTTCCTTATACTCCTGCTGGTCAAACAACATTTATTTCCTTTGTAGTCAAGTGTTGAGATTGAAAGCCGAAGACTGAAAACCACTATTTTGGGTACAATCAGCAGGGCTTTAGTTATTTTCAAAGACTGTAATCGTAATTTTTACTTTGACATTTCTAATTGGCCAGGATCAGGAATTGGGAGATATGTTTTGCATTGCATAAAAGTGTCTCTTTTAATCACATCCATCCTGGCTTTTGCATTGTTAAAACAGGATTCGACTGTTCATTTACTGCTGTAAATTGAATTCCATAGTCACTCGATCATTGCCGATGAATTTGTCGGGTTCAAGCCAATTATGCTGACTGGTACCAGGAACAAACTCATGTCGCATTTAAAAAGGAAAATCAACAAATAAGCACATTATTATTATTATTATTAGTATTATTATTATTATTATTATTATTGTTGTTGTTGTTGTTGTTGTTGTTGTTGTTGCTGCTGCTGCTGCTACTCTTTTTTCTTTTTTTTTTTTTTTTAGTTTGCTTCGAATTTTATTTTCCTCTTTTTTCGGTTGTCTCATTTTGATTTTACTTTCCCTTCGGCGAGTGTTTCTCTGAAAGGGTTAATTCGTACAACATAATCCCGTAAATTATATTTTAGAGTGCTACGAGATAATATGTCGCATAAGAAAATGTACACTAAGTTACATTTGAACGTGAGGATATTTTATGCCCACAGCTTAAGGAATTGTGGTAATTGTACGTTTATATTTAATTTTATTGTTTGATTATTTCTTAAGAGACATTTTGCACGCAAAAGATTTTAAACAAATCTAAATGAGTCATACATGAGACCTTAACATATACTACAACTCCGAGTCAGAGTGGACCTGGAAGTAATGGCAATTAAGAGGTACTTCGCATTTGCTAGTTCTCGAAAACTTGATCCCCACTAGCAGATGCAGTTTAATGTCATAATACCCTTTTTTAGGAGAGTTTTTACGCTCTACATGGATACAGTCAGCGTATTCTAAGCTGACAGGGCATTTGATTATGTTTTGGTGATTGTTTCAAGTTTCTCACTAGGAAAACTAAAACAGAAATAATAGTTTCATGAAAATATGGTTTTTAATTTGTTAATACGAAAACATACAAAAAAAGATTTGAATTAGATTCAAGACTTTCAACCGAGACATAGAAACAAATAACTTATGATGCTCAAGGCGATTTTAGCGATTTCTTAGCCTTCACTTTTTAATGTCAGTCAGAAGCCCAACAATAAAGGCCGACCTTTGATGAAAGATACAAAGTAATTAAGTCAGAAGATATAGAAAAATAAAAATAAAAATAAAACGTTCATATACTTCTTTTCGGCATCTAGACAGGAATGACTATCAACGTCTTTTGGGAGTAAGTGCCAGCAAGACCTTCCTCTAATATCCCATTATTTGGTACTGTGTAAAGGATGTTTTCCTATATGGCGTGTAACGAACGAGGAAAAAAAGGAGAGGAAGAGAATGGAAACAATTCCATTACGACACGGTAGAAAATAGAAAGAAAAAAAACGTTAGCGTTAAAGGAGAGAAAAAAGACAGGGGGGGGAGGGAATATGAACACAACATGGAAAAAAGAAACGCAAGAAGAATAAAAGCGTGACGGAAAACAAAAACAAATACACTCAACACAAAGCATAAGAAATGGGACCCCCACCCCAAACATTAAAAAAATATTGTGTAAGTTTTAAAAAGATATGCCGAAAATGAAAATAAACCAGCTAATTTTTGAAATGACGTAACGGCAATACATTTAAACTTTTTTCCAGTATGCAGATATTTTGTGGTTTAATTTGCATATATTTTTTATATTTGTACAGACAATATGTATTCTGCATTGGATAGATCTTCTTAGAAATAAAGAAATATATGTTAAAAATATCTTACGTAGAATTTGTTAGGTTGATTTATTGATTGATTGATTTTAACAAAATGTCAACACGTTTCGTGTTATTGTATTCCTAGGGTTTAGGGAATTGCGTTAATTGTACATTTATATTTACACTTACATTTTTGTAAAGTTGTCCATTAAAAGTATTATTTTGTTTTAACGATATGTCAAAACCTTCTCTGATTGTTTTGATTGATTGATTTTACGGCATATCAACCTATAAGGATTTTTTTATGCCTATTTCTCCGGAGATTATTTGCACACGATCCTAACGAATACGAACATTTTTAAACACTTCTTTTTTACTCATAAATGAGACCCTAACAGGTACTACCACTTGGTCTTCTTTATTAAATGAGATGGACCATATGACCTTTTTGCTTTGCTAAGTCATAAGTACATTTTTTTATTTACACCGTCAACATCCGGTTGTTTGGTAACATATGATTTTTAGAGTTTTTCTTTTAATTATAAAACTAACCACTAGCCCTAACCCCTAACCCTAACCCCTAACTTTAACCCTAACCCTAGCCCCTAACAAACAACCGGATGTTGACGGTGTAAATGAAAAAATGTACTTATGAATCAGCAAAGCAAAAGGGGTGCCTAAAGGTCATATGGTCCAATGAGATTGTCAGCTCCGCCTTAGATATGTTAGTTTCTAAGCTGTCTCCGTATTTCTCAAGTCTATCTATAATAGTTTTTATCGTATTTTGCGTCGTTAATCTATCTATATTGAGTGTTCTGTTAGTAAAAGCCACCCTTTCGAGTAAAAGCCACTCCTAGTGTTCTAAGTCTACAATAAGTATACTAAATTCAAAATTGTCAGCAAATTGATGAAAGTATTTCGTGACCCAGTCAAAGTTAATATCTCTACTAGCTATCCTCGATGTATCTTGGGATGAAAGAGAACGTTCCAGTCAATCAATATAACAACCTAATCGACGTTGTCCTGAAGGGGCAAATCCGCCTAAAACAATGACGAGAGGGAAGTGTATAGAACACTTCACTCACACTAAAGCGTTAGATTTTGCAACTGAGTTTAGATTTTTTAGATTTTAACCTCAGGTTCTGACATTCTTGCAAGCTAATGTAAAATCTATTGTATTGAATTTCCAAACTAAACATAGACGGGTTGAATTTTCCAACTGAACATAGCCGGGTCCAACATGCCGATCCTAGAGGAGCACGCGGGTCTTTTTTCAGTCACCATGACCGACCGCATCTAACCAGTTGGGAATTGAAAGGACGACCGAATCCCCATTCCTCCCGCGTATCCTATTGTGGATGGCGCGTCAAATATAAGCCCATATTTGAGCATCTATTCTGACAGCTCCCAAGATGGCATAGCCAACAAGCTCGTAAACATCTACTGTGGTTCTCTGCCTGTCAATAGACTCGACTACAAAAACGCTGGGCCTTCAGAGTTAGAGCGACGGATACTCCTTCGCTCGACAGCAGGTGTTCCCTGATGAATCACCGCTCACCTTGATACTCAGACTGTACAAAGTCTTTTGAATTTAGTCCCCTGTAGACCTTACAATTATTCTGCCTTTTTGTCAACCTTGAAGATCAAGCGCTTGTTTCTGTTGGTCTAGTCGTATCTCGTTCAAACTGATCATCACCACTTGAAAAAGTAGCTGGACAGGCTACTTCAAATTTTTAGACGTCTCACTTATAAGAAAGTAAGTATAATTAGAAAAGAAACATTTCAATTGCTTGTCGCATCTAGTTTGAATAAAACAAATGTTAAAATGTCTTCTTCAATTTTGTTCACTTCGTTTCTTCTCTGGGGGAGGTATCATAGTTTCAAAAAGGAACACGCTTGCATGCACATTTTCATAGGTATTCTACCATAGAAGATTATAATATAACTATTAAATAAGACTTTAAATTTCAGATTGGGAAATGGAAGTGTAGCAAGAATAAACAACAAATTTATAGTCAAAATCGAATGTCAATTAACACGTTTGTTATTATTTCACCCTTGCGAGTTTTTCACTGTAGTCTGAGTAACAACGAGTCTGCTTCGGCCTCCAGGACTCTTCTGAGTATTCTCGCTGATCTTAAAAATGCTGCTGTTGTTTCAATTTTGCCTCTGATTACCAGTTCCTCTGTATTTTGAGGGACCGTTACTAGTGAACAAATTACAATTGGTAGCACTTTCACCCACATATTCCACAGAATTTTTTCAATTCTCTGACAATGTCTAGGTATTTATCTATTCGTCTTCCTTCGCTTTCACCCAGTGATCTGCTGGAACTGCAATATCTATCGGTTGACAAGTACTCTTTTTTTAATCAATATTATGTCTAGTTATCTGGATGGGATGAGATTATCCGTCTTTATCCCAGAAAGTTGTATGCATTTCATTCTCAAGAACTGATTATGGTTTATGCATATACCATTTGTTGTATAGTCAAAATTGTTTTTGTTTTTCACAATTACCAGTGGATCACCTTTCCAACCCAGTCGTACCTATCTTGTATTCTCGTTGAGCTAGTTTGATATATTCGCTTCACACATGGTTGATTTTCTCATCTCTGTCTCCATACAACTTACATTTGCTTTTTAATTGTCTTATCTGTTTTTGCTTTGATATAATTTGTTCTTATGACATTGTTTTATGCTGCAATTATGTGCCACTCATCTTTTCTCTTGAGTTTTCCTTTTTGTTAACGATATCCATGTATTTTAGTGTGCAACCGTCCTAATTTATTGCTTGAGGTTATTATGTAATTGTTTTTCTTCCCATTTATGTTTTTTTTTTCTTTTCCTTTACTCCTTGTCCATATCTTGCAGCTGCCGTTACTGGCTGCCATAATGAATATTTCCTTGCTCTTTTTGTGTATTTCTTGAGTCCTTGGATTTTGGCATATACACAATTATCAATGTTACTAACACCCCTTCCACCTTTTCTTGATACATATAGCCTGTCCCTATCATCCCCGAGTGTAATGCCTTGCGTACTTGTCTATTTTAAGAATGACCCAGAGTATCTTATCATGGGGACGGCACAGTTGTGATGATATTTGATGATATTTCTACTGCAGAGCTTGTTTTCTAGACGTTTTCTTATTCTCCTGTGATATTCTATTTTTAACTGTTTCTTTAATCTCTGCTTGTTTGGTGTCCGCTTCCGAAATTCCTAAGTATTTGTAATTCTCCTTTTCTCCAATTGTTCTTATATTGTCCTGATTTGGTCAATTGTTTCTTTCCTCCCTTTTCATCCTGTGCATGCCACATTTTCGATGCCGAATTCCATTCCTATATCCTGGTTGTATATTATTATTTCGATTCCGAATTCCATTCGTATATTCTAGTATATTATTTTAGAGTTTTATACACCAACCTTATCCGATGGTTCACTTAAGGTGAAAAACAAGTCTGATCAAGTCTACATGACTCTTCACAGTATTCTAGCCGTTCTTAACAATGCTGTAGTTTCGATAGTCTGTTGAATCATTCCTATAACAAATAGCAGTGGTGATAGCGATTCTCTCTGCATGATGCCTCTTTGGATTTTCCCTTCTGCTAAGGTCTGTCCTCCTGCTTTCTTTCATTTTCACTCGGTGATCCACCGGGACGGCAAAATTCAGGAGATGTCAAGTTCTGTTTCAGTTAAGTCTGGGTTCTCAGAGGATTTTATGCACCCCATTCTCCTGGGCAGAATCCGGGTTGCGCATATACGATTTTCTGCAAAGTTTCCAGTTGATCATCTTTCCCACTCAGTCGTCTTGTACTCTCTTTGTGCTAGTTTGCTGCATTCTCTTATTGGCCGTTTCGTCTTTGTCTCCACACATTCTACACTTCCCATCAAAAAGACAGTTCACGGAGTGGAAACACACTGACTATGATAAAGAAAACATTCCTGACATAGCCGTCAATAAAGATGATCATACCGAAAGTCTTCTAGGGACATGAAAGGACTTATCAATATTGATTTCCTTAGAATAAGGGGCACCTGTATATGTTGCTTCATATTGCCATCTATTTTGGCAAAATTCTCTTTATTTATTGAATATCCCTCGTAAATAAACATAACATACCAAGTACTGTCAACTATTTTCAATTTGTTATTCCCTACATTTAATCAGGAATTCAAACCAGATTTACCTCTAAAAACATTGATCTTTTGTCGCATTTTGGTCGTGTTACATGCATTAATATCCAGGGGAATTGATAATAGAAGATAGACGGGTATGCTTGCATGAAAGCAACTATTTTTCAAGGAGATTCAAAATCCCAATGTTCTTCATAGAAACTGAATTTCATCTTGAAGAATCATGACAATGCAAGAAAAGAAAATATTCCGTCAACAGAAGCTTTTATAGAAAAAGAAAAATAGAATAAAAACTATAAGACTATTTACATACCATGTTTTTTTGCCTTTTGATTATACGCTTCTCATCGGATCAGAGAAATAGAAAATCAATGATAATCTATGAAGCTTCACAAAATAGGGAATGTTTATTCCCCGCTATGTAAAGAGAAAAGAACGAGAAAGAATACATAATGCAATAAAGAATATGTTTACGCAACCATAAAAGGATTAGCAGAAGACACACAGCAGACAAAAGACAAAATAATTACAAAGTCTGTGATAAAACTACCAAAATCATATATTAGAACAGACGACTCAAAAATACGACGCAAAAAGTTGAAGATTTTCACGGATAAACTGATACTTGAAAATGGAAACAGAATTAGTATTTTTGTGGAAGGATTTTCATTTGAACTGGACATATATGATGTTATATGATGTGATATGTGATGTGATGTTATATGATTTAATATCATACGACGTGATGTGCTAGGATGTACTGATATATGTGATGATATGATGCGATATTTTGTGATATATGATGTGATGTGATATGGTAGGATATGATATTTTTTAGTTTCTTTGTTTAATGGTACATCAACCTTCGTGGCTTATTCAATATAAAATGCATCTTTGTAGAAGAATAGAAGTACTATTTAACCCATAGTTGGGGGATAAGTTGGTTCATAACTTTTCCAATTGTATTAGCTCGAACGGGAACGTAATAACGTGACTGAAGTTCGAAGTCACAACAATGATGCAGTCCATCACATTGGACGCTGTGCCAAGACCCCTTCCCCTATATCATATGACATGATGTGATATGATATATAATAATATGATATGATATAATGCAATTCCCTATTATTTTTTATCCCACACTCTGTCTAAACAACCGTTTGCTAACTTTTCCGTTCTTGGAGACCCACTGGCTTACTACTCTAGGTTCTAACCCCCTTTCGTCTCTGTCAAAGGACTTTATTCTAGCAGCTAATTTGATCTATCTCCCGATTGCCTTCTGGTATATACTGAACTCTGGTTCCGGGAAAACAGTTTTCTTTGTGTAAACCATCCAAAATCACCGTAAAAGCAACATATATATCTCTTTATAACAGACATAAAAAATTAGCTCTTTCTAATTCTTCACTTTCTATTTTATAACTTATTGAAATCTGCATAGCCCTCCCAATTTGTTCTGTCTATTCTTTTAATAGCTATACGGTCTTTCTAATCCTTTTCCGTCTATTTTGTTACCTATTGAAATCTGCCAAGTCCCCCCTGATTTGTTCTGGGTATTATTTTCATACATATACGCTACCTATACTCACACACACGTACATATATATGATCGCCCTACACATGTAAATACGAGGGTAATCACAAAGGCAATGCCTTTAAAACGCTGAGGATGCAGAGGAATTTGTTCTTACGGCTATTAGCAATACTGTTGCATTTGTTGTGTATGTGCCAGAACCTGTGCCTTGCTGCCACACTCAATCTTGGGTTGGCAGTCGTTTCTGATGGAGCTCCCGATTGACGCTATTGCTAAGTGTAAAGTTGACGCAGTTACCTGGTTAAAAATGCCTTAAACTGATTGAAATTCATCACCAATTAACGAAAGTGTATGCCGCGTCGTGCATGGATGTCAATCAATATGACAGCTATAATACAACGGTGGGTGCAAGAATGTGTGTGTGCATATAAATGCACACTTAGTTATATAGATACGTAGTAGTAGTTATATTGAATTAATAGGTAGTAAGTCAAACCACATATATGTGTATGTATGTTGTAGACCGAATAAGTAGTAGTAAAACCCATATATAAGATAAGTGTGTTCAGGTGGATCATGTGTGTGTATGTATATATAGATATAGATATATATGTGCGTGTGTATATATACATGTGTGTGTGTCTACATATATAGTATGTGTAAAGTAGGGTCAATGATAAGTTAGAGAAACCATTAAAACTCAAGGAAGATTAAGAGGGTGATAACTCCCCAGATTAGAGACAAGAAGTCTAGGTTTTCAATAACTTTGAGAGTTGACCGTAGGTTAGTTGGTCATAAAAATCATGAGGGTGGTCTTTTAGACAAAGAACCCTTTCAAATCCCGCAGGGTTGATAAGATCTCGGAGGATGAGATTATATACGAGAGTGAGATGAGATTTGGAGATCTCTGGGAAATTTAAAAAGTTTAGTTAGTTAGTCGTGGGACAGCGAAGGGGACACATGAGCCCTGAACACGGAAGAGATAGGATGTTAGATGCCCACTAGAAACCAACTTTAGCAGAGGTCCCCAAAAGGAATGGGGTGACCCCCCTCTCGACAGACATAGGAGCAATGAATGATAAGCTGATGGAGTGACTGGAGATAGATGCAAGTTATATACCTCCCTGCCTTTCTGATGTTCACCTGACTGATTTTGTCTTAGTTCTTTATTCTCTCTTTCTCTTGTAACACTTTGTTGTTTGTACACCCCTTTGGCGGGGCCCCTGCGAGATGTTTTGAGCACACATGTGCAATGTGGACAGGTCCTAGAAATAGCCAGCAGACGAAATGAATCATGGCCAGAGTTAGGAGTGCAGCGAAGATGCAGAATGCCAGAGAGATGCAGAAGTGTGCAAAAGAGCTTCGCAGCCTGCCGGTGGTGTTACACAGCGATATCACATCTACTAAAAGAGATGTCCACATACGCATAGGTAAAGCGTGAACGGCTATTGAAGGTTATCAACCAGATAGAAATCTGATGTCTCTGTTAAAATCAAAAAGGATTTTTTTTCCATCTGTATCCGTATCAGTACTAATGTATATTTGTACCACTTGATCTCAAACGAAACGTTTGGCGAAAAAGCTAAAAGGGAGGGAAGAAGTTGAGGTGGGAATGGAGAAAATGAATTTTGAGTAACATTTGGTATCCCATATCCTCATAAGTCTTTAGCAACTTCTCAATACAGGCTTGGTAATTTGGTACGCGTGTGTTACCAAGGAAGCCACTACAAACTGACTTAAATGCTCTCATGCTCTCAGTTCCTTTAAGGTAAGAAGCTCCTCAAAATCAGTATCCTTCAGAACTTCTCGGATCTGAGGTCCGACAAAGATGTCCTCTTTGAGCTTAGCAGCACTGAGACCTGGAACACAGTACACAAGTGTTGGAAGGCAGCACCATTTTTGTCCATGGCCTTCACGAAATTCTTCATCAAACCAAGCTTGATGTGAAGAGGATGAAGAGGCACCTTATTCATGTCAACCGGAGGATTCTCCTTGACGCTGTGTTCGCTGTTGATTAAGACGTGTTGGCTACGCTTAACTGCCAAAACCCGTCTTGATATATAGCTATATATATATATAATGTAATGCTATCACTTACAAATATTGCATAATAACTAAAAAAGAAGACATAAGTCACACAATATTAGAAATTAACCCTGAATGCATATACGCCTTTATGTACACTATGTGTTCAAAATGAGTAAAAACGGATTTCAAATCTGAATTCAGTACCCCCAAATTAGGTTAAAACAGCTATTTTTGTGTTTGCCTCAATTTCTTTGTAAACCAGTGTCATTAAGACGTGCCAATAGCGCGGATTCCTTTCTCTCTCACGATCCGTCCATATCAACCATCACACTTTGTAAGTCCTCTAGACGGCACTCACTTGCACAGATCACATGAATGTAACGTTTGCGGGTAGAAGTACATAGGTTAAAATCACATGAGTTCATCCTTGCTTCTACAGCAGAACCCAGCATGTCTTTTTTGTCTTACTTGGATTGTTTATGAAATATGTGTTAGGTGGTCTTACAGGATGCTGCTTCCAGAATTTGTTCAAAACAGCATGCAGCATCCTTATGTAGTTTCCATCTAGATTTTTCTACAATCATTTTGCTAGAATCCAGGTAATGCAACTGTACAGTAGTACTGACACGTTTACAAGTGTGAAAAATCCATGCTTTATTTTATCAGAGGGATCATATTTTCATATGGTTAATACATTTTTAATAGCACCCCATGCATTAGTGTAAATAAGTCTGAGAAATGCAATGCATCTGGCGTCTGCATGTATCAATACAAAATATTGACACAACATGGTAGCAACAATTAATAACATGAAGACAGAATCCCAAGTAATCGCAGATACAAATTGTCATTGATAAGAGAATAAAAATGTTCATCAGACAATTAAATGGAATTTGTAGATACTTGAATCATTTATAAACTTTTTTTTTCTGTTTTATTTTACCAATTCTCTTCTGAGTGAACTATTGTTGGCAAAAATGTCGTTATAATTATAATGACATAAGATTACTCATTTGATCAAATTGAGAAACCATTTTAAAAATCAACATTTGCAAAAGCCCTTGGCTACATATCAATATTATAAGATATTAACTGACATATATGACATAAAGAGAAAACATTCAAACACTTATGCCTACTTTCGAAACTATTGCAATACAATAAAAATCAATGAAATACCGTACATAAACAATGCCTAAATAAATGATTTTAGTTATGGTAATGAAGTTTGTACGCAACTTTTTTACTATTTACATTTGTACATATTATATGGACATGTATTATAAATAGTAAACAAAGTTAAGTAAAGACTTTATTATCAAAACCTAATGACCTTTGTTTAGATATAGGCTATGCGGGGGACACTTTGGATGAACAAGGTTACGTCTAGAAAAAAAGTTAAGTTTTGACGTTTCAAAAATGTCTGTGTAATGAACGACTCCTGGTTTTTGAGGTGAAATCTTAAAAAGTCGTTCATCACACGGATATATGCGATATTAACAAATGTAACTCCATTTTCTTCGATTTCATTTAAAATATAATCTCAATCCGCTTCTATGGAATTGTTATCTTCTTAAAAATCTCATTTAAAAAGGGAAGATTTAAACGTAATCAATTTTCTTGTCATATTTATGAATGAATACCTAAATATGCAGGGAATGATAAAAGATTTAAATAAATTTGGCTGAAAGCTCTCGTGATGAAAATAACGAAAATTTGATAGTGTATTATCGTTATCATTTTAAGCAATCCCGATAGAATTAGCATTTGGCGATTATCGGAAAATGATAGCTCAGAATTTACATTGATTGAAATATTGTTTTTCCCCCTTTTTTATCGTGTGATATCTTAATCATGTGATATTTGATGAAACAGCTGGATTTGTAAAATTCAGAAAAATATATTATTATAAAACAATTGATGATTTTCTCTTTCTTTCTTCCTGTCTTCCTCTCTCTCCATTCCCCCCTCTCTCTCTCTCTCTCTCTCTCTATATATATATATATTATATATATATATATATATATATATGCTGTTAAAATTTGAGATCATTTGAACGAGAATTGCTCAAGTTATTAGATTACTAAATTATATCAATTCTACTGAAACACAGTGAAAGAATGAGAAGAAAAACAGAAACATTAATATATGACCCGATTAGATAATGAAAATAATGTTTTCAAAACAAAAAGAGATTTTACATTTTATCAAATGCACAAAAAATAATGTAGGTGTGTATAAGATTTATGTATTACTATTTTATATCAAGTCACTTATAAATGCACTTGAAATAAAAAATAAAATTCCTAGGGTGAGGCAAAGTTTTGCAATATTTCAAGCGATTTCGTATTTCACATATTCCAGTGTCAAGGCCGAGTTTGTGGAAGTGTCGATTGATTGGAAAGAAACACGTTCTACGGGTGAGGAATTGATGACCTAATGCTAACGTGCTGGACTGTGACACCGTTGCAAGCAAGTTCGAACTTTAATCACGTTAACTTTCAAAATGATATCATTCATTCACTAGCAATGGGTGGAATAGTATCACTAGCGAAGAAGCACTACAAGGATAGCCTTGACATGAAATAACTTACAAATATTGATATGCCATTAAAAGAAAAAAACAAGTCCTGTCGACAATGTTAAAGTGCATGTGCTTGGCTGATGTTCAACCATTTCATGCAAATGTTTATCTTCCGCAACAGATGGTCTTTCTGGCTTTGTTTTGTCTTTCAGGCTGATATGACCTTCCTTGAAAAGTCTTAACCATTTTTGTGCCACAAGTTCTTGGCCTGGGTCTTCTACACCATTAATTTATTTTGCCATTCGCCTTGCACACAGTAATTTTTCCACAGATCATATAAAATGGCTCTACTTGCAATTTTTCAACACCCATTAAAAAAAGTAAAATAAAGAATAAACAATTACTGTCATCTATGAATATAAAGAAAAGACAATTCAGCAACGATTGGACAAGTTGTATTAATATAACGTGGAAATATAAGTTGCTAAAAATCCGATAAACTTTTGATTCAACCATGTAACTTCAAATATTGTAAAACTTATCCAAATAATGAAAAACTGTAAAGGAAGAGAAATTCACCAGCAAGTTAATGGAATCATGAAAAGGGTATTCGTAAATTGTCTACAAAAAGCAAGAAATCCAAACAGTGGTTTAAATGGCAATAATCTTTAATAATTGGATTAATTAATTTTAACGGCGTATCAAACCATCTACGGTTATTTTATGACTGGAGATTGGACGCTAATATTTACATTTTTGTTGAGTTTTTTTAAGAGGGTTTTTCTGCATACGGTTCTATGAAATACGAATAATTTTAGAAAAATTTATTTGACCTATAGATGGGATCCTAACAGGTAATATCACTCCAGGACAGAGTGACTTGGGCGTTGAGGCAATTCAGATGTACTCCACACTTTCAAGAATTGCAGTTTTGTATCATACCCATAAGACACTAATAAACATACGAGGGAGGAAATTATTAAGTTGGAAATGTATATATCAGGGATAATTCCTAATGTAAGATCTTTCTACTTCAGAATCATCTCTCTTCTTGGCCGGTTTAACTTGTCAAGATGAGAGAACCCAACGTAAATCTTCTAACCTTTCCCCAAAACATGTGTGTAAGGTGAATATAAACAGACTCTGTTGCATATTTCAACACGGTTTGCTGATTCCATATTCTATTTCTAATAACGTCACGCCGCATATACACCCAAGATTTACGTCAACTGTTAAGCTTTTATACATTGTTCTCGACGAAAGCATTGATCCATATATATATATATATATATATATATATATATATATATATATATATATATGAAGATAGGATGATTGGAGTAAAATCCGACAGTATAAGATGGTAAAAGGATAGTGAACAAAAAATAATAACTCAAAACAAATCTAAGAGTTGAAATATTTCGTCTTATTCATAAGGACATCTTCAGTCAAATGATTTTTATTTAAAGCAAAAATTACGTACATGTGATTTGATGAGGGAGTGAGTTAGTAGCGGAAATGAAGGGTAGGGAGGTTATGGGGCGGGATAAGGGATTTTGAAAAAAAATAAAATAGATAAATAGATAAATAATAAATAAAAAAAAATTGCCCATACATAGACCCTGCTTCTTTCCTTTTCCCCCACACACACACAAGGAATCAAAATCCCCCTACTCTACCACAAAACTGACCCAGTGACCTAATGTCACTCAACTCTCCCCTCCTCCTTATCTTCCCCTGACATCAAAAACGCTACTACCATGAACTTTACCCCCTCCCTCGACCCACCCCTTTGTCCATCTAACTCCTAGCCTCCACCCTGCTTCCTGTAAACTTTCCCTACACTTCATTCATGATATCCTCATCCCTAATTCCGCCCCTAACCTCCCTACCCTTCATTTCCGCTACTAACTCACTTCCTCATCAAATCACATGTACGTAATTTTTGCTTTGAATAAAAATCATTTGACTGAAGATGTTCTTATGAATAGGACGAAATATTTCAACTCTTAGATTTGTTTTGAGTTATTATTTTTGTTCACTATCCTTTTACCTACCACACACACACACACACACACACACACACACACACACACACATATATATATATATATATATATATATATATATATATATATATATATATAAAGCAGTATCCTATCCGTTGTGACATTTTCTGCCTCATCCCTAAATTGGACAAAAGAAAAACTGGAAATATTGGATCAGCGAATAGAAAATTAATGACCCTGCCCAAAGCTGAATGTGTTCTGAGATGATTGAAGAAAGGAAGAGAAGGATTCATCAAGATAAAGTCTAACGTCAGATCACCAGTAAATGGAACAATTGTAAAGAGAAAATAGTCCTTCATAATATCAGCCGAGAGCAAAAGCATTAAAATCAATTATACGAAGGTGAAATTAGACAAGATAAAGTAGGATAGCAAATGTCGCCTTTATGGAGAAATTGTGGAGACAGTTAATAAGTGAACGATATAAACTAAGCTGCAAAGAGAATAAAACCAAGTGCGGTGGGAATAGGTGGGAATAGTCATTCTCTAAGAATGGTTGCTGCAGCCATGCAAATAAACAGTGTAATCAAGAACCACAGTTTTCTCAAGAATAAGAAAGAAAATTCATGGCAAGAGGCTAGACATAATTATATAGAAAAAAGAAAAGAAAATAGTTTGAATGGAGTGAACGTTCCAATCAACTGCAAGATGAGAATAAATTGGAAATGTACGAGGATATTTCAAGAGAAAAGTAAATGCTGTAGACTGTGAAAATGAATGAAGCGCTCATTATCATTGGCCTACAGTGACCGTTGAATAGATGTCGAGATATATTGTGAGCCCAAAATTAGTTAAAGATTATACGTTACATAATCACTAAAAACCTACAAGAATACGAAAATATTTAATGGGTCTTGCTTTCACTTGTTCTCCTGTTATCGTTACCCAGTATGTATCTGCATCATAGTAGTGTTACTATTGTTGTGGATGGTTATGGTGGTAGTGTGGCTGCTGGTATTACTGTCCGTGGTGACTAAACGGATTTAAGTCTAATTTGCGACCTTACGAAAATAGTATAGGGTCTGCGATCACAATCAGCTTGATCTGATATCTATAATCGATGTTAAATAGCTGTCAAACAGAGATAACAACCGGTGTTCTTCTAATATATTTAGAGGTTTACTGACAAGTGTTTTAAAAAACGGTCTAGCATGGTTTCAATCAAATTGAAATGATTTCATCAGGACCCTACCCTACGTTAACTAAGTCGTTGTAATTCCTTAGTTAAATTAAAGATATTTTTCGGATAATAACGGTTGAATGCTACGTTATTCTTCTCTCAATCTTTGCGTGCGGATTGCGCGCGAAAATTGAGAAAACAACAATGTATCGTTCCACACGTGTATTCATTCCTTAATTCTCATTTCTATATTGTTATCAATTTAATTCTAATCATAAATAATAGGTAGTAAAAGCAGTTAAAATTTAATTATAATTATATTTTAGGGGTTTAATATTACTAATTCATAGTTTTTATTGTTCTTTTTTGTATTAATCCTATTTAAAATGAATAACTATTAAAGAAAAAAAAATCTATTTGTTTAGTTAAATTTAGTAATGTAGTTCTAATAATATTTTAATGACCGACGCAAGCTATGTCTACAATTGCAGATCAATTCAAATTTATTATTTGAAAAGTTTTTCTTATCCGGGAATTTAATTATAGTTAACTTTTCTTGTAGACAAAAGTTGGATAGATCATTTAACGATCTGCACACATTTGATTTTCTTAGGATATTCCATTCAATAATTGGTGTCGTATTTTTATCTTTTAAATCCCAAAATATATCTAGATAGAGTTGTTGCGTTTCTAAGTTTAATGTTAGTAAATGAATGGTTATGGTTTGTAAATCTAGTTTTGAACTCCGACTTTGTGCATCCCACATAGAATTTAGTTATATTTTGCTTTTGGGTAGATGCCTGGTAAATGACGCTTTTTCGTGGGGCACATTGTAGGGCTTGGATACTTTGCCACTGCGACGGAAAAGTTAAAGCGGCAATTGGATACTATATATGTATGTATAAATATATATAGTGCTGACGTTAAAAAAACAATCTCCTTGGTCTAGCGCAAGTGAAAAGGGGATAGACTCTCTTGCCGTCTGGCTGATACCCATTTTAGGCCACCCCGACGACTTTACTTTACTTTACTTTACTTTATATATATATATATATATGTGTGTGTGTGTGTGTGTGTGTGTGTGTGTGTGTGTATGTGTCAACGATTCATGCACTGTAACTCTTCCACCAAAATAAAAGAAGCAATTGCACAAGCATCGAACCTGAACAGAATATATAAACGCGATTCCATGAGCACTAGATATAAAATATCTCTATACGGGTTAACATGCCATTAATATCAATCCACCGATTAATCAATCTTACTCTTCTGTAGTAGCCATTGTTCTTGCTACATGACGCTGTTCCTAATGTTTAGATCAATCAGTGTATATGTAGATTCCCCATTATTGCTTTTCTTTCTTTTTAACTACATCTTATTTAGTTTTTCAGTAAATATTTCGGTTGTTTATTTTGTGTCATACACTTTAATAGCATAGTTTTATCTTATAGTGATTGGCCCCTATATTTTTACGGCATGTGGAATTGAATAAATTCAAATAATTAAGTTTTCTTAAACAATTAGTTTTATAATTATATGAGTTAAGTTTTGAATTATGTAAACAAAAAAGAATCGAATAAAAATTAGTTTGGAAATATTTTTAGCAACAATAGAAACAATTGTTTAAATACCAATAACAACATCTACGTCATTGGAATGCCACGGGTAACGAAATTATCCGATATTTACGTCATTAGAAAACAGCTATTTGAAAATTCCGATAATAAATTTAACTTAATGATCACGTAGACAATTACAAAAGAAAATTATAAAAAGGCCTTTTTAGCTGAGAAACTTCAGTGGGATCTCTTCTCGACTCGACAGAGTTGGATTTGATGCTCCTAACTCGACAGTGGGAACGGACGCTCTCCCCAACTCGACACAATGGGGAGAAGACACTGCCCGAAAACATAAAATATGACTCAGCAGGTTTGTCTATTTTTTCGTTTCATATTTTCTCTGTCTCTCCTACTCAATACGACACAAGTTTCAATCACAGGCATTGTTTTAACAAAACTGATACAATGTTGACACATCCAAACGAACAAATATAAACAATACATATGCACTTGTCACAAACAACTATGTACAGACACATACAGTCCGCACATCAATGAAAGAACAATTGACTATCACTATACCAATTGTAAAATAATGTATATAAAGTTGTTTATTGTATCAATTTTGTCATCTTCTTTTGTTTTCCACGGAAACTACATTTATACATATAAATTGTGGGATACAAAACTCAGATATTCTTCAACCACACAAACGCCGAGTAAACAAGACCCCCGCAATCTATATTGTATCTCTTTGTGAAAGATTTGTAACTGTGACCAACAATATTTATAAACATTCCTTAAAATCGATACGAGATTCTTTTCCAGCCCACGTGGAAATAGATTGGAACTGACAACCCAATTCTATGGTCCTTGATTTTTTCTGGTGCTAAATTTAATAACACAAGACAAGAATTTCAACCCACCTTTGCCTGTTATTTCTTAGCAATCTATATTCCAATATCTTACTAGAGCACCTACATTGAAAACAAGCCTAGATTATGTGGAAGAAACGAACACACACACACACACACACGTGTGCGTGGGCAGGAATAAAAACACACACATGTGCACACGATATATATATATATATATATGTATATATATATATATATATATATATATATAGAGAGAGAGAGAGAGAGAGAGAGAGAGAGAAAGAGAGAGAGGGAGAGAAGTATATTGAGAAGCATAGTAATAAAATGTGGACATGAATGATGGCATGAAACCTGACAATATGGTGTATCATCATTTTGAAAGAACTTTGAATTGAAATTACAAGCACCCAAGAA